>OZ020616.1:50654736-51071000 GCA_963971575.1 Liopterus haemorrhoidalis | reverse complement strand
GTACAATTAAAATATCTTTAAGCATCTTGTGAAATTTCACTGAAACCTTTGTAACATTATTCATGGCAGGACTATGTAATTATAATTTTGGATAGATAAAATGTGAGCCATCGGGTACGCCGGATTTAATTTTGAAATGAAACACAGTAAATTATAATTTAATTGGGAAATTTTTATTGGTTTATAAAGTAGACATGTTGACACTAATTATGGAATACGACGTCGGCCAAACGGCCGCCTCGGCTGTGCTGGCATACTCTGTCCCTTTTGATTAAAATTGCGAAGACTTTTCGCAAGGCAGTTGGCTCAATTTCAGAAATAACGCGTTGGATCTCTGTTTTCGTTCAAGAATTGTTTGTTGGTTTGTTAGCATAGACCTTGAACTTTACAAAACCCCACAGGAAAAATCTGGCCGGCCAATTAACGTCAGCATTTCTGGAAATCACACGACCAGGATTTTGTCTTAACAAATCGATGGTTTCTCTTGCTGTATGGTATGTGGCACCATCCTGTTGAAACCCATATTTCTTCGAGGTCAATATCGTCCCATTGATCCCACAAAAAGTTAGATTTTCATGGCACGATATCGTATTCCATTTACAGTTACAGCTTGGCTAGAATCATTCTCAAAAAGAACGGTCCAATTACACCTTCAGCCCATTGTTCTTTTGTATAGCGATCCATTTTTAATAACCTCAATAACAGCAGATGACAAATTTCAAACATTAGAGTTGCCAACTTAAATACAAAAAAAAAAATGGAGGGAAATTTAAATCCGGCGTACCCGATGGGCCACGTTTTATATTAAACATCATATCGAGAATTTTTCATTTGACCCTCTAATAATTTATTTCACCCTCGCAATAAACTAACATTTTAGATGGTAAATTTAATTTTTGACATTTGAATATTTTTCTGGCCTAATCCTGGATGTTTTTGAAAAATGTCACTAATTACTCACCCTCAGTAAAAAGCTATGCACTTGAAAGTTTTTGTTTGGTCTCGGATTTAATATTTAACGCTCTCTGAAGGATGGTGAAATTTTCTTACTTAGCCTACCCCTTAATGTCATTCATTAATCTTAACAGTAGTAATAAGGGGGCATTTCTTCTCACAGGGGGAACAAAATCGATGAATTTACCTCTCAACTGTACCAATGATTAAAGTAATTTTAACTAGAAATTTAGTCACGAGAAAATAAGTTTATTAAAAAGTATCACAGTATATTTTTTTTACTTACCTAAAGCTGAACTATTGATTCAGAGTGTTTCCGTCAGAAATCAATTATACCGGAACCGGTTCCAAAAAAAGAACCGGTTGCGTCTTTACCCGGTTTCGAATATTGAATCTGGGTATCCGAATACGTGTATCCGGATTCGGTTATTCGAAAGTATCCGCAAAAGAAAATGAAGAGAAAAAAAGACGGACGGAAGTGATCAGCAAAACGACGAATGATGAATGAAGTGCTGAGCAAAAAAAGAAAAAATTGAAGTGTGAATTTTCTCACATTGCAGGCTTTCGCAGGTATATAATAAGTGAAGGCGGCATGCTGAATGTGTAGGACAAATTTTGCTTTGTAGTAATCACAGGAAAATGAACGATATTTTTAAAATAATTTATCATCTGTTAATCTAATAGCTTTAAAAACAAATTTTATGTTAAAATATTTTTATGTTAATTTTAATTCGAATACCTAATACCATTATTTAGGTTTCTAAATATTTGCAACGTTTTTTTTATGTAGCAAGGTTCATTAAGATTTTGAAAATTGCGCCTATGGCTTCCATTGTTTGTTTTAAGTCATATGCTCCGCCCCTCTAGTTTCGTATACATGACACATAGAATGAAAATATAATTCCAACAATTCCAACTGGTTATTAAATTTACGCTCTTAAAAATTAAATGCAACATTTGCCAAAATATAATTAGAATTTTGACAAAATAATTAAAACAAAATAAAAATGGAAAAAAAAAACAAAAAATAAAATTACCTCTGCTCGGGAGCGAACCCTAATTTGCTGTGTAGCAAGCGAGCAAGCTAACCATTAGACCAGGATACGCCTTCTAGTATAGTGTGTTACATAACTATAACTTTTGTACATCGTCAACAAAAAATGCGTTATTTTGCGAAAACATAATCTGATCAAAAATTCCTGATGTACTATTCCGGTTCACACCAATATACATTACTTAGATTTTTAGTTTAAACCATCTGGCCTACTGGGTGTGGGACAAATTTTTTTTCAGCACAATTTTGGTAAAAATCGCATCAAAATAATTTATTTTGCAAAAATAAAATTTTGATCGTTAATCCACGTACAAGGGCTTTCATTTAATGCCCTACTCAGAACTTTTTTTTTTTTCGGTGAGCACTTATTTGTTTATATTTTATTTTATGTGTTTTTTTTTTATTTGAGCACATATTTGTTTATTTATTTATATGTGCTTCTTAGATGTTTTAGTATTTTTCATATGTGCGGGTCAAAGAGTTGTATAATCGTGCCAAATTTCAACTCTCTAGGTTCAGCCGTTTGGCTACAATTTTTACCGAACAGACAGAAAGACGACAAAATGACGGTATGAGGGTTTTTTGGTCATTCCTACAAAACCCTAAAAACGGTATTCAGAAATATGAAACCAGGTATCCGAAACCGAGTATAGGCAAAAATTTACTTGTGCCGTCTGTTGATGAAAAGTTGAACTACTGAACTTTTAAAAACCATATTTTGCATTGTTTACAAGCATTTGTGTGTCAAGCTTGCTTTTATTTGTACCTTTTTTGAGCATTTTTAATATAATCGTGTAATTTAGTTTACGTTACGCAAAGGGTATAGTAAACTATATACAGCATAACGGCCGTAAAAAAATTTACACCAACATTCGGTAAATATTATACCATTTTTTTTTTTTTGCTAACGTAAAGATATACGATAAAGTCTAGATAAAATCTCCTAAATTTGCTACCTTTTCATTTCTACATATCAATAACAACATATGCAAGTCTAAAATATCAGGATTGAAATAAAAACTGGTTGACAAGTGTGATTGCTATCTGTCAGTTATCTGAAAGTATGTTTTCGATTTACAAGTGTCGACGAGCAACTTTTGTCAAGTAAATAAATGTTATTTGATACTCTTGTGATTTGATCAACCCCTTTACTTGAGAACTTTTGCCTTTTTGATTAAACTTTAACTTCACCTCAGTTGGTGCGAACGCGATGGGAAAACGAACTTGCAAATTATATAAAAGATTTAAATTCAATTACGGTTTATTTTTGATTAATATTTATTTTGAAAGTTAGAATTTGTTAAAAACAAAAATCTACACCATTGACTTAAGAAGCGAGATATATGTATGTATAAGGTGACCATTTTTTTTTGGAAAAACTTTGAAAAAAAGAACTTTTTGTGTGAAGTGTGAATTTTCAAAGCTTAGAAGCCTCCGGGCAAAAACTTGTGACCCAAATTTTTTTATTAATTAAAAAATATATGTAAAATGTGAATTTTCACACATTTCAGGTTTTTTTAGGTATTAACTAAGTGTAAGAAGTCAATATAAGGCTGGATGTCACAACCAACAGTTTTTCTTTTTTGTTTTTTTTTTTGTTCGTTATTTGAGTACTAAGAACTTCCATTTAATTTTTTTAACTAGATTTAAATAATTTGTAAAAATTTCGTCATATTAAAATTTAATTTTTGCCGGTCACCGTGGCGTAGTGGTTAGTGTAGCGATGCATTGACTTCTAGGCCATGGGGGCTCGGGTTCGAATCTTAGTTATGGCATAGATATTTGTGTTTTTCAAAATTGTACAATCGTCAAATTCTGTAAAATTTTCAAAAATAAAATACATGAATAATGGCCTTAGTAGCTAAGTCCAAAAATATTGAAAATATTAAATTCAAAAATGTTTTTTTTTCTAGACTGTGATATTCGATGGTAATTGGTCCCTTTGCAGCCTCTTACCATCACCCTGCATCTGTTCAATTTTGGAAAAGACTTTTTATCTTATTTATTTGTATTTGTTCGTGCAAGATTCCTTTATTGAGTATGCGTATAAAATTTTATTGTTTAATTTATTGTTTTTAATATGCAGTGTAGTCATTTAAATGGGCTTAGGCGGAAATAGCCATCGTTGCTGTGCAACTCAAAATTTTAGCTAACTTTATTTAGTTTTGGAGGTATTTTTTATAGTAATTGTATTTGTTTGAATCGCTAATAGCCACAGATGCTCTGCGCCATAATATATTAATTAACTAACTGTATATGCTTAAAAACACAATTGTCTATTGAGTTTTGGAGATATTTTTTATAGTATAACCGGGCGGGTTGATTGGGTATTGCAATATCTAAGCGCTCACATATTCATTAAAATCGGGTGTAAAATTTTCGTTCCCTTCTCTGGAAACCTGTATGGTTAAATACGTTATATGAAGGCTGAGACAGGGTGTGAGCCATCTGTCGAAGTCCCGGGACTAGAACCAGAGGCGCGCGACTATTTTTACCCGGGGAAATGCACCAAACAAATATTTTAACACCAGTTAACGCTCTTCTGTATTTAGCAAGTTTTTATATATTCCCCTATCGAAAGTATCACAATATTGGCCCATAAATTAAGGCACATAAGAATGTAAAAATAGGTTAAACTTCTGAAATATGGATTCAAAGACGTATATTCAGAATCAGCTGGGTACTAATCCTCAATAAGAACGACCACCCCGAAACACCAAGATTAAATTCTACAAACTAATGTAAGCCTCACGACTCAATTGAAATTTGTGGATGTACAAGTGCATACTCATAAATTCTAGGATAGATAGAGTCAGTAACGCTAATGTAAAATTAAAAAGATTCTTTACTCCACAAATTGTTTTATTGTCACTAGACGTATATTTCGGCTAAAAAGTAGTTTTCTTTAGTAGCTGAATAAAACAGCTTTTATTTTGGACCTGTTTATCTCTGTAGTGGTCCAGGATTCTGAGGCGTATGTCAAAATCGGTACTGTCACTTTTTTGAAGATCTCTACCTTGATGTTGGTTGGTATTTCTTTTTTAGTTAGGAACGATGCTTTGATGCTGTTGAACATTCTTCCTACTGCGCCTACTCTTTCCATAATTTATTCATCCATCTTTTCATCTTCCGAGAAAACTGTGCCTAGGTATTTGAATTTTCCTACCTGTTCTATTATTTTGTCATCTATTTTTAGTGCACAAGAGGGTATGTTCCAACGTACACGACAATTTATATAGCAAACGTAAAATGAAAAGGAAATCATTTGCGTAGTACTACTTAGTAGTACTAAAGTCCATTTACCATAACTATGAAATGATGTCACAGTTGAAAAACTCACCTTTTGCTAATTCGTAAACTGTCAAAAAAAGTTAGGTTATATCGAACAACTTCTAAAAATATGTTGAAAACCTATATTTCCTATGGAAGAAAGGAATTAATGTAAATTATGATGCACAGCAGTTCTGTCTCACCGATTTGTCGCGAAATTTATGGTTTATATTAAATTAAGTGTAATGTAGGATTAAAAAAAAAATAATAATAATTTCAGTTTCTCTCATTTCAATTTACATGTGTCAAAAAGAGATGGAAATTGCAAATTTTGTCTCTCTTTCTATCTCATAGAAATTGAAGTGAGCTCGAAACAATATTGGGTGTGGCCTTTTATGTTTAAATAACGATTGAACAATCCAATTTCAAACTGGCAACATTGAAAAAATGTACCAACATTAAATAAATAAATGTACTAACTGAGTTATGGATTGATGTTGATTAAAACATATCATAACGTTGGTACTTAAATCAACCAAGTGTGACGTCATCTCATAGTTATCGTAAACCGACTTTAGTTAGTAGTGGGTTACAAACCGTTGTGAGGCTAGATGTAGGATAGATTAATGTTTCTATATATTTTGCAAAAACATTATAGAAATACCCCCATTTTTTAAATCTGTACTCGCCCTGTCCAAAACTCATTTTCTGCACAGTTTCTTTTCATTTGGACAGATTGGTCAAAGGGCCTAGGAGTATATAGCGAACAAATAAATAAACAAACAGACAAACATTCGTTGTTAAATATAAAAGCTATCAATTGTGGCATAATGTGCGCCGATACAGTGGATGAGAACCACTAGTCTATACTATTTTATGTTCTACAGTCTATTTGAATACGACAAAAAATATATAGACCATGTAGATATATGTTAGAAAGTAAGACGCAAAATAATTTGTAACTAGGTCAGTATATTGTGAATATTTTCAGTACGCCACTGTTTTGATAAGGGACGATGGGACCCTGAGATACACAACGGGCCGTATTTCTCATCTTCAGGTCGGACTTTGCGGGCAAGCCGGAACAACATCTATACCGTTATTTCACAGGGTGTTACAACTTTCTACCCTTCATACGTTTACGGGACATACCATATCTCATTTGCACCTTTTCGGGTCACTGACAATCAGCTATTGAGTAACTAGTCTTGACATAAAGGCCTGAAAGGTAATTTAACTTTACTAAAATCATTCTCACAGGGTTATGAAATTATGTTATTTCAGAAATTAATATGAATGAGGTTGTTGTTGCTTTTTGGTAAGACGATTCGTTATGAGGTATAAGAACAATAAAACTTGCAAATATACCTTAGATCAGTGTTTCTTAATCTTTTTACTCTCGTGGTACATTTTCCAAAGAAGAAAAATTTCACGGCACACCTACATAGTCATAGAAGAAGAACTTTCGAAAGCTAGTTTTTTTTTTAAGATGTCGCGGCACACTTGTAATATTTTGCGGCACATCTTTGAGAAACACTGCCTTAGATGAATCTGTTTATCTATGGTTTGCCGTCTTCAATAGCCGTAGTTCGCTTAAGGGTGCGCACAACCGTACAGTTTCCTATACAAGACTAACAACCTGAAATAAAATTAGTAACAATCTATACATCAAAATTTTCAGCGAATTTTTATCTACCCAATAGGATATTTTTAATTGTCAAAAGAACTGTCATGTAATCGTAAATAAACAACTTGCGTTATAGACGCCATCTTGTAAACCATTCGACGCATATTTGTGTACCATGCAGCAAATTGTAGCTAAAGCTTCATTCTACAAATATGTTTGGAGATAATTTGTTCTATTGTGAAAATTACTTATAGTTATTGTACTTGGTAAGCTACTTTTGCCGCCACCTCGAATCTACCGCGGTTCTCAATATAGGTGCGGCGGATAAAAATGTTTCATTTTATGTAATGAATACTTGTACCAAGTGGTATTTCATTATCATCAAGTATAATATTTTTCGACGAAGGCTCTAAACTATAAACAATCATGTCGAAAAAAATGTTAACGCATTATTTGAACATTTCTACACAAAACTATATAAATATAAAAATTATTTGAAACCCACAAATATATAAAATTACAGAACATTGTTGTGTAATACCTATTATTAAGTTATTTAGCAATAACATTTTTACAATAATTTTTTCTGTAATAAAAAACATCCTATTAGATAGATAAAAATTCGGTGCAAAATTTCATGTATAGATTGTCACTAATTGTATTTCAGATTGTTAGTTTTGTATAAGAAACTAGTAATCTCTGGGGGTTGTACGTAGCGTTAAGGACGAATTTCATGAAGGTCGTCCAAAATCTGTAGTTGTTCCGGAAAACATAGATGCTGTGCGTCAACTGATATTGCAAGATCGTCATGTGACTTATCGTGAGATTGCGGTATCCTTGGGCATTAATGAGACCAGCAACTATTGCATGAACATTTAGCCGTCAAAAAGATTTGTTCGCGTTGTATTCCACATAATTTGACAATCGCAGTGGAAAACGCCTCAATCGGAGTGGAAAAAGTTCTTCGAAAATTGGTTCAAACGCATGTCAAAGTGTATTGATCATGGAGAATATTTTGAAAAACAATAAAGCCACTTTTGTTGATAAATAATTGTTTTTGATCTCAAATCCCGAAATATAAAAGGCAACCCTAGTATCTTCCCTCATCCTCATCACGTATTCTATCCCCTGTAATCGTCTACCTCTTAGTTCTTCTGTGATACTCTACCTTTAGTACAGTTCTCGTGTAAAAAATATTTATACAAATTATAGGTTCTGCGTAGCCATTGGCAACAGGGTATAAACAGTAGGTGCCTTTCTGCGTGCCTGTAACAAAATTATTCCTGAATGTATACAGATTGAAAATATGGTAATGAAACTTGGAAACAAGGAGCGAAGGGTCACCTTGGGCTGTCGCGTCAATGATGATGACGATGATGCAGAAAAGTACCACATTAATAAATGAATTTAAAAAAATATATATATAGTGCGTTCGAAGGTGAGTTTGCAGTAAAGCTCTTATGGCAAATGGGAGCGGTGTTGCCAAATGTTGTGAAAGTGTCAACTGTGTCAATTATAATAATATGAAAAACTCGTATGATTTACAAAAATCAACTCTTATAAAACACAAAATAACACTCAACAAGAACAAATGGCCATTTGTAGAATACTGCGTATTCACAGATCTGCGCGTTTTAGAGCTGGCAACGTCGACAGGCAAGAAAAGGATGGTGTCATTGTGTAAACCCATTAGAGAGTATGAAAAAGAACTACTCCATATGCCCTGTACTGCAAACTCACCTTTGAACGCACTATAGTAACGGGTGTTTTTTTTAGAGGTATAGAACTTTAAATTGCAATAAAACAACGATGGATTATTCGATTGACATGAATTTTTTTTTTATTCGAAAGATAATCTTGTGGCATTACATTTTAAATATGATTTCTGGCATATGACCGCCACGGCTGGCTCGTGCCACAATCGATTTATTGAAAGACACGTTTGGTGACCGCCTAATTTCACGTTTTGGACCTGTGAATTGGCCTCCAAGATCTTGTGATTTAACACCGCTGGACTACTTTCTGTGGGGCTATGTAAAGTCATTGGTCTATGCGGATAAGCCACAAACGCTTGACCATTTGGAAGACAACATTCGCCGTGTTATTGCCGATATACGGCCACAAATGTTGGAAAAAGTCATCGAAAATTGGACGTCCAGATTGGACTACATCCGAGCCAGCCGTGGCGGTCATATGCCAGAAATCATATTTAAAATGTAATGCCACAAGATTATCTTTCGAATAAAAAAAAATTCATGTCAATCGAATAATCCATCGTTGTTTTATTGCAATTTAAAGTTCTATACCTCTAAAAAAAACACCCTTTACATTTCCGTACAGTATGGGAAAAATGTTTTTGATTATTTTTTAATATAATTATATTATTTATGTTAACATTAAATTACCCTTTTCATTTCAAATATTTGAGTTAACAAAAATACCAATATTTTTAATTTAAACCAAGTACTTTTTTGTAATGTAATTGAATGTTCATTAGTGCTTTGTGTAGGAAAAATAAAAATGAAATTCGGTATATTGCTTGGGGCGTTTTACTCATTGCTCTTTGAAGCTTAGAGGAAGAGTAATGTAGCTGAAAATTACAGTAGGTTCAAAAGATCAAAAGGGCGTCATGTTTGCTATATAAAGTTATCACTGATGTTTCGTTTTAGAACTTACAATGGTTATTCTTTATACTTGCAGATGTAACAGACTCGCTTCTTGTTTTATAGCTTAGAGCTTTATTACTATTATTTGACCTTGAGGATTTAAAGCTCGTAGTTTGCTCGAAATATATTAATTAATATTCCTAACATTATATTTGACATTGACGGCAACTTAATTATATCGATTTTATGATTTATGTGCGTTCCAAAATATTGTGACTAAACAAAATACAATACTCGCTCGATTGTATGAATACTCCGTTAAATAAACTATCCACAATACAGAACAGCCATCATTTAACACATTATAGATTGTATAGATTTCTTCGGGATAATAATAACTGAAGACTATGCAAACAATAATGAACAATTAAAAAACTAACATATATGTAATGCTGATGGTAGTCAATAAGTCCTTACAAAATCTAAGAGATAGAGCTAGTAGTATCAAAACAAGTTTGTTTCTGAAAAGTACCATCTGTCAATAGACTGCTGTCAATTTTTCAGCTATATCCATCGCGTGGTCTCATTTTTACAATCGATTGAAGCAAACTTTTGTTATTTTGGAACAATGGAAAAAAACTAGTTTCATGCAGTCATTAAATACAAAGGAAAAACACAGAAAGAAATCAAAATCGACTTGGATGAAGTTCGTGGCACATCTGCATCAGCGTTTAAAACTGTTTACAATTGGGTGAATGAGTTTAAACGTAGCCGTACATCCACAAATGATGAACATCGTTCGGGATGTCCACTTGAGGTGACTAGGCCAGAAATGAATGACAAAATCCACGATACGGTCTTAAGTGATCGACGAGTTAAAGTGCGCGAACCAGTTGAGGCTACAGGCATATCCCATGGTTCAGTGGTTTTAATTTTGAACGAAAAATTGGGTATGAAAAAAATATCGGCAAGATGTGTGGTTGCTTACAGTGGAGAATAAACGTAATCGTGTGGTTGATGGCAAAAATGCACGAATTACGCTTCGAATTGTTGCCACATCCACCGTATTCACCAGATTTGGCCCCCAGCGACTTGTTCCTATTTCCAAACATGAAGATATGGCTCGCCCGAAAAGATTCACGTCGAACGAGGAGGTCTTCGCCGGAACAGATGCCTATTTTGAAGGCATTTCGAAATCTTACTTTTTGGATGGCTTGAAAATGTTGGAGAAACGCTGGGAAAAGTGTATCGAGCTAAAAGGAGACTATGTTGAGATTTTCAGACAAAATTTCAGTGAACTTTCACACAATGCAGGGTTTCGCAGGTATATGATAAGTGCAGGCGGCATGCTGAGTGTGTAGGAAAAATTTTGCTTTGTAGTAATTACGGCAAAATGAACGATATTTTTTAAATAATTTATCGTCTGTTAATCTAAGAGTTTTAAAAACAAACTTTTATGTTAAAATATTTTTATGTTCCATATAATTCCAACAATTCCAACTAGTTAGCAAGTTAACGCTCTTAAAAATTAAATGCAACATTTGCCAAAATATAACTAGAATATTGACAAAATAATTTAAACAAAATAAAAATGGAAAAAAAATAAAATTGTCTCCGCTGCCCGGGAGCGAACCCTAGTTTGCTGCGTAGCAAGCGAACTGGTATAGTGTGTTACATCAGCGTGCCGCAACCTTTGGTGTCTATCGACCCAAAAATAATAACAAAATTATAAGGTGACCCATGTGCGTTGGAAAAAATGATGCAAGTGCAAGACAATAATTTTTTCTTTTATAAACATGTAGTAATTTTATACCAGTACATACTGATGGCTCTTCTGCTCCTAATTCTCCTTCACCAAATTGTCTATTTTTGCTTCAATTGATTTAGTTAATGCAATCCTCAACGTTATGTCAATGCTTTCAAGTCGATTTCCATATTTATTTTTAATTGCAGTCAGAGCTGAATTTTCATATACATAAGTGGTCGCAAGTCACGACCCATTTTTAAATTTCCGCGACCCAAAATTGGTTCGCGCCCCAATGGTTGCGGAACGCTGTGTTACATAACTATAACTTTTGAACATCGTCAACAAAAAACACAAAAAATGCCTTATTTTCTGAAAACATAATCTAATCTGGGCTACAGGGTGTGGTACAAAAAAAATTTTGCACAATTTTGGCAAAATCGCCTCAAAATAATTTATTTTGCAAAAATAAAATTTTGATCGTTAATCCATGTAGGGCTTTCATTTGATACCCTACTCAGAATTAAAAAAAAATATATTTTTTTTTCGATGAGCACATATTTGTTTATATTTTTAGGGGGATCTGTTTTTTGGATGTTTTAGTATTTTTCCTATGTGCGGGTCAAATAAGCATGCCAAAATTCAACTCTCTAGGTTAGCCGTTTGGCTACAATTTTTACGGAACAGACAGACAGACGACAAAATGACAGTATAAGGGTTTTTTGGTCATACCTACAAAACCCTAAAAATTAATCAACCCAAAATAATGGGTTTTTCTATTGTTTTGTAAGGATTTATTGACTTACCTTCGTAGCTAAGTTTCGCGCAACATATATACATTTTTTTTTGGTTTATTCTTAACAAGGGCCCTAAATTTTGGTAGCCTAGGGTGCTAAAATGCCTTAAGAAGGTCCTGGGTAAAAGGTTGGATTAAACGAAGCGTCGTAAAGCAAAATATGTCGCTACAAGTTAACAATACACTTTTATATGGAATTAAATCTGTTTGTTCTAAAATTTATGATGTTAAACCAAATGTTCAGCTTAACAATAACGCTAAAAATTACACTAATCTCGTGTAAAATTATAATAAAATCTCCACAAACATAATATAACGTCGGCGTTTATGAACGATATAGTTAAATGCTGTAGTTAAAATTGCCACAAACGCTTCCAGTGTTAAAAGCATTATCGTTTGTGGTTGGAACAAGCGGCCAAATCGGATATACATTAAAAATATTGGCTGGTATTTGGTGGACCATACGCAACACATTTAAAACATCGCATTTTAAACGGTTTTAGACCTTTTTACATTTACCACTTCATAAGTTTCAATGGTTTATAAAAAACAAATCAAAAATAACCAGAAAAAATATTATGAAGTGTGAATTTTCACACTTTTCAGGGTTTTGTACGTAAAGTTTGATATTTTTCACTTGAACTATGACAGTTGATTGTACGAACTAATACAACACATGGAACCAGTGGCGTAGCTACGAGGGATGTTTCCTAAATTCTGGGAATTGTGCTATAATTAAATTACGCAGAACTTATAGGCAATGTTATTGGTGCCAGAAAAGTCTTGACATGTTTATGCAACTATCTAGTGCAATATTGTTCAGTCTGATTTAGGTGTTCGACTGATATAGACGCGTTTTAATAGCACTGTTTTTGTAACCATGGAAGACGCAGCAAAATCTCAAAGAGCAATAATTTTCTTTTGGTGGAAAGAAGGTGTGAAAACAGAAATTATTCAGCGTCTGCAAGGAGTATTTGGTGAGTCTGCAGAATCCAAAAGTACTGTTTATCGGTGGATAGATCCTTTTAAAACCGGTAGAACATCACTAGAAGACGATCCACGCAGTGGGCGCCCAAGCACGTCGGTAAATGAAAGAAACATTACTGGCGTCGAGAACCGCACCAGAGCCCGAAGCCAAAAGGGGCCCAAAGCGAAAAACAGCCCGAGCATATATATAAAAAAAAAAAAAAAAAAAATGGAAACTTTAATAGATTCTTTTAATGTTCTTATTCCGTCAAATTTAGACATATTTTCAGAAGAAACTTTATTTGAGAAAGGCGTGAAATAGATGACGGAATATCAAGATGATATTTCCGACTCATTTTTTCATCAATTAATATCATTCCGAAGAAGTATGGCTTCAAAAATTAAGAAAATTATATCCATAAGTGAACTTGCTTTGTCTTCTACGTTTTATGATATATTTTTTATTTTATTGTTTATTTCTTAATGGTTCTGCTGTTGCTGCTTAATTTTTTTAATTTCTTAATACGTTTGTAAAGGTTTAATACATAAATAAACAAAAGTTATTTAAACAGAAACTGCTTTAATCACTCTACCCAACGGTTACAGAGCGGTATTCATAATACCCGGCCATTTTAATATTTTTTGTAACATTATCTTGCTTGATTGTTTTGGGCATTATTCATAATGGCAGGGCATTGTGAATACTGCCCTATTTATCACTTGGTCCATAACATATGTTATTGACGTTAATTTTGAAACAACGTACCGTATTTTTCGGACCATAAGACGCAAAGGACGATAAGACGCACCCCAAATTTATTAGACAATTTTGAGAAAGAATATTTATTATTACAATAACTTGTACCAGCAACATTCTGTTCATCTTCACTCTCTGTACTATCACTCGTCTCGTTAATGTCATTGTTCGTAGTATTTTCGTCTGAAATATTGTAGTCAATCTCTTCAAAAACCAAGTCATCTTCGATACTATCCAATCCGAATATCTAAAAAGACTTTATAATCGTCTTTTCTTTACAGATTCCCATGAATTTTTTACCCAGGTACTTTTTAAATTGTCGTCCGTTTCATCCGTTGCTGTAACATCGCGATTTGGCTTTATCATTCGTTTGACTAGGTTTTTTGGGAAGCAGTATACCTTTCTAAATCATATAATACCGTCCTTTTTCAGGTATTTTATTGTTGTACTAAAACTTATAACATTTTAACTAATATCTGGTATTTTCATGTGCAAATTAAATAATTTATCATCCAAAATCCTACAAAAGATCATACTTAATACCCAGCATTTCAACGATCAAAACAAACCCTTCCAAAACAGAGAAAAACTTCCTGCGCATATATATCAGAGATGCGTACGAGAAACCGCATCCACTGCTAATTCATGAAGAAAAGCAAAATTTATTGCAGCAAAAAGGCAACAAAAGAGAATTCTACAACGCCCCCCGTGTCCCGGACTAGCAAAACAATGACTTCCTGGTCTGAAACCCGGCTAGAGGCTAGCATTGTGACGTCATACATCGATCCATTACAGGGTTTTAGTAGCTGGATAGGATATGCTGGCCACTTATACACATGCAAGGATACGGAGCTGAAAACTCTACGGTTACTAACATTGCTTCGTTATGCTATGTTCTAGGGACGTTTAAATTTTTCGAATGACTTCACTCACAGTTTCGGGAAATTTACAGAAATTTCACTAACATTATCACCATATTATTAAGCGAACGAAGAGTTTGTTTGATGATGAATTGTTACAAAAAATAGCCGTTGCATATGAGGCCTTCGGTGCTCTGAGAACATCTATGTGCTGCCGAGATTTACAGCTTAAGACAAAGATAATGATGTAGGAGGCAGCTATACTTCCTGTACTGCTGTGCGCCAAAAGTTTTAACTAACTAACTAACTACATCTTCACTCAATAAGTCTCCGGTCTGACATATATATGGCAACACTGTTGACAGACCAATATGATTTCTGGATAGTACCAACCTTCAAACGATACGTGTGAAAATTTCATGACATTCTGACAATTAGTTTAGAGGTTACAGTGGATTTAGTGACTCCAGTTTTGTAATTTTCAAAAGAATGGATAAAAAAGAATTTCGTGTGTTGATTAAACATTGTTTTTTGATGGGAAAAAATACCGTAGAAGCCAAATAGTGGCTTGATAAGCGTTATGGAGACTCTGCACAAGGCAAATACTGATTGGTAGGCTGAATTTAAATTAATTAATTAATTTTAATTTTTTTAATTTTAAAAGCGTTGGTATGAATGTATAACTCTTGAAGGAGAGTATGTTGATGAATAAAGTCGAATTTCTAAAAATAAAAAGTTTTTCTTAGTTAGACCAGAGACTTATTTAGCGACGTGGTATATATATACCGGGTGAACTATTTAAGGAGCAACATACATGTTTCATCTATAATGTTAATGAAGTGAGTTATTTCATTTGCAACATAGCAAATTATGAGAGCAAGCTCAGCCGGTCACCATGGCGTAGTGGTTAGTGTGGTGATGCACTCGCTTCTAGATCATGAGGACTCGGGTTCGAATCCCGGTTATGGCATGGATTTTTCAAAAATAATTGCATCTTCTAGATAATGGTCTTAGTAGCTAAGACCAAAAATAAAAAAGCAAGCTCATATCCATGGAAACAGATATGCAATGGTGATTAGATATAAAAGTTATTTGATATGATAAAGTTCCTAGACGGCTAAAAAATAGTAAATTAGAAACAATAAATGAATTTTTATTAGTTTGTTTATATTTACATACAAACAAAAATAATAATGTCCTTAGTAGCTAAGTCCAAAAAATATTTAAAAAAATAATATTTTGTCTTTTCCATGGATACGACAAGAATTTGTTTTATTGCTATGTTGCTTTTGAAATAACTCACTTCATTAATATTATATGTGAAACATGTATGTTGCTCCTTAAATAATTCACCGGGTATATAAATTGTCCTAGACATTCACAAAACCTACATCACAAAATATAGTTTTTAATTTTTTTAGAGACTAATAATTTGTATATACTTACTTATTGATAAAATAGTAAAACTGGTTCACAAAATATTGTAAAATTTATTTATTCCTATAATTTTACTTTCACAGCTATAACAATAACATTAAGTACCCACTACCTACGTTTCAAAATTGATCACCGCGGCGCTACGATCTTAAATTTATATCCCCATAAACATACAATGTCCTTATCATCATCATCGGTACTACAGTAAAACAAGTTTGGAAACTGCTGACAACGATACCCTAAAAATTTAAATTCTTAGAAAAGTATATACGTAGCTTTTTTGAAAGCAAACACTGCCCTCTTGAAACATTTATTTGAACTAGTGATTTACAAAACACGAAAGAAAAGGTCCATATTTTACTAGACCGGGCAAGTCAAGACGCGTGCCCTTAAGCTTACTGTGAGAAACGAGATAATTTATTTCAAAATTATACAAAGGTACTTCTTTCCTTCTTCTCTTCATTTCAACTCTACGGATTAAATCCCACAAAAGGTGTCATTTATTTATGTGAATTTTGCTGCGACATTTTTAAAAGTCTATTTTAATTGAGGACAATTTTTGATGAATATTATAAAACTTTTTTTTTGAAAGGTGAACGAATTTGATGTATGTTATAATATATCAGTGCTGCAAAATTATATGCTACATTATTATGTAAATCTTATAGAAGATAATAATAAAAATGTCATTAAAAAGAAATATTTACAGCAGAAGGGGCCAAAAAGTCGATCGCGATCTACCAGTCAGTCAATATTGATTAACAATATGCAAGATCATTTGCAAACATCTTGTTTTTGTACTTAAGGAGAAACACTACCATGTATTTTCTTACACAAAATTAACAATCTGAAATAAAGTTAGTAACAATCTAAAAAGATCAGCTGTGGCCACCACAGGACCGACCGCCATCGTAAAGTACTTATATAAAATACATTCTTGCAGCAGAGTAGAAATAACTTGGCCTAATATTTTCTAACAGAGATATTATTTATCATGACCATGGATAAGTATGAAAAAATTGAGACTTAGAAAAAATCGAAAAATTTTACAAAAATTATTCGAAATTTTTCGTTTTATCAAAAAACGTCTCAAATAAAAGTTATTAATTATTGCTTTTATAGCAACTTTTGTTCAATAATTTTTTTCGAAATATTTTTCTGTTGTGAAATATTCACAAAAATCTTAAAATCGACTTGAGTAAACTCCCATTTTTAGTCAACCGATTTTTACTAAAAGTTGATCAACTCGTGCCATTGATGGCAGAAGCTTAAATATGAAGTTTCATAAAAATCCTTTCAGCCGAATTTGCTCTGCACGTGTACACAGACAGACAGACGGACAGACAGACGGACAGACAGACAGACCGACCGACAGACATCATGCTAAAAATAGTCAAAACGTTATGTAGGGACCTCAATTCGTGGAGATACATCGAAATCTCGAAACGTCAAAATCGGTATGATCACAATACCTCCCTTATATATGTTGGCGGTCGGTAAAAAGTAGTGTTATAGGGACTAAAAAATGAACTTTTAGTATAAGCCGTTCACTTTTGTAAGAACAAACTAAGAGGAAATTTTGTTTTCAACTGCTTGCACATTTGAAACTGCATGTCATGTTGGTAGTACAGAAAAATAATTTGGAAAGTCAGATTATAAATGTCATTTAAAAAAATGGAGATCATTTTAAAATGTCATTTTCTTTATGTTTTGTTTTTTGTGTCATTCTTAATACAAATATCTCATTTATTTATTTTTTTGTCATTAAAATATGTAAAAAAGTATTTTATTTTTGACATATGACATTCGTTTCGATGGTTTCACTGTTGGAATTTTAAATTTTCACATACCAAACGTAAAACACGAAATAACCCAAGCAAGGTCCCTTCTCGTGACAACCTAAAAGAACGAAATTCCCATTTAGTTCCGCCTAAACGTTTGGAATAGCCTGTCTTATTTATTTTATTTTCCTAATAAATGTCACTTAATAATAAATGCCAACATGAAAAATGAAATAACCTAACCAAGCTCTGTTTTCGTGACAAAATATGATGATGAATAAATGATGATGATTTATCACATATATATATATTATCCCTGTTTATAACTAAAATGAATTTAAATTAAGACATAAAACATTTATTCAGAAAACAGTTACAACACGTACAATAAACGGTAAAATTTTATACATCTTTAGCATCTACAAAATTTTCGCAAGATGGTTGAGGTAAAGCGATTTCCAAAGCTTGTTTTTTCAACTCAGCAAACATATCCCTAATATTGGTTTCAAAATCAGGCATCTCCGAAGCAATTGTCAATTCACTTGGAGCAATTTTACTTTCACTTGGATACACAGAATCTTTTGGCATACTGGTATCTCTTTGTGGATATTCATCATGAAAATCACACTTCGATTTTACTAATGTAGAACATGTTTCTTTTTTAGTCAGACCATCAACAGAAGATACATTATCTGGGAAATTAAATTTATATTTACTGTTATATAATTCTTGTATATTTTTTACTTTGTGTGATTTTGGTTTCCATATTTTTGAATCAATACTTGTTCGACTGGCTATATTGGTGCAGGAAGATTTTAGAACACCTAATTGAGAACAAACAAAGTTTTGGATTCCTTCCATTTCATTGCGTAAAGCATTTAATTGCTTATCTCTCGACTCAAGGAGGAACGTCATTTTTTCTTTTTCTAGTTTCATTATTGTCATATCATGTTTCATTGACATGTTTTCATATTCTATTGCTTGATTATCATCCTTCAATTTTTGTACTGATGTCTGCAGTTCTTGATTACTACTTCCAATAATTTTATTTTCTTGTAGTTTTACTTCTAATTCCTCCTTTTCTTTTTCTAGTTTTTGTATTGTTGATATTGATTGATCGTTTTTGTCTTCTAGTTCTTTAAGGTCTTGATTTAGTTTTTCAATACCTTCTTTTTCTTTTAGATACTGTATTTCTACGTTTTCTTTTTCGTCTTTTAGTTTTTCGTAAACATCATAGATTTCTAAGTGGTTTTCTAAGGTTTGTGTACTGTTTGTTCTTTTAAATTTTGGTTCTTTTTTTAAGAAATACTCAGCATCTCCATTATCTGTTACCATTATGTTGTCTGCAGTTGGTTCTGGGCTTATTCTGTACAAAGTATGTTGAATGTCATTGACAATCTGCTGTAAACTTGGATCTCCAGGACAAGTGGATTGTAGTTTGTGCTGTAGTTCTTTGGATAAGTAATGGATGGTTCCAATTGCGTAGTCGTAGTTACAGGATAGACAGTCATTGTTCATTCTGTATTTTCCCCATTCGTTGTTCGTTCTGTCTACACTATTTGAGCGGGATCTTCCCGATACAGTTCTTACTGTGACCTCAACCTGGGCACGATTATTCAGGTATTCTTTGTGTACCAATTCTTTGTCTAATGGCTGGTCTCCTTTGTCTAATGAAATTTCTGTTTTGACAGGAACAATTGCATTTCTTGGAACCACCGATTGTGGACGAATTATATTTACTGGTTGGACTGTTCTGCAGATAGGTCTTTCTCTTGTTGATGGTCGAGGACTGTCAGTTTTTTTCATGAATTTTGATAATGTTATCTTTTGAAAATTTGATACATTATCATGTTGGCAAGGATTTATTCTTGACATTTTGAAATCCAATTTAATAGTACACTTTTTGAATTATACACTAAATTTTGAATGAAACTGATACAGCATAATTTTGACAGATAAATGTAAAAAGATTTTTGTTTATCAATATTATTTACATAGTTTTAAATAAAAATTTGTTGGTTAGTTACCATTGTTGATGTCAAAGTGAGCTTAGACAATCAGAATGATAATTTCAAAAACAATTTACAGGCAATTTCATACATTAAAATATGAGGTTAAATTTTCAATTTCGAGATTTGATCTGATAGAGGGCTTTATTTATGCGTTAGTTGAGGTAGTTTTTAAATTTTATTTTCGTAAAACATAAAATACAATTAAATCATCGAAGTCCCTATAGGGGCTTGGTGTAAAGGGTTGCCAACACTATTTGTTTTCAGTGGTGAAAACATTGTAGATAATATTAAACTAAATACGACACATTCCCGCAGATATTAAATTTAAATATATAGTCGGTTTCTTTGGTTTAAGCGGAACTAGATTTTCAAATATAATAACTTTTACCAATTGATTGAAGCTTTTGATCATTTTGTTCAGCAAAAGCCCATTTCAATATATAAAATGTTAGCTACAGTCTGTTCCAAACGGTTAAGCGGAACTAGATTTTGCAATCTAGTTACTTTCATCGTTTAAATCGTGCCTTTCGGCCGTTTTGTTTAAGCTTTGTAAATCATACTTACAATAAACATTTTTTGGTTAAGGTTAATATCATTTTAAAATGTCATTTTCTTTATATTTTGATTTTTTGTGTCATTCTTAATACAAATTTCCCATTTATTTATTTTTTTGTCATTAAAATATCTAAAAAAAATATTTAATTTTGACATATGTCATTCGTTTCCATGGTTTCATTGTTGGAATTTTAAATTTTGACATACCAACGTGAAAAATGAAATAACCCAAGCAAGGTCCCTTCTCGTGACAATCTAAAAGAACTAAATTCCCATTTAGTTCCGCTTAACCGTTTGGAACAGACTGTACAGTCTGTTCCAAACGGTTAAGCGGAACTAGATTTTGCAACCTAGTTACTTTCATCGTTTAAATCGTGCCTTTCGGCCGTTTTGTTTAAGCTTTGTAAATCATACTTACAATAAACATTTTTTGGTTAAGCTTAATATCATTTTAAAATGTCATTTTCTTTATATTTTGATTTTTTGTGTCATTCTTAATACAAATTTCCCATTTATTTATTTTTTTGTCATTAAAATATATAAAAAAAATATTTAATTTTGACATATATCATTCGTTTCCATGGTTTCATTGTTGGGATTTTAAATTTTGACATCCCAACGTGAAAAATGAAATAACCCAAGCAAGGTCCCTTCTCGTGACAACCTAAAAGAACTAAATTCCCATTTAGTTCCGCTTAACCGTTTGGAACAGACTGTATAAGCTTGTTTTTTTGGTTTAGGCGGAACTATGGTCTATTTCAAATTAAAAAAAAGTAGATAGCGCTGCGAATCGAGTACGATTTACACTGGACAAATTCAGTATAGCGGGAAATTTAAAATAAGTTACAACTAGGGCATGGGCGTAGTAACTGGGTTAGCAAGAGATTTTTTTTTTCAAATTTAAAAAATGTTAATAAGATATTGAAATAAACAAAGCAGATAATACACTTACGTTATTTATACGACATAAATTCAGTTTAATGGGGAATTTGAAAAAGTTAAAAAAATATTAATTTTAAAAATTAAGTACTATATATAAAAAGAGAGATTTGGTTAAAAGAGTTTAAATAAATCAATAAAACAAACAATATATCTTCAGAGCTAAAGTTTCTTACTTAAATAATTATTGTAAATAAAAATTAAAAATATATATATATATATGAAGGTCTAAAAATTATATCAATAACTTCTTCTTTGGGCACAATCAGCTGGGCTGTCTTTTGGTCTCACATTAGTCCTCTCTCTTGATCTGTTAATTGTCAAGTGTCAAAAAATATTTATATGTCAGATAACCTAAAAAATATATAACTGCGTAAAAACAAATTACATGAAGAAATTTCTCCATAAAATCTACGCCAAGAATATAAATAAAAGTCTAAATATGTAAATAATAACAAAATATATGAAAAAAATTAAATAATATAAATAATATATATTTCCAATGTACGACACTGAACATCTGTCAACTTGGACTAAAAACAATATTTTAACAGTGTAATAGGGATGACGATCTAAACCAATCCGAAGCAAGGACAAACAGCTCCTATCTTCTTACACACATCATTCTACTTTGAAATAGACGATAGTTTCGTATTACAAATTGAGACAAAACCTTTGAAAATAGTCAAAAAACTGTAAGGGCATAAGCCTTGGCTTCGCCGTGGTTATGAATCACCAGTCTTGCCAGTAAAACTGCAACTTTTCTGCCTAGTTAAACTCAGTGTCGGACTAAGGAAAATCGAGGCCCTAGGCAAGTTTTTCATTGCGGGCTTTACTACTTAAAAAAATCATAAAATAATAGAAAAAATGTATAACAAAACCATGTTGCGGGCCCCAAAAAATACGGGCTCGAGGCAGTTGCCTAGTTTGCCTAGGCCAAAGTCCGCCCCTGGTGAAACTACAAACTGTTCTCAAAACATTCAGCATTCTGTTGCCCTCTTTCACTTAATATATACCTACGAAACCCATCCACGTGTTACAAAATGCATCCATCAATTTTTTTTACCTATTTTTATGAAATATTACAAACAGTACAAGCTATGACTTACCCTAAACATGACGCATGAGCAAAATTTTCTTCGGCGAGCTGTTAAAAAAGATAAAGGTATGAATCTATATGAGATAGAAATATGTAGTCTAGACGGATGCTTGCATAAATAAAGAGATGTTGATGGAGTAGACCAATTAAATGAACTCTATGCTGTGCATACATGATATCCTAAATGTACTTTATAATATTAGCAGTAAACAGCAAGAGCAATATTTAAAATTTTATAAAATGAGATAATTAATAATATTCTATTAGATAGATAAAACACTCGCTGCAAAGTTTGATTTATAGATTGTTACTAATTTTTTTTCAGATTGTCTGTTTTATTTAAGAAACTTGTGAGAACTAGACTGTTGTGCTGCCCCTTAAGTATTTAAGACAATGATACACTTATATAATGCTTGGTTTATATAGGGAACAAGAATAAGGAATAGGAAATAAGAATAGTGCACGAGAATATTAAAACATGGCTGCGCCGTATATCGGTTTATGTAGGAATGAAATTTAACTTAAACATAAGAATAGTTGGTAATGGTTGGTTTATATACGGAACAAGAATAAGGAATAGGAAATAAGAATAGTACACAAGAATAAAAAATATTAAACCGTTTATATAGGACATAACATTTCGTCGCTGCGCCTGCGTACTTTCGTTAGCCTGTGTTTAACATTTTTCACTTGACAGGTTCTTAAAACTTACAAGAAGAATAAATAAAAATAATAAAAACATTTTATTGTTGTTTACAACCCTCTGATCACAACTGAAAAACATCTGTTGAACAAACTTTATTACGGCAGACATTTTGATTGCTGTGCGCAGGCTTATCGTGTCTTATTCTTGAAATAAGAATAAAATGTTGAAAGTTACCAACTATTCTTATGTTTAAGTTAAATTTCATTCCTACATAAACCGATATACGGCGCAGCAATGTTTTAACATCTTGTGTACTATTCTTATTTCCTATTCCTTATTCTTGTTCCGTATATAAACCAAGCATAACATTCAACATTTTTATTCTTATTTCAAGAATAAGACACGATAAGCCTGCGCACAGCAATCAAAATGTCCGCCGTAATAAAGTTTGGTCAACAGATGTTTTTCAGTTGTGATCAGAGGGTTGTAAACAACAATAAAATGTTTTTAACGGTAATAAACGAAATTTTTTAAAAGGTTTTATGAATCAGAACCTGTCAAGTGACAAATGTTAAACACAGGCCAACGCAAGTACGCAGGCGCAGCGACGAAATGTTATGGCCTATATAAACGGTTTAATATTTTTTATTCTTGTGTACTATTCTTATTTCCTATTCCTTATTCTTGTTCCGTATATAAACCAACCATAAGTCATTTCTTTGCTTTAAGTAGAACTAAATGGGAATTTCGTTCTTTTAGGTTGTCACGAGAAGGGTTCTTGCTTGGGTTATTTAATGTTTCACGTTGGCATGTGAACATTTAAAATTCCAACAGTGAAACCATAGAAACGAATAACATTTGTTAAAAATATAATACATTTTTACATATTTTAAAGACAAAAAAGACATACAATTTTTTTTTAAATTTAATTTAATGGCCTTTGCTGCTGTAGCAATTAACCAGGACAATTTTCATTTGTGAAAAATTCCATGCCTGAATGGGATTCGAACCCGAGACCTTAGCAACGCAGAGCACATGTGTTACCATTACGCTACGCCGGTCGGCAAAAATACAATTGTTTACTTATATATTGTACTGGGTTGTTTAATAAGTACGTTTCTTTTTTTTTTACCGTTTATTCAATAAAATATACATTCTAAAAAAAATTTTATTATCAAATGTACTGTCCATTATTTTTTATTACTTTGGACAAACGCTCAGACAATTTCATAATGCCATCTTTCCAGAAGGTTCCGTCTTTGCTCTCGAAAAATCTGTAGAGGTGAATTTTGATATCGTCCAAAGATGCGAAATTTTTTCCGTTAAGGGAATTTTGTAGAGAGCGGAACAAATGGTAGTCGGAGCATATGGCCCACACATCGCACCATCCGACTACCATTTGTTCTGCTTTCTACAAAATTCCCTTAAAGGAACAAAATTCGTATCTTTGGACTATATCAAAATTCACCTCTACAGATTTTCCGAGAGCAAAGAACCTTCTGGAGAGATGTTATTATGAAATTGCCTGAGCGTTTGTCCAAAGTGATAGAAAATAATGGACAGTACATTTGATAATAAAAGTTTTTTTTTAGAATGTATATTTTATTGAATAAAAGGTGAAAAAAACGGAGCCATCTAACAACCCAATATTACTGAATTTATAAAAATCTGGTCGGCAAGGATGAAATTTGTAGTTAATAATATTGCCAACTTTAACAGCTTATTATTTGACCTTGGCTTAATATTTTCGCGTTATATATATATATATTTTTTTTTTTATTCGAAAGTTACTCAACTCGCCTGTTTAAAGAAATCATTGTATGCTCTAAAAAATATCAAAAACTTTTTTAAAAAATTAATTTTGTTGAAAATGGAACAATCAGAAATTCGCACTATGATGAAGTATGAGTTCTTATGTGGAACTACGGCATCGCAGACCACGCGAAATATTAATAGTGTATTTGGCTCTAGTGTTACCACGCAGCAGACAATATCAAATTAGTTCGCCAAATTTCGTACAGATAACTTAAAAACCAAACAAAAAAAAAAAACTGGCTCATTGATTACAGCAGAAATATACTGCAACCAACTGGACGAAATAATGCAAAAACTTAAAGAAAAACAGCCTAGATTGGTCAAGAGACCGACTCCTATCTTATTGCATGATAACGCTAGACCACACACTGCTCAAATGACTGTGGCAAAACTACAGGAATTGGAGTTGGAAATTCTTCACGATCCTCTATACTCACCAGACCTAGCCCTTACTGACTACCACTTCTTCCGCAATTTGGACAACGTTTTAATAGGAAAACAGTTTAATTCCGACAATGCTGCAAAACTGGCCTTCCAGGAATTCATTGACTCTCGTCCGCCAGAGTTTTATACCACCGGCCTGAACAACCTGCCACTTAAATGGCAAAAGTGTATAGACAATATGGGTGCATATTTTGATGAATAAAATAATTCCTTATATTTGTAAGTTATGAACCAAATTTGCCTTTTTACCGACCGCCAACATATATAAGGAAGGTATTGTGATCATACCGATTTTGACATTTCGAGATTTCGATGGAGCTCCACGAATTGAGGTCCCTACATAACGTTTTGACTATTTTTAGCATGATGTCTGTCGGTCTGTCTGTCCGTCCGTCCGTCCGTCTGTCTGTCTGTCTGTGTACACGTGCAAAGCAAATTCGGCTAAAAGGATTTGTATGAAACTGCATATTTAAGCTTTTGGCACGAATTAATCAACTTTTGGTAAAAATAGGTTGACTAAAAATGGGAGTTTACTCGTGTCGATTTTAAGATTTTTGCGAATATTTAGCAACAGAAAAATATTTTGAAAAAATTTATTTAACAAAAGTTGCTATAAATGCAATAACTAATAACTTTTATTTGAGAAGTCTTTTGATAAAATGAAAATTTTTCAGTCTCAATTTTTTCATACTTACATGTAACGTTTCCATGGTTATGATAAATAATCAGATCAATTCTGTAAAAAATTACTGTGTAGGAACGTTACTACGAGATAAAATATTATAAAAAGTACAATGACTTTCATTCATGGTAGTAACTGACCTTGCTCATAGTGACGAATTTAGTAACTATTTTCATAGTAACTGAGTTACAGAATTGGTCTGAATATCTGTTAAAAAATATTAGGCCAAGTTATTTCTACTCTGCTGCTAGAATGTATTTTATACAAGTACTATAGGGGAAAAATTTTAAGATCGTAGCGCCACGCGGATTTTTTTGAAACCATTCTAAATCAGATACCACTTGACATTTACTAGTAAATAATAGCGAAAAGTGTATCAAAAAACGACAAAAAATAAATAACTGTTTGGGATTTTCTGATTTTGTGAAGTGACATTACTTGTAAACATCTAAAATACTACATTTTGTGATCTGGTTTTAAGTTATGACGGTTTTCCATTGTCGATTATTTTAACTATATTGGGGGAAATAATAATTCCCGTGTTGTTTACCAAGGGGTAGAAATCTACAATGCTGGGCATATAATATTGTGTGGAGTCACTGAAAAAAACAGAGAGTTCATAAAGATTTATGCATTATGCCTACAAACTTGTGCATTACAAACCCACACACAATAACAGGAATTTTCAAGATATGCGATAATAAATACAAAATTGAAAATATTTTTTGTAGTCACTATCATTAAAATGTAATGAGCAAACTTTGATATAAGGGCTCACTTTTTTTCCAATTTTTAAATTGTTTATCTAAACATCGCGTCGATTCCTAACCTCTTGCTTTCCCAATTTTGTTTCGAACCATACGGTGTCTGATATTAGTGGAAACAAATGAAACGATATTTCCGGGTTTCTTCTTTTCAATGAATTGCACATAGGCACACAACAATATGTATTATACATTTTTCAATGATTATAATAAAAACAAACTTCATACAAAACCAATACACAAAACGAAATGTTATCTGATGTACACAAGTTCATGAAACGCTCACCAGATGGTAGGGTGCTTAGCTGCAAATCCCTATATGATGGTCGGTTCTGTGGTGGCCACAGCTGATTTTTTTCTACAAATTTCATCCTTGACGACCTAATAAATAAAGTTCGATTTAAATATTGTTGAAATTTTATTAGTTGTGTCATGGAAAAAAAATCCTTCTCTATTGTTCCGCGGAGTAAATAATTTGGCAGACACTGTCCTATTCTTAAAAGTTTAAAATTCGTACGCAGGGAAACTTGTCTTTAAACTTTCCTAGAGCTTCTGTATAATAGCACAATCTCCCTCTTTTCTTTGGTAAATTTTTTCATTAAATCATCAAGATGCAGCATTTCTGACCCCCAAATATAAATCTGCGCTGAAGTACCCAGCGACTAAGTTACTCCAGCCGCCGCATTAATAGGAAAATCGATACGGCAGTCCTCGAAGGGAGGACTCGGATGCAGTGCTGATCCTCTTACATATAAACTCATACAATATTCTGTTTGTATTACCGGCTTTATACATTGTTTTTAATATTTATTAAAATGAAACTCGCAGCTTTTTATTAAAAGATATTTTAAAAAATTTATGAAATTTTTTCCAGATTCAGAACAGTAATAAAAATTTAATATTGTTTTGAAATTTATAGAAATATCTATGTAAAATTAATGTGGTGTGGTTTGTCACACTTTACAGGGTTTCGCAGGTATCTATACACAACAAAAAATTCATAAAAAAAAAATCGTAAAAGTTCATTCTCAGTTTGGTTAAAATTTTCATTTAAAAAAAGTAAACAGTTCACTATCTTTAACCAAATCACCGTGTAAATCAGTGTTTCTCAACCAAAAACGCACCGTAGACCAGTATAATATATAATTTTCTAACGCGGACCATTAATAATAATTTTTGGTTCGTGTTTTGCAAGAAAACAAATATATTTAATGTGCTACTAAATACATTTATTTTATTGGTAGAAAATCACAGAAAGTTTACAGAAAATAAACAAAATATAAATTATTTACAAAAAAAATGTGCATAAAAATGTTTTAAAAATTTAAAAACTGCAAAAAACACATATTAAAACTTTCGCGGACCATTTAAATTTTTCTGGGGACCACTGGTGGTCCGCGGACCACCTGTTGAGAAACACTGGTGTAAATCTTCAGATAGTGATCATTTATTCAGATAGTGTTATTTTTATGAAATATTACTTTCTCAGTGTTAAAATTAACACTATTTATTTTCTAATACTATAATTTAACCAGTATGTAAGTGTAAACTTTACACCAAACTTTAAATTTAATTAAAAAAGAAGTGTAGAAAAAAGGCAAAGTTGGTTGATACCTTATAAATATAAAGAATTATTTTATTCATAAAAGTATGCACCCATATTGTTTATATACTTTTGCCATTTAAGCGGCAGGTTGTTCAGGCCGGTGATATAAAACCCTGGCGGACGAGAGTCAATGAATTCCTGGAAGGCCAGTTTTACAGCATTGTCGGAATTAAACTGTTTTCCTATTAAAAAGTTGTCCAAATTGCGGAAGAAGTGGTAGTCAGTGGGGGCTAGGTTTGGTGAGTATAGAGGATGATGAAGAAGTTCCAACTCCAATTCCTGTAATTTTGCCACAGTCATTTGTGAAGTGTGTGGTCTAGCGTTATCATGCAAAAAGGTAGAAGTCGATCTGTTGACCAATCTAGGCTGTTTTTCTTCAAGTTCTTGCATCATTTCGTCCAGTTGGTTGTAGTATATTTCTGTTGTGAGCGATGAGCCAGTTTTTTTTTTTTTTGTTTGGATTTTCCGTAAGTTACTTGTACGAAATTTGGCGAACCAATTTGATATTGTCTGCTGCGTTGTTTCACGCGGTCTGCGATGCCGTAGTTCCACGAAAGAACTTATACTTCATAATAGTGCGAATTTCCGACCGTTCCATTTTTAACAAAATTAATTTTTAAAAAAAGTTTTTGATATTTTTTTTTACAATGATTTCTTTAAACAGTTGAGATGCGTAACTTTCTAACAAGAAAAACAGAACGGTAAAATATTAAGCAAATGTCAAATAATAAGCTGTTAAAGTTGGCAATATTATTAACTACAAATTTCATCCTTGACGATCTGATATAACATTATTGTTTTTTCAATGGAGGGCAGCCATTGTATAAAGCAGGGGTTCCCAAACTATCTCACAAAAGGCCCATATAAAAAAAATATATATGTTTTTGTGGGCTAAATTCATCCCACAAACTCTAGTTAAGGAACTCCTGATGTATAGTAATAATTTAGATGAAATAATTTCAAATTTATCACCTGAATATTTTAATAAGAATCGCTTAACAAGCGGATGTTTAAATTTTTTTTTGTAACTTATCTTTTCACGCCTGACATAAACACCTAATTCATCCTCACATTATTATACGTCTATGGATTGTAAGGTGATCCAAATGTATCGACAAGGTCATGGAATCTGGCTGAGCTATTATTGTGATGCTTTTGTATATTGAAATTTGCACAGCTGTTGAGGAAGCCCTTTGTCAGCTCTTGAAAGAAATCGTGAAGGTTTTTCGGTCCCAAGACCCGAATACACTCTTTATACACATAACCAATTACTTCCCAAAATTCGCTTCTTTTCCACCTTAATCAATATCCGGCATTTCCTGCCTCGATGGGAACTTGAGAGGGTAACACAAGTGTTATTTGAATTGGTGCCTTTAGGATTATTTTCTCACAAATTTATTAAAATCACTTATAAACAGTTCGAAAGAAAATTGTTCTCTTAAGTGTTGGGTAAGCATAGAGATGACAACAATTATAATTGAAATAATCCATTCTTTTGTTTCAATTAATCGATTAATCATATGATATTTTTGGTTTAGATTAATTAATAATTAATCGATAACTTTTTTTATTTTCCAGAAATTACTTAGTTGTATTGTTGAAACACTGGTCGGTAAGATAACTTTGCTCTTTTCTTGTCAATAACGTCGCTAGATTACTAGGTCTTCAGAACACTCGTTCTCGCCTATTTGGAAATTTAGGCTGCTCGTCCTTTGGATGCATTTTCATCTGATCCGATCCGAACAGATTTCAGACAGCTCGTCCTATGGATGCGTTTTCATCCGATTCAAACGATTTCGCATATCGTCCACTGGATACGGAATGAATCAGAAGGAAAAAAGAATGCTGGACTAACCATATATTAAAGAAAAGAAATGGTCTTGAAGAATTTCATCATCTATATGAGGATTTAAAAATAAACAAAAAAAAATTTTTTTGATTATCACAGATTGAATCAAGACACTTTCCATTATATTTTGGATGCTATCAGTCCAACAATAAGAAAAATTTCTAATTTTCGTAAAACTATTTCACCAGAAGAACGTCTAAGTATGACTTTAAGGTAAATTATACAATAGTTGCAAACAGCGGGCCTAGGAAATTTAAGTTATGCCGGTTTTTAATATTTTTTTCTTTTGGTTTCATTTTATAACGTTTTGTGTTCATTTTTAGGGTTTTGTAGGTATGACCAAAAAACCCTTATACCGTCATTTTGTCGTCTGTCTGTCTGTATGTCTGTCTGTCTGTCTGTCTGTCTGTCTGTCTGTCTGTCTGTTCGGTAAAAATTGTAGCCAAACGGCTAAACCTAGAGTGTTGAAAATTGGCATGCTTGTACAACTTTTTGACCCGCACATAGGAAAAATACTAAAACATCTAAAAAACATATCCCCCTAAAAATATAAACAAATATGTGCTCATCGAAAAAAAAATATATTTTTTTTAAAATTCAGAGTAGGGTATCAAATGAAAGCCCTTAGTACGTGGATTAACCATCAAAATTTAATTTTTGCAAAAAAAAATTATTTTGAGGCGATTTTTGCCAAAATTGTGCAAAAAAATTTTTGTCCCACACCCTGTAGCCCAGATGGTTTAAACTAAAAATGTGAAAAAAATCTAAGTAATGTATAATGGTGTGAACCGAAATAGTACAACAGGAATTTTTGATCAGATGATTATTTTCGGAAAATAACGCATTTTTTGTGTTTTTTGGTTGACGATGCATACATGTTATACTCTTATAACACACTAAGTTGATAAGCGTTTGGTGGTCTAGTGGCTCAGTTGCTCGACAACCACACAGGATCGTTATTCACTACACAGGTTCGTTCCTGGCTTGTGGAGTCAATTTTATTTTTTGTTTTTTTTTTTTCATATTTATTATGTTTAAATTAATTTGTTAAAATTCTAGTTATATTTTAGCACATTTTGAATTTAATTTTCAAGAGCGTAAATTTAATAACCAATTGGAATTATATTTTCATTCTGTGTCATTTATACGAAGCCAGAGGGGCGGAGCGTATGATTTAAGACAACCAATGAAAGCCATAGGCCCAATTTTCAAAATCTTAATGAACCTTGTTATATAAAAAAAATACTGCACTTATTTAGAAACCTAAATAATGATATTAGGTATTCGAATTAAAATTAACAAAAAAATATTTATAATAAAATTTGTTTTTAAAGCTCTGAGATTAACAGACGATAAATTATTTTAAAAAGATCGTTCATTTTGCCGTGGTTACCACAAAGCAAAATTTGTCCTACACACTCAGCATGCCGCCTTCACTTATTATATACCTGCGAAACCCTGCAATGTGTGAAAATTCACACTTCACAGCAATTTTTTTTCGGATATTATTATCAATCGGTTATTGTAATCAAAAACCCCGAGTCCCGATGTGATCACATTAAGTGGCGTGCACTGTAAATGATAAATATGTCTGAAATTCCCCTCATTCGCATGTAAAATCCCATTAAAATGGGATCGTTGGCACGTCGGCTGTATTCGTACAAAATCGGACCGATAACTTCGCATCCACTGGACGACCTTCAATTTATATTGCTGTGATGGGTTCGGTCGCAGTTTTTCGTCCGAAATCTGTTCTGTTCGGATGAAAACACATCCAAAGGACGCGCTTAAATTCATTTTGCTGTGATGGGATCGTTCGCAATTTGATCGAGCAGCCTTAAACTCAACCGCTACTCAAAATTCTGCATAATATACTGCTATAGTTTGCATCCATTCAGTTCAAATGTTCATGAGCGAAACGCTCTTCCAACCCACATCTTCCAACCGCATCTTCCAACCCGATAATTTGCGAGAAAAGCCTGGCAAGTTACAGGTCTTCTGAATACAAGCCCTTGTTTACTCTTTTGGACAGTTCGTGATGAAATTTTCAAATTTCTTGTGGCTCGTGGATACTGTTCGCTCATGACGTTTTATAGCGTAATTAATAGAGTTTTTGGTTACATCCAAAACACCAGCGATATTCCAATACTACGGCCATCTTCATATAATGGCGCAGCTCGTACAACGTCTTTCACATTTTAATTTTATTGCACAAAAAAAGATTTGTAGGAGTTTAGAAATCTCAAAGATGGGTAACTAATGGCAAAATTTTATTTATACTATGAATTATTTGTATTAAATCGTACATAATATGCAGTATTATATAGTTTTCATTCAAACGGGCATTATTTATTGTTACAGCCTGTTTAATTAGTTTAATTAGCAATAAAAAATATTTGTTAATGCAGACATTGTATTACTTATAGTTTCCTAATAAAACGGTTAAATAATTTTATATCAGCCTATAAAATACAACATTAAGACAGTTCTATTATTTTGTCGGCGAGTTTATATGTTTTTTTCATTTCATAATCGATTATTTTCTACCATTTAATCAAAAATCGATTATAACATTTGGATTAATAAAATGACCAATTAATCGGTTAATTAATTTTTATTGCCATCTCTAGTCAGATCTGCTAGATTGACAATCAGGTGAAATAAAGTCCGGTACATTGCTTTCAAGTTACTGCTGCGCAGCCTCGCATTATGAATTAGCGCTGAATCTCGCTGGAAATGCCAGTGATAACCAGCAAAGAAGGAGTTGTTCAGTTCTTTAATTATCAACTTGAATAAGGTTCTCTAGTAGACTTTGAGCGAAGCTCTTACTTCTTTCTTGTTAAAATGAAGCTTAGTGGTTAGTTATAGCTCCCGCCCCATCAAACCATAACTGGAGCAAGTTAATGGCCCTTCTGGATCGTCGGCGATTTTTCACAAGCTTCTCGTGAACTTGTAGTACACACCGTATCATTCTGGCGGTTGGAAATCTCTTCATTATTAAAAATCTTTTCATGAAACCCTTCGTAATTCTATTGACGAGTAGCCACAGAGATTTAAGCGCTGAGTAACAGCTTAAGTGGTCATTTTGATAACTGATTGGTCATTAAGTATTAAAAGAAAATTAAAATATATTTAAGCCTCATCTGGAATTTCAGTGAAAATTGCTTTGCATTGTATATTGCTCCAGATGTAATGGGTTCATTCGTGACCTGCGTTTTTGCGTTGCAAAATAAAAACATTAAGACCACATTGAACTTGTATTTAAGGTGACAGGTCAAGTGAATTTAAAATATGAATTTGTAATATGAAACTTGGACCTCCTACCGTGCAACTTGACACCGAAAAAAGGATTTAAAACAAAAAGGTATTCAAGAAAAATGTCAATAGCGATAAAAATTAAGCGAAAACACAGTAGTATAAGAACTATGGAGTCGATCGAACTGTCGATTCATACTCCATAATTTTTATTACCACTTTTATTTTTGTAATCGCTGACTCCGACTCAGAATTTTTGTTAAGTCCGCCATGAATGTAAATTTTCATTAAAAATAATCGCCTCCTCCCCTAAGGAGATAAAAAAAGTCTTTGAAAAACAGGGATGGGGTATCGGCAGAAAAATTACCGACCCCCGAGTCGATATTTTTGAAAACCGACTACGGCTCCGACTCCGACTCCCGTTTCCTTTTACTCGTAAATCCTAAAGTCTATTTTAAAAGTTTAAGCAGAACTTTTTAACGATAAAAGTGGGCTTTTGTTAAAAAAAATCTCATTCAATCGTTAAAAGATAGTTGATTTCGATATCTATTGTATTTACTTTATTTTTCATAATATATTACTTTTTCCTTTAGACATTTAGATTTTGGCTGCCAACATGAAACATGAAATAATCACTAAACTCGTTACAAATTAAGAAAAAATAAAAATCCAGTTTCGTTCCGCTTAAACAAAATGAACCGAGTACAGTAGGGTGACCATTCGTCCCCCATTTTGCGGGACTGTCTCGGATTTTAACATTTTGTCCCGCATTAAGATGCGTTCCGCAAAAGTCCCGCATTGTCCCGCATTTTAACATTTTGTAGGTGAGGACCTTTTTTTTTGCTCTTCACTTGGATTTGGGAGGTGAAGACCTTTTTTTTGCTCTTCACTTGAATTTTGGGAGATGAGGACCTTTTTTTTCTCTTCACTTAGATTTGGGAGGTTAGAACCTTTTTTTTGCTCTTCACTTGGATTTTGGGAGATGAGGACCTTTTTTTTGCTCCGTCCCGCATTGCCTTCTTAAGAAAATTGTCACCCTAGAGTACAGTAATACCCCGCCACTCGACGTTAATTCGGTCTGGAAAAGCGTCGAGTAGCGAATACGTCGAGTGGCGAGTCGAATTTCTCCATAAGAAATAAAGGGAATCATATGTACATATATACATATACATATAAGGAAATACATATATTTATATGTTTTCTTTTTAGCTATGCTTGCATTTCTATTCTTTGGACCCGTAATTATAAATATAAATCACTTATTTTAGCAAAAAACAAAAAGTTCATAGCTGCACTAAGTTTGAGTTGTTGTCGTCAAGATATCTATAACTGCTGGCCATGCGTTCATTTTGCTTTGTTTACCAAAATATGTATCACGTGATCGGTACTCGATCACGCGTCGGATAGTGATGCTTCCGTCGACTCTCACTCTCGACATTTACGGCGAGCTAAGAGGCAGTCGAGTAACGAGGTATTACTGTATACAGAAAATGGATATGACTAAAAACAAAAATCTTTACTGCCTCTACGATATGGTGTTGGAGAAAATTCTGTTGACTGAAGAATTTATACCCCAATAAATGATGCGGTAAGTTAATCGGGACTGAATATTATTATGCAAAAGCAGCATAATAAAAGATACGCAACATATCAAAAGATACAGAAGTTTTCAGCCGGATGAACGCGTAGATTGCCCTTTAAGAACGCTGGCCAAATAGTTGATGTGATCATGCCAGCTAAGTTGACTGTCGATGTGAATTAGTGATTTGTAAAAAAATAATCAATTTTGGGATCTGCAGGCTGCCTGGGCGCTTTTAATTTGTATCGGCTTACTTCGTCTCTAGACGACTCTGTATATAATGTCCTATTGATGTGCATTAAGTGTGACAAGTAAAACGCTATCACATCTCAGACGTAGCCAATGTTAATAACCATTAATTTAATCATCCAAACACTTAATCCTTAGGGATAAAATATTCCTGTAGGTGTATTAGTGTTAATTTAGTCCTACATGTCGAATGATGTAATAACTATCCTAGTAAGGTGTCAATAAGCTATCTACCTGCTAACTGGATGTAAATTACATGGACTAGCAACCAGATTAATTCGACTAATATAGTAGGAGTGGAATTTCCGGCAGTATCACTTCGGAAACCGCATGAAATGGCAATTGAACTCTAGATCGAAGCCATGGCCATGAACTGACTTTAATATCATCCAAGAATTAAGGAGCAAGACACGGACAAAGATGGTTGTGTGAGCTGGTATCAACCAGTGCTTAACAAACTCTGAAAATCATTGAAGGTGTACAAGGGATGAATATTAGTGGTTCATTAGTGACTGCATTTGGTGTTTAATTTTTAAGAGTTCATTTTTAGGGTTTTGTAGGTATGACCGAAAAACCCTTATACCGTCATTTTGTCGTCTCTCTGTCTGTCTGTCTGTTCGGTACAAATTGTAGCCAAACGGCAAAATCTAGAGAGTTGAAATTTGGCACGCTTATACAACTCATTGACCCAAACATAGAAAAAATGCTAAAACATTTAAAAAACATATCCCCCTAAAAATATAAACAAATATGTGCTCATCGAATAAAAATATATTTTTTTAAAATTCTGAGTAGGGTATCAAATGAAAGCCCTCGGTACGTGGATTAACGATCAAATTTTTATTTTGATAAGTTATTTTGGAGCGATTTTTGCCAAAATTGTGCAAAAATTTTTTGTACCATACCCTGTAACCCAGATGGTTTAAACTAAAAATCTGAAAAAAATCTAAGTAATGTACATTGGTGTGAACCGGAATAGTACAACAGGAATTTTTGATCAGATTATGTTTTTGGAAAAAAATGCATTTTTTGTGTATTTTTGCTAATAATGTACACATATTATAGCTTTGTAACACCTGGTGTAGTAATTATGACGTTGGCTTCTCACCCAACTAACTCGATCGAAAGGGGGATCGAACCCTGCGAGAAGAGACAATATTATTTTTTGTTTTTTTTTTTTGATTTTTTATATTGTTTAAATTATTTTTTCAAAATTCTAGTTATATTTTGGCAAATGTTACATTTAATTTTTAAAAGCGTAAAATTAATAACCAGTGGAAATTGTTTAAATTATAATTTAATTCTGTTTCAATGTACACGAAATCAGAGGGGCGGAGCTTATAACAACCAATGGAAGCCACAGGCGCAATTTTTAAAATTCTTAATGAACCTTGCTATATAAAAAAAAATACTGCACATATTTAGAAACCTAAATAATGGTATTAGGCGTTCGAATTAAAATTAACAAAAAAAATATTTTAATATAAAATTTGTTTTGGCATCCCAAATAATCATCATTCACTTACTAAATACCTGCAAAATCCTGAAATGTGTGAAAATTCTCATTTCACATAAATTTTTTATCTTTATTTATAATTTGGGTATGTGCCACGAGATTTTGGTTCGAAAGGCGTTTTTTCGGCATGACTGGGAGTGATTAACTGAACAGAATAAAATTTGGGGTATTTTCCTCCAGGGATGTGGAGTCGGAGTCGGAGTCAGGGGTTGGAAGTCGAGGAGTCGATGCTTTCTGGAGGAGTCCGAGTCGAAGTCAGGAGTCGGAAAAAGTTATCGACTCCCGACTCTTTGATTAAATTTTTATCAAGGATGAGAACAAACGAAAACGAAAGCAAAATACCATACTACCGGATTTTTTTAAAGCACGGAAACAGGAACGACATTTTGTTCTCTGTTCATGAAAGAAAATGAAATTAAAAATATCGGTTTTACCTGGTTTCCTTCATGCTTTCCATTTAATTAATACTACTAGTATTAACAGATTAATACGATGAGGTAGTAAAGATTTTTGTTTTTAGTCATATCCATTTCATCTTTTTCTGTATACTCAGATTATTTTGTTTAATGTTACATTCGATTTTGCATGAATATTTAGCTTTGAATTTGACAGAAGCTCAAAAAAAGGCTCGTGTTGATTGGCATAAGGGAATGCTAAAAAATTCAACCTAAGCACCGCAAAATCCGTATACAATATCGTTACAAGTGACGAAACTTCGATTTATTCAAGTGGGAGTTTGCATTGTCATGATGAAGTATGATGCACTGATGACACGTTCAATGTCATCTAGTGGTCGTTTGTAAAAACATAAAAGTTAACCCTCGTATTAGCCAGCTTCGACATTTTTATTTATTTTTGATACAAAATTAACCTTAAAACTACAATTACAAACACAAACATCCATGCCATCACTAGGATTCGAACCCGAGCCCCCCTGATCTAACAGTCGCTCCACCTACATTGACCATTACACCATGGTGACCGGTTGCTTGTTTGATTGCTGTTTCTTCCAGTTTGCTGTATTTTGTCTAACTCTTTGTTCTAAAACATTAAGTGATTAGACAGTAAACCATTATCCAAAATGTAGTGAATACACAAATCACTTTAATTATTTCGCAGTAAGCGAAGTTGAAAATCAGCTGTGCACATCAGTGTTCGTGAATTAGTGGTCTCATTCACTATTCTAGCTCGACCACTACATTTAACCCGACATTTATCACCGAAATAGGAACATATAACACATCACGAACATCAGAAACACCGTACCGAACTCCACAACCACAATAGAATACTCCACGAAAGATTATCGCCAATTATTGAACCACTAAAGATTATTGCTAAAGGAATTTATTTTTACAAGAATTTATATTGGAGATTTCATTGATTGAAAACAATAAATCTTCGAAATAATACAATTACTTTGCAGTAATGAATTAAGGCAATCAAGGAGATATTGTGCGTCTTGTTTAACGATTATCACTGGTCAACACAATTTTTGCTGACTTACATCTAAGACTTGTTTCTTACTAATTTAGTGCTGCTGAACTCAAATATCACATCAGTTTTTGCGTATCACATCAGATTTTTGCTCTACAACAAATACATATTTTCAGCCAAATAATGCTTCTTTCGTTTAATTTTAGACGTCGATACTGTAATTGGTACAAATTTGGCGAACAATAAGGACTAAATAATTAGAAAATATTCGTAAAATATTATTTATAGTGAAAGAAAGAAAATGAGAACAGTTTTAATTACATTTTAATGCATTGGAGTGTTAAAATAAAAATACAAAATAATTTAAGGATTAAATGGTCGTTTGTAAGATCTTCTGGAGAGCATCATTCCCGATAAGTCTCTTTTAATACTCCGACAGTACTCAGCCATCATGTGAGTATCCCACCTTCCTTGATAACGTCTCTCCATCTCTTTTAAATCCTGATGAAAACGTTCATCCTGTTCATCACTAACATCTCCAATATTGACAGGAAATTTGTCAAGATGACTGTTTAAAAAATGAAGTTTCACGCTCATGTTGCACCCCAGATGATGATAATTTTCAATCAAATTTTCAACGACCTCCACATAGTTTTCGGCTTTTTTATTCCCAAGAAAATTTTTTTGCAGATTTATTTTCTAAGTATCCACGGATAAAACAACTTATAGAAATGCCTAGGATTTCGTAGGCATAAACAAGAAACTGTAGACACTCCTATATCCTTTGATCGATATGAAAAATATTTTGCAGATTTATTCTTCAAGAATCTGCGGTTAAAATAACCTATAGAAATGTCTAGGGTTTCGTAGGCATAAACAAGAAACCCTAGGACACTCCTATATCCTTTTACCAATATGAACAATATTTTGCAGATTTATTCTCTAAAAATCTACGAATATAATTACATACAGAAATGTCTAGGGTTTCGTAGGCATAAATTAAACTCAATTTTTAGTAACATTATAAATGCAATGCACTAGGTAAAAATGAATCGTTTTTCCATCTTAACAAGTTTATGAATAAATAATTCGGAATAATACTTTAAATTTGTCCAGTTTTTAGTAATGGGCGAATAGTTGCTAGAGAAAGAAGTCAGAGGCATCGAGCAAGTTCCACATTAAGATAATGTGTTTGCCGACACAGTTGGCAACGGGTGCACTAGTGTGTAATATAAAAAAATAATATACCAATTTTATTTATTTTTTTGTTCAAAAATACATACTTGATAAGATTCGGTTATGACGGAGTAATATTCTTTTTAGGCTGTGTAAAAACAGCTGCTTACCAGCCAATCACAAGGTTAGATTTTTACGCTGTTCCTCCTAGTTTAAAAATACACCATTGAATATGTAAGAATAATGAAAATGAACTTACCTTAAATTAAATGTTTTACTTTTCTCCGTTTTAAACTTACCTTTTGTAGTACAAGTAATAAAAGTTAAAAATTGGTTAAATCTTCTGGTGCACAGCATCTATAGCAATTAACACTTTAAATGAAAATTAAAGAAGTAAGAAAGAAAGCGACGTATGAGATAGCAGGCGGTAAGGAGCGAGAATGATAGAGAAAAAGAGAGAAGAAGAGGTATCCAATACAAATACATTTTATTATAAGTATTAATCGCTAGATATATAATATATTGTATAGAATAATTACTATAGTATATAAATAGTAAGTATATTGGTATATTGGGAGAAATATAATCAAAATAATGTTTATTTTGCATTCGATTTATAGCAACATGAATATATTATTAATAATTACGTTTAAAATATGATGGAATATTTATTATTATTATAAGAAAACGTGTGAATTGTACAAAATTTTGACTGCTCATGTAAAAATAATTTTATTATTATATTCCATTCTCCACATTTAAAAAACATCTATCCTTTCACACCAACAACTATATTTAAGTGCGATGTTAAGTATTGCACAAGCAGCCATTTTAAAGACATTCGCAGACATCTTGGATTTCTGCTAACATCTTCTGGACACTTTACGTTTAATATATCATTAATCATATTGCACGACGAACACTTACTAGTGGAAATTCGGAATGCAAAATGAATAAAGAACACAAATATATATGTTTCATGTATGATATACCTTAGAATTGTTTAAAAAAGGAAACATTTATACATTAAAATACAAACAAAAACATGCACATTAAATAACAACCAACATATACACCAAAAACTATTAATTAACCCCTTTTCGCTGAGGCTAAAAAGAGTATACCGCTACAGCTTACAGAGCAAATATTAGTACACCCGGGAGGGAGGAGTAGTCGGACTTAAACCTCTACTTTACACGATTTTATACGTACCTCCCCCCTATTTATAAGGTGTGCGCCTGGCAGCAAATATTGTCTGTGCACTATAGTCATTCAAACGCAGTATCTTCCACTACAGTGTCCTTTCATGCACATAGCGCTATAGTGGACACTATAGAGGACATTATTAATACCATAGCGAAAAGTTTTTGAGTCCTAGACCAATTTTCAGGATGAATACAATATTTTTTTAGTGTTAATAATACAAAATATCCCAAATTCGAACAACCGTTGGAGTTTTGGACTTAAATAGCATGGTAGAGTCCTATTTCAAGACGTACGACATTATATAAAAGCTGTGGTCAACGTGACGTTTCTATCAGTCTTATTACCACGGTATAAATAACATTTTAAGCACAATTTCTCAACTTTTATTGAACAGTTGATAGTTTTACTTGGTGAAACTCATGGAACAAAGGTTCTTAATTGAAAAACATTGTAATTTTTCACAAAATTGTTATGTTGATTGCAGTTTCTGTGTTGACCATTATCAAAGCTACATTGCAGTCAACATGAATAATAAACAATTTTACAAAGTTTTGCATTTAAAAACCTTTTAGCTGTTTCTTCCAGTGACTTAATTAATTAACAGATATAACTGAATTACAAAAGATGGAAACTCATCAGTAACAGGGACCCCATATGATAATGGGAAAAGTTGAAGAAGAGAAAAGATGGAAGATATGGGCATATGGATACAGCCTAGTCGCTGAAACAGGTCAGTTATGTCATTTGAAACGTCTAGAGAAACAGATAGAGAATTGGTCCTAGTACGTTTCCTTGGGGCACACCTGACAATATAAGAAAGATATTACTTAATTCAATTCTAACAATTGTAAAACTTCAAAATTATTATGGAAACCATATTAATATCATTTCAACAGGTATGTTTTAATTAAATAAAAAAGTAAAGAACAATAATATAAACTTTAAAAAAATGATTTAGCTATTTTTTCGCCAAGTTTGTCATTGAAATTATGACGTAGCGTACTCTCTGCACAAGAACTGTCCAGTGACTTCACATGCGCAGAAACCAGAATTCGTACAGTTGCTTCATTGCTAAACAACAGACGTAGAACCGACTACAAGTCGTATTTCTATTGGTTTGACGTCATTACTTTGCGCATATACTGTCATTGGCTTGTTCTCGTGGGAAAACACAAATATGAGAAACTGCTTGATAGCTAATTAAAATTTTTGGTGCACAGCAATGATGGCTATTTGCTGACTGCTTTATTAGGCGCCCCAAGAATACGTATTTTTTTATAGTTAAGATTTTTTAAATATGTTGAGAACCAATTCAGGGTTATAGTGCCATTGATGGTCAGATTTTGGTGCCCAAAACGGAATTCGAGTCCAGGATGTACTCAATACCTCCACACTACGCCAATCGGTATAATCTATTATTTAAAAAAAATAATTCAAAGTATTCATTCCTAAAATTGGGTATTTAGTTTTGGCAGCCTTAAAAGCTATTAGTTACTAAATTTGGGTTGTTTCTTTTTTAAAAAACACCAAAAATAATATATTTTCACAACCCAAATTTAGAAAACTATTTGCAAAAATGTTAACAATACTACAATTAGTTTATTATTTAAGAATCTGAAAAAAATCCTGAAATTAAATTGTGTTAAGTATATTTAATTGACAATAAGGATAATATATCCTAATTTTCTAGGCAAAATTGTTGTTAAATTCGTAACAGTTTTGAAAAATATGCATGTCTCTCAGTTTGTCAATTAAATATGTTTTTTTTACACCAAAAATTAGAAATTTTACACCATTAAAAGTAGATTCTGTTAAGCTCCCAAGCGAGCTAAAGCTCTTAAAAATTGAGCTTTACAAAAACCGTACGAAAATATGGTGTTAATATCCAAAATACAACAAAAATGCGAATTTGTTAACAAAGCTTTTTAAAAATGAACAAGTTCTAACGATGACGTTGCAATGACGTCATCATCTTTATCACTATGTCTACATTGATAAAATGCACTATATAAGTCAGAACAATCCTCTAGATTCAAGAAATATAGGAGTTATAATTTCTGTCAGTCATAAAACTTGTATTTGATCTAGTTTTTAGAGGGTTTAAATTTTTTTTAAAGTTGTTAAATGGGAAGCAGAAGAGAAATATAACAATTTTGCTCACCATGCCTATAAAAAACAAAGTATTTTCATTTATTCGGTTTTTATTTAAGCTGAGAATAAGTTAAATGGGAAGCAGAAGAGAAATATAACAATTTTGCCTACCATGTCTATAAAAAACAAAGTATTTTCATTTATTCTGTTTTTACTTAAGTTGCGAATAGGTTCCTATAATCTAGATCAGTGATAGAACAGACGGCCCGCGCTATGTATGCGGCTTTCTCAGGCTCTTTTTGAGGCCTGCGGGCATCTCTTATGATAGGTAAATAAAATTAAATAACGGCTGTGTGGGAAAAGCAGTTCTTGCTTTTCTTTTGGCCTGGGGTAAAAAGTTGTCCATCAATGGTCTAGGTCTACAGGCATAACCATGGACCCAGCACGCCCAAGCCGCGGAGGAGGGTACACCCTTTAGGGCCTATCAAACCTAAAAATTACGTTTTGTTTTTTTGGTCGCTTGTTCTCCTTAGAGAAAGTTGACAAAACTACTAGAGGGCCCAAAGAAAGTTTTGCAGAGTTGGGGGGGGGGGGGCTAAATACGAAGTAAAGACACTGTCTAGGTCAATGTTTCTTATCCACCAGTTCGCGAATTGGCACAGATCCGTAAAAAAATTGACCTCTCCACAAAAAAATAATTTTTTGTTTTCAAATTTAATTAATTTTCTTTATTATATTACTTAATAATTTTAGTATGAGATGTATAAAATTCAAATAAATACAATATTTTACTATAAAATTTAATTTATTTATTATATTTAATTTTATATGGTCAGGCCGTAAAAATATATGATTTATCACCAGTCTATGATGGAAAAAGGTTACAAAGCACTGGTCTAGATGCATAAGTCAGTACGGTACTCTAAACCAGCGTTTTTCAACCTTTTTTCATGGCGGACCGGCAAGCAACCTAGAAAAAATTCGCGGACCGGCATGGTTAGAAAGTAATGTATATCGCAAAAGTTTTATATTTTTTATTGCACTGATTACAAACACAAAAAAAACAACAAATAAAAAATTACATATAATTGAAAAAAGAAACAAATTATTACTTAAGCAATAAACAGATTAAGGACCGAGAAAAAAATTGATTATAGTTATACGGGACAATTGTTTTATGCCGAGCTTCAAAAATAATATGGTATGTTCTATAACAATTCGTAAGGTAGACCTGCACATTTAATGTCAAAGGGTGCGCACGCACATTTGTGCGGATGTAGCCGTAAGAAAAGATAAAAGATAGTTAACTTTCAAGGTCAACTAGTTGTATAAGAATATTGATATTAGCCGCTTCGTATATATATGTTATTTTGGTGTTACGCATTATAACCAAAAGCGACTTCGAAAAGGTTGGCCGTTTTCATGTCACTTAAACACCATTTGAAAAAATTAATAAATTCACTTTAAAATTGATTATTAACACCGGTGTTAAAGGCATGGTAAGCAATGGCGGTCGGGGAAGAATGTGTGGGATGGCAATTGGTATGATCGGACAAGGTCGTACTATATCGCTCAATAGTAGTAGAGCAACGACAAAGCACGAGCGTGTCCGATTATGCTCATTGCCCTCCCAAACATACTTCAGCGACCGCCGCTGATGGTGAGCATTAATCTCCATCTTTCCACTATTATTCTATATTAATTCTGTTTAACATCAATTTTTCTGAATCTAGATTTGATCTGACGTATATTATAAAATAATTAGACTCACCTTTGGTACAATTATAAGATTCTGTTTAATGTTTCCTTTTTTAAAACATTTTTTTACGAATGAATACATACAGCACACAGTATTTAAAATATGTCTCATGATTACATATAGGTCGATTTGGCCGTAGTGCGAATATTACGATAGTTTATGTATGTACGTATAATAGATAGTAACTTTGAAATATATAATATAAATATGATCAATAAATATCTAACAGTTTTAATACATTACATATTTTTTTGGATACAGAGAAAATACCTTTTATTTGACAAGATCCAATTAAATAGTGATGAATAATATGTAAATTTCAGATTAGGATATAAAAATGAAGATGAATATATGAATTAAAGCTGTATCCAAAAATGATTGACGATGATGATGATGGAATAAATTATATCTTTAGACACAGCCCCACTTCATGATTTTAAATGATAACAAAAATAACAATAGGGACACAACAATACAACCAATTTTAACAAGTTTTATATAGACTCGCTTTGGCAAATCGAGATTGCTTTCGTTCGTTTATAAAAGTAATGTAGAACCTTTTGCCGCGTTTAGACAATGGCATGCGTTGTTACATGCGGCTTTTCATGCAAGACGCTCTAAACGCGGCATTCTGTTGATTAAGCGCAACATAATGCCGCGTTTTACGCTAGTTTTTGCTGGCAAAGAATCATTATAAAAGTGGCCTAAACATTTTGGCAATCCGGGTACTTATTTTCTTGAATACGGCATCGCATGAAGCGCTCCTGGGGGGAGGGTCCATAGGTAGCCCCCCTAAAAATTCAAAACCACATTTGAATGTGATTTGTCAAAATACAAGTAGTGAACTTTTTATAGATCAACACTTGCATTTTCAAAAATAAATTGCTTTTCGCCAGCTCTTTTTGCCGAGTACCCGATTCCTATCCTTTTAAAACAATTTTGTCTTCTGAGCACCCCCCAAAAATTCCTGGGTGTGCACCTGCGTCAAATAATTCTCAACTAGTTACTACCTAGCACAAAATTGCTGGTTTTAGATAATGATTCGACATGCGGTTTTGCATGCTATACAAGCAATAGGCAGTCTAGACGCGTGCTTCTTTATTGATTAAACAACCTTAAAGGTAAGCGTCCACTAAGCCGGGCTGCAAGCACAGCAGACGTAGTAATCGCATGTTTTTCTGTGAGTGCGTCCACTAAGTTGCAGAGAACGTACTGCAGACATAAGAATAGTGTTTTGTTTACATTCTCAGCAGGTTGGACGATGGTACTACACGTTACATGGAACAGGTATTGTAAACACGTGTTTCTTTATTGATTAAACGCATCTTAAAGGTAAGCCTTCAATATGCCGGGCCACAGCCACAGCAGACAAAGCACTAATAGCATGCTTTTTGGTGATTGCGTCCACTAAGTCGTAGTGAACGCACTGCAGACATAAGAATTGTGTTTTGTTTTAATTCTCATCAGCTTGGATGCTTCTACGCGTACGTAAATACGAGAATGACATGAGAGCCTCTACGCAGTACACGTAAAAATATTCTATGTCGAGAATTCTGGTCGCAATTGCGGGGATGCAAAGCTTGTTGTGCGAGCTGGTAGATGTACTCTCATTTAAAATACAGTAAGGAATAATTCTCTTTGAACTTTGGTGTCTGCGTTGCGCACGGTGCTGCACAGTGGACGCTTATCTTACTGACGCATTCATACTATGTCCCTTTGTATGCATGTGGTAAAGGTGGCATATAAAGGATGCATGCAACCTCGCTTTATTATGGGCCTAGCATGGAAAGTAGCATTTTCTAGTAGTATTAAACATCCTGCGCATTAAGAGACCAGATCGCACACTAAATACGCGTAAATTTTCGCTTAACGTTCCTAAAACCTGACTTTAAATTCATTATATCTTGTTTTTAAATCTATATTTATTTCTTTTGTAATATTATTCAGTTTCTACCCATTTTGTTTTTAATAGGAATGGAATATTAGTTCCAAATTGGGGTTTAACTACAAGATAAATAAAATATATAATTCAATTGAAGTAGCATAAGTTGTGTTGACCACAGATGTGTCCATGTTTATGATGGTTGCAGCGATCAAGTAGTCGCGGCGTCCTATCAGACTTCAGTAACGCGACCAAGTTGATGCGCGCCACATGCGCGCTCTTTCATAAGAAAATTTCTACCTCAGAACGTAAAACTAGCCACGCAAGTCTTTCCAGGGTCAAAGAATGGTATCTGGGTTCTTCGCGGGTCTGAAGCATTGCATAGCCTGGTCGCATAATTGGTTTGGGGTAGGAATAACGATGGGTACCCGGATACTGGCTACCCAGATTGTCCCCAGTTCCGATTGTGATTACTTGCCACCCGTTTACTATAATATTAACGGGTAATTGAGAGGTATTTTGAGTATTTATGTGACTTTTATCCCATATTTTCTCATGATAGAAAAACAAACCAAAAAATGGGCCATAGGTAATTATTTGGCCCTCTTCCATTTAAGCGGGTAAATAACGGGTACTGGGTAATTAACGGGTAATAACCGAGCAATGATATTGGGTACCCGGTTCCATAATTTTTAATTCTAGTCATTCCTAATTTGGAGATAATACTGCATCATTCCGCGTATTGTGGACCTCTTATTCAATTTTTAACAGGCGCGCACACCGAAAAATTGTATGGAGGGGGGTCCATTTCGAAAATATATCCGTAATATAATCCAGGAGGCTTAATTAATTTGATTTTGACAATAAAATAAAGTGAATTTCATTTTTAATTTATATTATATTTGTTTTTCGGTTCTGGGGGGGTCCGAGGGTCCCCATTGTGTGCTTGCGTCAGGGCCAGAGGAACACACTCAGCAGGGTATGCAAGGCATTAGGGCGTTTGATGCCAGAGGGCGCAAGTTTAAAGTGAGGACCTTCACTTGGAATTTAGAAGTGAAGACCTTTTTTTTAGGTATTCACTTGAAATTTAGAAGGAAGTACCTTTTTTTTAAATCACTCCCTGTCTGGGGGCGCTCCATTAAATCTTGCATGCGGGCGACCCAGGACCCTCACTCTGGCCCTGGCGTGCCTGATTGTTAAAATGGTTTGTTTTTGCTGTGTCCCTGTTTTTTTCCTAAACTGAAATTTTTATTGCACATTGACTATAAGATAATAAATAATAATGCACATACATCTAGAAAACATACGATTACACTTGAATATGTTTTAAAAATATGAGATTATCCTGACGCACATTAAAAACATTCATATAATAAGAAAATATATGTGTTTTTAGTTAAATTTTGCTTGAAAACTGCTATGGCTACGTTACAAGCCATTTCTTGACTATGTAAAATAATACACAACTTTGGTGTAATTATTATGGTGCGCATTAATTTACAGTTTACTGAATCGTACAACCTATTCTGAGTATAGATTTTTAATTTTTTCTATTAATCAAAAATAGGGCACATAAATTTTATATTATTGAAAAAAACAGTTGCGAAATAAATGCTAAAACAATTTAATATAAACAAAAGAAAACTCCCTCAGTTATTTGGAAGAAATAGAAATATAACTCATCACATAAATCAGAAACACAATCTTAAATATATTTTTTTATTATTTTTTTTAATAAATTATATAAGCATTTTTTTAAAGCCAATATTTTTAAATATATCAGAAAAAATAAGTTACATTTTTTCTTAATTCTAAAATTTCCTACATTCAACAATTATGTCAGCGATTTTATTCTGACTTCGTACTGCGCATGCTCTGCAAATATGTCTAGAATTTTCTATTCATTAAAATTATCCTACTTATCGCTATAATTCACTCAATTTGTCAATCCTTATTCTATATTCCAAGTACCAACAATCAATTTTCTGATTTACATGAAAGAGGAATATTTCTCGAGCTAATAAGCTACTTTCCAATGGCATAGCACAACAGGACTTTGTCCTAATTGTTATGCCAATGGTCTCTTCTTGACTACTAATGATGATCAATAAATAAGGTTAGGAAAATGGAAATATAATCTCTGTCGATCGAGTTTATTCCGGTAAATGTGTAACCCGAGGAACACAGTTCCCTCAGATTCGTAAAAAGCTCTTGTAGAACCCGTTTGATTATAAGAAAAGGTTGCGCGGGATATATTTGTTCTGCGCAGAAACCAAATTTCGTCCATAGCGTCATCAACAGCTAGTTTTAATTCATTTAGTGATTCAGTTGTATTATTGCGCAGTATTGATGACGGCCCGGGCATATTTTAATATCGAACAGAGTTTAGTTCTAAAACATTTTAAAGATATTTTTGTTTAGGGGTGAATACGGAGGTTCGAATGTAGATATGACCTTGAAGTGAGCCAGAACATGTATAGTCCCTCTACTCTCATTAAATATTTGATCCGTGATTTGAACAAAATATCAGATTCAAAATCTGCAGAGAAAGGCTCGTTACTGTTGGTCTATTCTCTGGTCAGTTGGTTGACTACCTCCAGTTAAAATGGCGATATATCTTGAAACGTGGTCACGTACAGATATCTGGAGTGTTATTCGTTTTTTATGAGTAAAACACGTCTTCTTATCGCTTCAATTATTAAAACGAGCTATGTTAACATAGTTGATATAGTCCGTTCAACTGTAAGAATGCAGTATTTCCCATATGGGAAATGAGAGCGGTGTTACAGCGCTCTTCCCACGAGAATTGACTAGTGACATCACATGCGCAGAAACCAGAATTCGAATATCGTTTCGTTGCAAAGCAACGGATGTAGAGCCGACTGCAAGTCGTATATCTATTGGTTTGACGACATTCCATGGCGCCTATGACACCACTGGCCAGTTCTCATGGGAAAAGCACTTTACCAAATGTTGCAAATCTGTGTGCGCGGACCACCTGTTGAGAAACACTGCATTAGAGAATATGAAAAAAAACTCCGTTTAACCTGTACTGCATTCTAACAACTGAACGATCTATAGTTCTAAAGATTTCTAAAGAGATTTTTGTTTACTCATTAAATATTTGACTTGTGATTTGAACCACAAAATTTCAATTTTAAATATCTGCGAAAAATATTAGTTATCGCTGGTTATCTGGTCAGTTGTCTGACTACCTCCAGTTAAAATGACGATGTAATTTGTAACGTGGTCAAGTATCAGAACGTGGTCAGAAATCCGTAGTGTTATTTTTTTTATGACTAAAACATACTCCCATTCCACAATTCAACGATCCATAAATCGTTTTTATTGCGTTAAATCGTTAAAAATTTCATTTTAAATTGAGGAATGATGCATCTGCGCCTTTTTCTTTATTTTTTTGATTGTTAGATGACGCCTGTGTCCATTACGATTACTATGGAGTTGTCTCATTTCGATATTTTGACAGGAAATTTCACGTTACAGTCATGCGCGCACAATCAGTACGGGAATGAATAAATTTGCTCTAATGCGCATGTGCAGTGTGAGAGAATGAATAAATACTCAACACTACGCATGTGCAACGGTGATAGAATTTTCATTCCCGTCCCAATTGCACGCGCATTGATAGCTATCAACAATATTTACATTGTATTTACTTGATTAAATTTTTTTCGTCATTAAAAAATGGTAATCGGAGAAAAAGCATAATAAAAAACACGCGAAGAATGCATATTCCGCGCTTATGTCACAATATACTATTGAATTTCAATCCTCTTTGCGCTTTCCGGATTATGCAGAATTTAAGAAAAATGTTTTATAGCAATTACTACTATTTTTTTTAAATAGTTCGTTTTTCCACACTTTCAGATCTAGGGTTAGGTAAGTAAAATTTCTGGCACATAGCGACGAGGGCTGTTTGTGCATTTTCAGATTTAGACGTTGTACACAATAGTATATTGTGGAACTAGCGCGGAATACCATCTATTTCGCACGAGAATGAAGTTTGCAAAAGCCGCAGGCGAGTGAAGCAAATCATTCAAGTGCGGAGTATGTATTCTGCGCGTGTCGCTCACTATGCTTTTCCTCCGATTACCATTTTTCAATAAATAAATAATCAAGAAAATACAATATAAATATGATTACCCATTAATGCGCACGCAGGGAATACGGGAATGAAAATTCTCGGAAACTGCACATGCGCATTGCTGCGAATTTATTCTTTCCCGCACAACGCACATGCGCATTGGGGCGCATTTATAATTCCAGCATCGCCTGCGCGCGCATGACGGTAACATGCGAAATTTAGCTAATTTCCTGTCAACTAACAGTATCGAAATGAGACAGTTGCATAGTAGTCGTAGGAAATTATATTTTGAGGATGCCAAAAAAGAGAAATCGCCGACCACTGATATAATTGGTTTAAATAAACAATAAAACGAAGATTGCTTAATTTATAATAAAAAATGATTATATATTTATATAAAAAATCCTGACAGCTTACTCTGACAATATTTTTCCACTCGCAAATGCGAGCGTACGAGTGAGTTTTTCGTAGATTGATAAGGAACTTTATTTATTGATCAACATAAGTATAACCAGGAATGTGACTAGTAGTTAATGCAAGTAAACGGTTTTGGTGTGTGATAAACTAGAGCCGATAAGAATGCTACGGAATCAAGAATTATTTGGTCACCGTCTAAGTATTACTAGTAAGTTTACTTATTAATAAGGTGCTCGTGTAGTGACTCCTGTGTGTCATGTCTTGGGGTATACGGTGGCCGCGGAATATCCGTAGATTGCCGCGACTACCGGGGTTGTTCCGGAAGAATTGTCCGAAGATACTCGGGTCACAGAACACGGACAAAAACAGCTTACACGGAATAATTTCAACAACGTTTTTGGCACCAGTTTGTTTTTAGTAACAATTTGAAATCTTTTTAGAATGCTAATTTTATCGATGTATGACAGTAAATGATCCCAACTTGTATTATTGTAAACATTCTAGGAATGGCTATAAGTATTTATTAAGAATTATGTTCGAAATGAACTCTAATCACTTAGTATAAACGCCCGTTTGAATATTCTTTTTTGTGCAAAAATTTCGATAATTGCTTTTGAAAAATCAAAGCAACAACGATGGTACAAAATACAGAAAGCAATTTTGCGCTTCAGCTAACCCTCCTACACTATATAATAGTAATGGTATACGTATATTAAAGTACATACGCTAAGAAATATATTGTGATGAAAATGCCCCTACAATATATAATTTAGTAGTACAAACCCGAAAATATATACACACCTAAATAGAATATATATGTATAAATTTTTTTTTTTATTTAATTTTTTTTCTCTAACTTTACAGCTGTTGGAACCGTTTCATTCTCGCTAAAATAAAATTTCATTAGGATCCCCCCTCGCGGGAAGGGAGACTTGACTTAAAATTTCATTTACTTGAGTTTAGAGTTTCATTTCCAAAATAACATTTAAGTCAGTCTTACGAATCACAGTGAAGCTTTGATATGGATCAATTTATTGTGCTAGGTTTCTGTGGTTTTACCGTGCGGGTGCGTGCATGCGGGCGAATGATGGCCCGCGAGCACGCGTCCGACTTAGGTCACGCGCGACCCCTGTCTCTTCGCGTCGCGCTTTACATATACATATGTGTATGTAGAGTACAATAGTCAGATAAACAATATAGAGTAACCAATCGTTAATCAACAAACAACCCGTGTAGTGTGTGCAAGATAATGCACGCAAACACTCAGACAATTTGTGCTATATTTTACATCGTACGATGATAGATAACTTTCGTAGGTTAACGTTGTATTCCAACAGCCTTAAAGTGGATATTTTTTTTGGTAACACAAACTTTATAAAACGACATTCTAACCATTTATAATTTTACAAAGACTTTCACGCCACTCAGACATCCAGATTATTTTTGTATTAATATATAGAATTACTTTAACATTTCAGCTAAATATTACTTTCAATATATAAATAATATATATATTATAAATGCTGAGCGGTTTGTGACTACGCAACAAGGGTCGAGAGATACGCTCTGATACGCAACCGCGCGTTTTATTCACGCGTTTCACTTACACGTTCACGTACGCATCTCTACCACGCCACTAATCTACTCGTATATTATAGAAATACAAAGTACAAGTTAATTATTTTTTTCAATTACTTATTATTGCTTTGAGTTACAATTAGAAGACGAAAATTTGGAAACACCCTTCTGTCGCGTTCTCATGCGTCTCACCCCGACCGACGCGGCTGCCCCGTGCGTGTTACACGGACCCGCTCTGTACGATTTAGTCAGTTAGTTAATTAGTTCATAACCGATACATATTAAGTTAATATTATAGGATATATCAATTAATTTAATGCAAGCACACGTCTGCCGTGGCGAATCTACCCAGGCATTTATACCGCCCGTGTGACATGCCTGTCCGCCCGGCGACCCTAAAGCTAACCTTACCTAGGATGATTAAGTAAAGGATGCGTTATTCGCATGCTAACAGCATTGACGATTGTGCGGAAAGGAGTGTTGAGAGAGAAGGCAATATATGTCAGTACCTTGTACGCTGTAACTACGTAATACGCATGTGCTAAATTTGAATTTGTAGCAAACGTATTTTTAAATGAAAATAGTTATGGAGATTCCCAGAAATGATTCTAAAATCGCGTAATTTCCAGTGATGGGCGCGTAGAATACATGATGTAGACTAATGTAGATTTTACGCGTAAACATGTCAAGTAGAATATGTCTTTCTTTACGTGTCGAATGTAAAATGTAAACTGTACATGCGCAGTACGTTTAAATGTAATATGTGAAATAATAGAATGGTACTAGTTTAAATAGTTTACTTTAATGTTTATGTTTATTTCAATTTTATGTAATTCTAATTACATATATATTTCCAAAAATGTTATCTCACAAATCGTATGTTATGGACAGTATAAATTACTTGGTTTCTGTCTGTATGAACTACTAAAGTAAAAGTAAAATTAAAAGTTAGTAGTTGTTTTAATCAGAAATCTGTCAAAAATATTAAATTTGAGTTCTTTACTGTCTCTTCTGCTTAAAACTGGCGGTATTTTATTTTTTAAACGTTACATAACCTCATTTTTCATTATTCTACTCTAGATTCTACGTGTCTACACAGTTTACACTTCTCTACGCAAGTAAAAAATTCAAGTTTACGCGTAGACGCCCATCTCGGGTAATTTCACAGCAAATTTTATAACATATTTGAGAAATTAGTTAGTTTTTCTGTCCATATTTTTCATAACATATTTTATACAAAATATAACAACATGTCAAACGGACCTAAAACTAAAGTAAATGTGTATTTAAGATTTTTATTATTTTTTTTAATTTAGAAATATTCTCGTCTTCAACTATAAAGCTGCATTCTCACTTCCCTAATTATAATTATATTTCTCCACGACCACTATAGAATTTAACAATTCTAAAACCAATTTTGACAACAGAAAGTTAATATTCTAACACAAGAGTTGGAATGTTATTCTAAAGCACTTATCTTTTTATGCATTTTGCGTGTATTTCATTCCATCACTTGTTATGGAATAAAAATTCCATGCTTGTAGTCTTTTGTTTTTGTAGGGTTACATTAAGATATATGTAACGTTTACATTAAATAAATGCAACATAACCTAAAATATTGGCCGATGTGCGGCAAATTAAATTAAAATTAAACAAATAATAAATTAAAAAATAGTTTAATTAATTGATTAATGTGTTATGTAATATAAATTATTTGTTAAGATAAAATGTTTGTTAAAATAATTATTTGTTAATTTATTTTTCTTTTTGGTGGTCGTGGAGAAAGTAGGGTCTGTGACTCGGTTGGAATGAGAAAATTCGTTGCTCGTGGTTCCTCACGCTCGCTTTTGGCTCGCGCTCGGAATATTCCACTCGCATCGAAATTTCTCATTCCAACCTTGTTACAGAATATACTATTTTGATTTATACTTACAATTGAGAATAAACATTACCTATAGAGGCGCTGTTGTCGCTTACAAAATGGCGATTGGAATAGGATATTTTTGACATTTGCCATTTGATACACAATTCACATTGCAGTTAATTTTCTGTTGCGATTTTAAAGACATTTTATTAAAGTTTTCTTCACTTTAACACATACAAACAATGCAATTAAATAAGCCACATCTAACAAAATCCTATTCTGTTAAGTTCCAAAATATTCTGCTAGGGGTCACTTCAGTTTTTGTCAGTTCTCAATAGCGAGAAAGAGACAGTAACTAACCTATAAGTAAATTTGAAATGCCAAAATAGATACAACATCCAAAATAAGACAATTAGGAAGCATATAACTGGCGAAATAAATCTTAGATGAAGAATTGTGATTATTTTAGCAAATTTAAAAATGTTTAAAAAACGTCGATTTTTGATTCATTTTATAGTAACTTTTGTTTGTAACAACAGATGGCATCACGTACTAATTAGAATTATGATTATATTAAATATAACTCTTGATTATAATTGTAAAATGTAAATATAATTTGGTAACTATGAATGCAGCTTACGGGATGATTTTTATTTAACTATAAGGGGAGTAGCACATGCGCATTACGCATAACGGGGGTACGCAGTACCGCGATATATATCTTTCTCACTCAGCAGTCCTTTCCTCACATTTTACATCTGAATAGCGCATCCTTTACTTAGTCATCCTAGAACCTTACGCGCGTAACAGACTCGTACCCGCGACCCTTCGCATCACTGTCATACAGGAGGCTACAAAAAGATATATTTATATATTTTTTTTATTTAGTTTATATCATAAATACTTTTCAGTTTTTCTTTTCTAGAAACATCTATAAGTATCTCACGTCTCTATGTCAAAAATTACTTTTCATTTTATATATATCATTATAATAAATATGAAATATAGATATTATTACTTAATATTCAGTATCGTTAGTTAGGCCTGTATATTAAATTTTAAAAATATGCTAATATACAGTATGTGTGTTTTTTTGGGGCCGTTTTGGGAGCCGCGACCGGCGGATAGAGCCTGTAGACTTAGTCGCGCGGGGGTCGCAGCCATCTCCCCTACTGCCTTATACTTTAATCACTACTTACTTATTTTTACTTAGTTACTTATACATCAAACATGTAAAAATATCATTGCTGAAACATGGATATTATAATATATGATGATACCTATTTTCATATCAATATTATATGGAGAATAAACAACCCAAATTATAACAGGATCTCGTTAAACGTAAGCTGATTTCCGGGCGGGAAGACTTTTGAAACCGACGGTCGCAAATACAGCACCTCAGAAAGTCGTGCCCCTTCAACTGGCAGCGTTTTCAATTCGCAGTAAAAAATCTTAATGAAACAAGGTGTCAATTTTAAATGCTAATCGACCAAAACTGCCAACTTTTCCCTCAAGATTACCAACTAAATGTTAAGGCCTTATCACACTAGAATTATTATTCAAGTCTAAACATGGAAAATTAAAGTCTCTGCATTCGAATCGAAGTCTTGTGTGTGTGATAGCATGTCAAAAAACCTAGGGTCCTTAAGTCTGAGCAAATACATCGAGATATATTTCCCCTGTCTCTAGAAGACAGACGAAGTCCAAGTCTTCAATGCGCGTGCGCGGCCTCTCCCTTTCAGTCAGATCAAGTGAGATGGCTCTATTGTTAACGTTATGTACGCAGGCGCAAGTTACTTTTCCCTGTTTCGCGGGTGATAGCTGAAGACGTGAAGACTTGGATCCTCGAAAAAAACTTGCAAAATAAAACTTGGATAGCGTTCTAGTGTGATACGCCCTTTAGAGAGACATCTTTTGAGGTCAAGAACTAACAAAGTTAGTGACTTCTTGCCAAGGTCTTGGCGACAGCTCTTTAGTTGCTGACAAGTGTCCTGGAGTCAGTCGCTTAGTTCTGATTAACCGTTTAGCCGATTAAAGGCCGGTTTCTGAAAGCCTAGTTAACTATAACCAAACAGTTAGAAATTGGTTGCTATGGTTACTTAGGGGATTGTTATATTGTAACCGAGTTTAACCAAAAGATTAAACTCGGCTAAGTTTTCAGAAATCGGCCCTAAGTGTATGATTTGAAATCTATTTTTATTCACTTGTTATTTGTGGTTATTGGATTTTTTATATATTTGGAGTTGATTATTGATTACATAAATACAATTAATAATATTTAAAACAAAATAATGTTTATTACATTATATTGGCATCGTGTGATGCCAACATAATGTAGCACTATGTATTAGGTTGATGCATATAGTCAATCCCAAATGTTTGAGCGGAACTAAATTGGACTTTTATTTTATTAAGCTGTCACAAGTTAAATTTTTAGCGATTGAATGTTTTGTGGAACAAAATGGTCAAAATCCCCATTTAGTCATTAAGAGTTGTGGGATTTTCCTATATTCTCGTACAATTAAATCAATCAGAGCCAACTAAGAGAGACCGAGACAAAAGAGACAATTGAAGACAGTTGAAGTAACTAAGAACGTTGTTGATTATTGTATTGTTATTTTTGAGAGTTTTTATAACTTTGTATTTATTTGATTTGCAATATGATTTATGTGATTAAGACGTGTAGTGTTGTATATAAAGACGGAAATCCTACAGATTTGGGGGCTCGTCCGGGATTGATTGAAAAAGAAGTAATTATTTGTAAATCAGTTAGATTTAAAATCTAGATCCGCCTCAATCAAAGAAACAGACTGTAGTCTATCCTGAATGTTTAAGAAGAACTAGATTTTGAAATCTAGTTACTTTTATAGATTGAATGAGGCTTTTGGCAATTTTATTCAAGCTGTTGTAAATCATACTTACATTAAATATTCTAGGTCAGGGCAAGCTTTCATAAAATGTCATTGTGATTACATTTTGATTTTTTGTGACATTCTTAATACAAATTTCCCACTTCCTAAATTTTTTGTCCTCCAAAAATGTATTTTTTAAATAAATAATAGGTTCCTATTGCCTATATAGATGCAAAAGGGCAAAGGTAAGTTCTCCGTTAGACCTCCGGTCATAGATATTAAAAGCCACGTGATCAGTGTGGTGTTTCTATCGGTCCTATTATCCCTATATAAACAGGTACTCATCTTACTACAGAGCTGGCTGCATTATATATTTTATTTTTTGTATGTCTCGCAATCCTTTTGGTATTTTGACATGAATAATTTCTGCCAACATGATACAACATAGGCAATCACGGTTCTTGTGACTACTTAAGAAAACAAAATTCCCATTTAGTTCCGCTTAAACCAACAGTAGCGGACTGGCGGTGTAATTTATACGAGATGTGTTTTTTTACTCGGGTTTCAATTCTGCGCTTGAAGAAATCTGATATTTTGGAGGTAAAGAGATCATAACTTATGCATCAACCCAATGGTACCAATACAGAAAAATAAAATTACTATCATTAGTTTGTGATTTGGCTTACTAAAATGGCTGTTAGTCGTTAAGCGTTTAAAATCGACACCTTGAAATGAAGTGAAATGGAATTTCATCGCAACGGAGAGTTTTGAATGAAAGACGACGAGGCGGAATGAAACGGTGGTTATCACGATGACCACCGATGTAGCCGTTGGTGAATTGGTGAAAACGCTGCATTAGCCCGTATAACAGGTTCGCGATCATCCACTTTTGAGCAGCACTGGAAACCGTTTAATAACTAATGGGTTACGTACTCGTTCGGCTACTACTGTTCACGCACATGAACGCGCTAAACTTACCGATAGATAATATAAATATAATAATGATGAAATGTCAGCGAGGGCTATGTAGTGACGCGTGATCCAACTACCTGCTAGATTCCTACTACTGTGGTGTTTTACTGTGGTCGTGTAAATTTTTAAACACAACACTCACTCCATGCACTAAAAATTATAAATAAATCATAAAAAACACTACACAAATTATAAAAAACGGTGCACTCGCGCACTTAACACTGGGTTCCATTTTTCCGACCCGACAAAATAAGATTAACGACAAAATATTTAAATAACGACAGAATATGTAGTTGAACGACAAAATATTCAAGTTACCGATAGAACTGTGAAAACGTACTGACCCTAACGTAATTATAGTATTCAAAAAGGTTATGTAGGCTAGGCACGCACCCAGGGGGGCCTCACGTGCTTGAGCCCCAACAAGAGGTTTCCAGAGTCCCCCAAAATACAAGTGACGACCTTTTTTTAGGTGATCACTTGTATTTTAGAAGGTTTTTTTTTTTAGATCACCACTTGTACTTTAGATAGGGTGACCATTCGTTCCGCATTTTTATTTGGTGTCCCCAGGGCCGAATTTTGCTCTGTACTTATATTTGGGAGGTGGAGATCTTTTATTTGCTCTTTACTTATATTTGGGAGGTGAGGACCTTTTTTTTGTTTGCTCTTCACTTATATTTCGGAAGTAACGACCTTTTTTTTGCTCCGTCCCGCATTGCCTTTCCAAGAAAATGGTCACCCTAACATTAGATCAGAGGTTCTTAACCTTTTTATACTCGGGAAAACACCGGGAAACCCCCCAAGAAAAGATCTTACTTGTATTTTAGAAGGACTTTTTTTTTAGATCATCACTTGTACTTTAGATCAGAGGTTCTCAACCTTTTTATACTCGGGACACCCCAACTAGCCCAAAATAAATTTTGGATCCCCCAAAAAATTTTTTTGAAATAATATTGTAAATGTTCTTAATAATTTATTGTTTAATAATTAAGTTTACTGTAATTTTAAAAGCAAAAACTGGTAAAAATTAATTTTTTTCTTTTAATTTCGGGACCCCCTAAGATCTTTTCGGGACCCCTCGGTTAAGAACCGCTGCTTTAGATGTGAAGACTTTTTTTTTAGATCAACACTTGTTGTATTTTGAGCCCCAATAAGATCTCTCCAAAGTAGCCCCAAAATACAAGTGACGAACTTTTTTTTTAGTTGATCACTTGTATTTTAGAAGGACTTGACTTGTATTTTAGAAGTAAGGACTTTTTTTAAATACATTTGACGACATTTTTTTTAGATAATTACTTGTATTTTAGAAGGATTTTACTTGTATTTTAGAAGTAAGGACTTGTTTTAAGGTCAACACATATTGCATTTTGAGCCCAAATAAGAACTCTCCAGAGTACCCCCAAAATACAAGTGACGACCCCTTTTTCTTAGGTGACCACTTGTATTTTAAAAGAGTTTTTTTTTAAGTCATCACTTGTATTTTAAATGTGAAGATTTTTTTTAGTTAAACACTTGTTGCATAGAAAATAAAGTTTATTTGACTAGCAATTATTTTTGACTAATTTCCCAATAAAATAATTTCGTCTTATGACCCCCCCCCAGGAAAAAAATTCTGAGTACGCGCCTCATGTAGGCTGTCACTTTAAGAATTCTTTTAGGTGAAATCATCATAGAAAAAAACATTTCTTAATCAAACGGAGATAAATTCTCCAACACGTAATTAGAGGCGCGCGTGCTTTAGTTTAGAACAGTGATGGCGAACGTATGAACCATGGGTCACACAGTAACCTGTATGACGATTTCAAATGGCCGTACAAAAAAAGATTTTTGTAGTTCTGAAGATTCCAAAGAGTCATTCTAAGATAATAATTTTTCTATTTTTTTTTTTTTTGTGGGGTTTTTGCCATTTCAAAATTAATTTAAACGAGTTACACATTAACCCGTATGACGATTTCAAATGACCCGTACAAAAAAAGATATTTTTAGTTCTGAAGATTCTAAAAAGGCATTCTAAAATAATAATTTTTCTATTTTTTTTTGTGTGGATTTTTGTCATTTCAAAATTAATTTAATTGAGTCACACAGTAACCCGTACGACGATTTCAAATGACCCGTACAAAAAAAGATCTTTGTAGTTCTGAAGATTCTAAAAAGGCATTCTAAAATAATAATTTTTCTATTTTTTTTTGTGTGGATTTTTGTCATTTCAAAATTAATTTAATTGAGTCACACAGTAACCCGTACGACGATTTCAAATGACCCGTACAAAAAAAGATCTTTGTAGTTCTGAAGATTCTAAAAAGGCATTCTAAAATAATAATTTTTCTATTTTTTTTTGTGTGGATTGTTGCTATTTCAAATTTAATTTAATGCTAACTGCCCCTTTCCTTGAGGTACACACTAACGACTACAATATTTGTAGTTCAAATCCCACCTTTAGTCGTGTGAACCTAGTAGCTATAATGACGTAATTTGTCGTGCCAATTACATATTTTGTCGTGCAACTTTTGTTGTTCGATGTACATATTTTGTCGTGACGTTATATTCGCCCCTTAAACACTCAACACAATAACTCCAACTGAAAACGATAAAAAACATAAAGAAATAAAAGAAAATAAAATAAAAACATTGAAAATCACGAACTTTATTTTGACATTGTATTTGGTACCAATTATATTAAGTCATCAATAGTATCTAATTTATCTAAGGGCGGCTACAAGTGCGTCCCGGTAGGGGAGCGTAGTCGCCGAGCATCGAGTCTTGTCTGTACGTAGGATCCTATATATTAGATAGAAGATGCCCGTCGCTCGCCGCCCCTGACGGTCGACTTGGACGCCCGTCGGCCGACCGACCGACCTGCTCAATCAAGTTACTCGGTCCGACATCGGCCAATTCATTTAAATTTCATTTAAAATTTATACGATTCAAAAACACACAGTTATACATCTCAAGTTAAAATATTAATAAAAAAATTACAAAAATTACAAAAAGAAATCACCTTATTCAATTGGGCTTTTCATATAATTAAAATATCAATTTAAATATATATTATATTATCAATAATAATAATAATAATAATAATAATAATAATAATAATAATCAATGAATCTAATTAAGCTAGGTCATACACATCACGCATTCTTCAAGCATGATAGCTAGACGCACTATGTACTCAGTTGTACTAACATTCACATTTAAATATTTCCACAAAAATAGGTAAAAAAATAAAATAATAAATGTAATATATCGATATTAATAGCTATAGAATAGAAACAACAACTTATCTATATACAAATGTACGTATGACGATTAATAAACAAACTATAATAATATAATATAATGTATGTAATGAATATTGTTTATGTTTATGAGATGAGAATGCGCGACGACCGGCGGCTCAGTGGCGGGTCAATGGGGGGATGGCGCCAGTGCAGTGCATGGTAGGGGGCGCGATCCCCCATCCTTTTAGGCCCGGGCCCTAAGCAACCCCCCGCGCTTCGCCCACCCAAACTAAACATATAAATATATAAAATTTCAGTAAACAACAACCGTTATATCTCGGCATAATCTAATAAAACTCTGGGTAAATACATATCATATATAAAAGGGTGGTCGGGGGCGCGCAGGGGTCGCCTTCCATGGGAGGGGGGGACGTCGCACGCACGCCGGTCATCCGCGCCATCCATATACTACACACTAGTGCACACGATTAACACTAAAACATGTATAATATACGAGAGACGAGACGGTTTTAGTCCACATCATGATCAGTATGTATGTATGTATGTATGTATGTGTACGATGTACGACAGAACAAACAAGAGACATGTATGCAATGTACGCTGTACTGGATGAACGGCGGTGCCACTGGGAACGCTCCCAGTGTCACTTCGGCCGGCTGATGCGATGAAATCGGGAGTATGTGGTATGTGTCTGTTGGTGTGTGAACGGATGAACGAACTGATTAAGTAAAACGGTATCGAAATACTGCTGGGGTCGAGGCACGAATATTCGCGCATGGGCTTTCGGGGGGCCGGGAGCGAAGCTTATAACTTGAGTACAACCGGGCGTACGAGAATATAAAATATACTCTAATTTTGAGAATGTCCAATTCCTTTTTTAAAAATATATTCTCTATTGAGTGTCTAGTGCGGATGTATTCGGCGGCTCGTTCGGCGACTTTCGGCACTTTCCGGCAGTCTACGGGCGGCGCTTTAAATATAAATAATTTATACATTATAAAATACTCTTTAATAACTTATCGGCTACGAGAATAATATATTAGAAATATATGTTATCACATCACTCGACATAACAGAACAATATATAGAGCACATAGATCAATCAACAATCAAGTTAGCTGCTTCGGGCGAGTGCCGAACTAACAATATAAGGGATATGTATAGTCATTATTGAGGGGCGCGCCGGGACGCCCGATTACGACGGCCGGGACGAAGCCTGGGTCGCCGCCGCCTCGCGAGCGCGCTGTGGTAGTCTCTACATATACTGATCCGGGGGCGTACGTGTATCTGTGGGGTGTCAATGTGTGTGTGTCGTTCGCCGTGATGTGCAGATCTGTGTGTCAAGTATCCTCTATTCCAACAGAGAAAAAGTCAGCGACGACGTTGCTTATGTGCGAAACTTAAAAATCAAATGATGGTGAATATTTGACGAAAATAATGACAAAACAGAACGCTGCACACGCTCCCAAACCTAACTGGAACGGCTGTCCGCCGACTGGTAACCCAGCAATGAGCAAACGTATGAAATTTTCGTTTCTGCGCATATAACGTCATTGGCTCTCGCTTTATTGGAACGGAGTCTACCTCTGCGTGTACGTCTGTCTGTCTGTGTGTGTGTTGGTGAATGTTTGGCAGTTCAGTTCACAGCCAATACAGGCCCCCCTATGCCCGGCTTGTCAGTGCGAAAATATCTCTGCTTAATATATTTTTTTTGCTTTTTTTTTCTATATAGTTTTTCAATATTTTTCTTTAATCTTTTCATAATATATTAGTTTTATTTTATTATATTTAATTATTAATAATTATTATTATATTACTTAAATTATATTTTGAGAATTGCTGCGATCAGACTTTATAATATGTGACACTCCACATGGCAAAATACAAAAAAAAATAATAATATAAAAAATAATAACGAAACATTTTTAAATATAATTTAAATATAATAATAAAGTTTACTCTAACCGGCGTGTCGCGTCTTGTCTTTTATTGTGGTAATTATTACTATATTGAAGCAATGCGCGCATGCGCAGTACGTCGCTCGTACGCCGACACTCATACGATTATACAAAAATCTTAGTTAAAATATCTTCTGAAATATTCTGATTTCTTTTTTTTTTAATACTATTAAAATTGTGATATCGTAAAAGATTATATATTAGTATAATATTATGTAACTGGCATGGAACAGCGTGTTTTAGGGACACGCTTGCGAGCGGGGGGGTTCGCCGCAAGTGGGCGCCGTTTCCTTAAAATCTAAACAAAGTTAAAACAAATAAAAACATTATAACATAAATATATTCTATAAAATAATTTATTACTGTTCGTTGTATGGGTGGCGCCCATCGCGTTCACGGCAATCTCCCTCGCACGCCACTGGTCGCATCTCGCGCGTATGTCGGGTCATATATATGTGTACGTGTGTGTGTGTGTGTGGGGGGGGCGGGATTGGGGTTTCGGCGAGGAGAGGACGGGTAAGGGATGCGTGCCTCCACGTGGAGGCGGCGGTACAGGTGAATGTTGTGTGTGTGTGTGTGTGTGTGTGTGTGTGTGTGTGTGTGTGTGTGTTGTGTGTGTGTCGTGTGTACGTGTGTCTCCTCTACTGTACAACACACTGCTGCAGACAGAGATGATAGGAACATACGATCAGAACAGGGAGGTGTGAGGCGGAAGTATCGGGTCGATGTGTCGTTTGTCGCATGGTGTTTCAGCAGACCGGAGATTCTGGAGAGAGATAGAGAGAGAGAGTTATATCGATCAGACCTATGAGCGGCGATGTGGTGCTGCTTGGTGACTGAGGTTATTGTCCGCTGGGGCGCTGGGAGTTGGGGGCGCAACCGGCTGGTGGCGAGAGCTGCGGTGCCGGTGACGATGTTGTTTAGGAGATGATGCGGATCGCCTGCATGGCAGGCATAGAGCAGACGGGGCATTGCGGCTCGCTGCCTTCGCACACGCGGTTGGCGCATTCGAGACAGAAGAGGTTGTGACCGCATGGCACCAGAGCCCCGGTGACCTCCTTGTCACCGCACACCACGCACTCGCGCTTGCTCGAGCCCAGCAACGAGTCTGTCGGGCTCACGCTGGCCGCTGGCGACGGCCTAGAAGTCAGAGAGACGGTCGGGAATGACCAGATGCTGGAAGTGGCCGTCGATGTTTCGAAACTGGGAGACTCACCCAGTCCCTCGTCCCTGTCCAGCGATGTGTTCCAGATGGAGACGAGATCGCCCATGCGGCCTGGACCGCTCGAGCTGGAAGAGCTGCTGGAGCACGAGCCGCTTGAGCTGAAGGCGCCCGAGCTGCCGGTTGACGAGGTCATCGCGGGAAATGCACTGTCTGTGTTGTTCGGTTCTAGATAGTTGAAAAGTGAGCCGAGCCCGGTCTTGTATAACGAGGCGAGAAGCTCGGGATCTTCGACGAGAGAGCCGGAGCCAGTGCCGCCGACCAGGTTGCCGAGGCCGCCGTTGATGGAGGCGCCGTTGCCTGTGCGCACGGCGATATGTGCTTCGATCTCACGTCTCGCAGTCTCAACACTCTCTGGTAGCCCGGTCACCTCGAACACAGGTTCCTTGTCCCTGCTCGGTGTCACAATGTATGTGTGCGTCTGATGTTGGATGCGCTTGATGGTAGCGCCTTTGGGACCGACAACTAGACCAACAACGCGGTATGGCACGCGTACTTGGATGGTGACGTGACCAGGGATGTTGGCTGGTGGGCCTGGTGGAGTACTCGCTCCGCTGCCGAGTCCGGACGCCAAGTTGCTTTTGCGTGACGCACGGATCTGCGAGAAGTGTTCAGCTGCTGAGAGGATCTCACGCTTGGCCTTGGCTACGTCTTCCTTGCGGCCGGTCACCACGAAGACGGGTTCCTCACCGCGCACCGGCGTCTTGATGTAAGTGTTTGTCTTGGCTCGTAGCGCTTTGATCTTGCAACCTGCAAACAGAAACAAGGCCGACATCAGTTAACGATTCCAGGTAAAGCCTATGATGTGGAGGTAGGGGTACGGGGTACGGAGTGAGGTGAGAGGAAATCCTCAGCCTAAACTCGAGCCGAGCCGCCGGACTAAGGCTACGGCTACGGCTGCGGCTGGTCAATGATCAGCCTCAATGCCGATCTGACAATGCGGATTACACGCGGACATGTATAGTGTGTGCAGTACTACTGCGGCCTGCCGAGGCCACTACGGACCGAAGTGTTAGTCAATTATCCTCAAACAGGCGACGACTGTCCCACAGAGTATTGTCCAATAAGTTACGTTTCACGGTCGGTGCAGGTAATGCAGTATGAGAACAAAGGCGAACGTACTCTTTACTACCAGGACAATTCATTGCCTGATAACGTTATCGCTGAACAATTCGCTACAAATGTCTGGATCATTTGTGTCTCAGAAAGTAACCGAAGTTCTCACAATCGCACTACGGACATTAATATCAGCATTTACTGCCACCGTATACTGAATCAATAATTAAAGATATTTCTCGTGACATAAAGTCCCTGACCATATTATTACATGCATATTGATGTTTCTATAGAATTCAGGTTTGGAGGAGAAGATATATTTTTAATTCTACATGCTTAATTAAAATTGATCACTTAATATCTTTAAACATTAATGAATAAAACAACTTATTTATGTATTTCTGTCTTGGACATGCCTTACAAGTATGAATGAGAAAGATATATATAAATAAGTTGATTGGAAATATGAAAATTGGTATGATCACAATACCTATATCGAGGACAGATGGCGTTTGGTAATAATTAAGCTGCATCTAATATGACCACTGACTGTATACTGCTGTAAACTGAATCAATAATTATGGATATTTCTTGTGACATAGGTTTTATATTGTCACAGATGTTAGACAAAGTTCGATATTAAACTTTTGCAAAATAAAATCTTTTTATCGTCGAAACTTGGTGTGGAACAGCTGCCAACCACAAATGATTTTCAAGACTTGAAGGCTTTCAGATTTTTATCTCTCTTTTCTAATGCGGTCCATTTCCAAGACCGTTATTATCTTTTGAAGAAAAAGAAACCATTATAATTTTGGAGGCGCTACGTTGCAAGGCCACGATTAATAGCAAATCTTCCACGCTGGTTAAAAGGAAACATAGACCTAAACCATGACAAATTTTATAAATAACACTAACCTGCAAACATTGGGTTTGGATTTTATTATATTTTCTACCCACCAGTTGCCAAATCAGTATATTTTTTTGTGTGTCTATTACGTACGGTCCGCGAATATTTTCTAGGTCGCTTACCGGTCCGCTATGAAAAAAGCTTGGGAAACGCTGCTCTAAAGTATTTCAAATACTGACATTTGCAGACAATAAATATAAAATACCACGAATACAGTATTTGCAAACCCAAATACCAAGAGTATTTTTTTGAAGTATTTGAAATACTTTTTCAAATACTTTAATTCAAATATTCCTAGCTCTGATTATTTATAGTATTTTTATCAAATTTTCCTTTGTTTCTTTACAAATGAGTAATAATTCGTAAAATAAATTTGTAATAAAATACTCTAATATTTATTTAATCTATTTTTACCAGTAATCAGTTATTCAAAAACCTTACATGATAGAAAAAAACGGAAGTCGTTTCGAAATTAACACACTCAAATTACTCAAAAACAGCTATCACATTTTAAAAGGGTTTAAAATATAGGCCTGTGTTATTTTTGAAAACCAGTTATGACAGGAAATAGAACATATGTCGAAAAATAATAATAATTAATACTAATTACAATAAGCAAAACAACTGATATACAAGGTGTCTCAAAAGAAATTTTATATTTAGTGGATCGATTAAAAAACAAGTAAGCCGTATATAGAAAAAATGTTTATTAATTATTAAAATACACTTTTTGGGGATTTATTTCTTAAAAATAATATCGTCTAAATGTAGACCCTCGCGTTCTCGGCACTCATTTAATCGAACAGTAAAATTACTTATGACGTCTCGGCAGGTGGACTCGGGGATGGCTGCCATTTCGTGACGGATATTTTCTTTCAAATGCGCCAGTGAAGTCGGTTTATTGGCGTAAACTTTAGATTTAAGATAACCCCATAGGAAAAAGTCCATAGGGGTTAAATCTGGACTGCGTGGAGGCCAATTTATGTCACCTCTCCGGGAGATCAATTTGCCTGAGAAAATTTCACGAACACGTGGCAGAGACATATTGGACGTGTGTGAAGTTGCTCCGTCCTGTTGGAACCATGTTCTTTGGTTATAGCCAGGAAAGTTTTGCAGTTCAGGTACCAAGAAGTTGTCTAACATCTCCACATAACGCTCTGAATTCACTGTAACTGCACGCCCCCTTTCGTCTTCAAAAAAGTAAGGGCCGATAATTCCTCGCGCCGACATCGCAGCCCATACGGTCACTTTAGGCGAATGCACGGGTTTCTGATGTTTGCGTTTCGGATTCGTTGCACTCCAGTAGCGGCAGTTCTGCTTATTTACGTGGCCATTAAGATGAAAATGAGCTTCATCCGAAAACAAAATGTTGGTAAACGTTGAAAATCGCTCAATCACCTGATTTACGAAATTAAGCCTCTGACTGACATCTCGGGGCTTTAATTCTTGCACCAATTGAATTTTGTAGGGGTGCAGCCGTAGGGGTCTTTGTGCATAATGCGATGTAATGATGATCTATGCACATTTAAAGCACTTGCGCGCTTCCGAATTGAAAGGTTCGGGTCGTCACGAACAGACTGATTAACATTCTCCACGTTTTCTACCGTTCTTGATGACCTAGGTCGCCCGGATTTTGATTTATCCAGCGTTGTACCAGTCTCTTCAAACTTTTTAACCCAATGTCGAATGAGAGGAATGCTTGGCGCATCATTTAAGTGGCGAAAACCTCAAATACTGCAGAATTTTCTACGCACTACAATCACCGAATCACCGTTTTTGTAAAACTCTCGCACGCATAACGCGCGGTCTGCTCCCGAGAAACGCTCCATAGCGACTGAATTCTCAAGAGCCAGGCTACCGATTGACATAACCCCCACGCCCCTCGGATACGTTGCGTTCACGCAGTAAGCTAAATAAATATAAAATTTCTTTTGAGACACCTTGTAGATCCTTGAGTTTAAGTTTTTAGTTCTGAATAGTGATGGTAGTAATCGATAACTAGATTATAAAGAGATCAAGAAAATAAAATTGAAACGCAGTAAATCAGATTAAGGCATTTTAATCAAATGTAGTTTACTTTTGATTATAACTTTCAATAGTTAAATTATTCCATCTCCGATCAATAATTTCAAAAGATTAATGTTCAATAAAGTTAAAACCACGATCGATTTATTTCAAATGATCTCACTTTAGTTTTTTATGCTACACGATTTTTACAAAAGAACAAATAAAATTTTTTGTGGTTGATTAAATATTTTTACATACACGTGTTTCATCAGCTAAAAAAAAAGTATGATCCAATAATTACTTTTGGAATTTTGCAAAATGATATTACATTTTTAGCGCAGATTTTGTATTGCAGTAATAACTAGGGTTCTTGCCATTTTAAGTTCCTAGGCTTTCGTAGATATAACTAAGAAACCTTTATCAATTATGTGTCTGTCTCTCTGTAATCCCAAATAGACGTTGTTACTGTGCACCAAAAATTAACTGTCTGTAATGGTATCTTATAAACAGGAACTGCCCCCCCCCAAGAACTGCAAAAACACGTGGTTGTTACGCGTTTTTGTTAAAATATAGGTGCGGACCTTTTTTTTAAATCATCACTTGCAGTGAGAATCTTATTCATATATTAAATAATTTTGTTTTCTGAGTCCCTACCCCAATTTATGGGTGCGCGCCTGCTTGTAACATGTACATATTAAAGGTAATGAAGCGGCTGATGTCGCTGCAAAAGCCGCTTCTCACAGACCTTTGACTGATTCAAATTTTTAGATGACCCAAAAAGTCATCTAAAACATCTAGAGCCGGTTTCTGAAAGCTTAGTTAACTATAACCAAATAGTTAGAATACTGTTGCTATGGTTACTTATGGGATTATTATATTGTGACCGTAGTTGACCATTTACTTATAGTTTACTAAGCTTTCAGAAACCGGCCCCTAGAGTTAGCCAGTTAGAATCATCGGCATATAAAACTGTTTTAGTTTTTAAAAATGATGGAAAGTCATTAATGTATATTAGAAATAGAATCGGACCGAAGATCGAACCCTAAGGTACTCCACATTCCAGCGGAAGGATATCTGATTGATTGTTATTAACAGCAACATATTGATTTCTGTTTGCTAAGATTGTATTAGTTGCTGACTATTCTCATTGAAACCATATTTTTTAATTTTGCTAATTAATAAATCAAGCGGCACACAGTCAAAGGCTTTACTTAAGTCCAAGAAAGTTGCCATGCAAAATTCTTTAGATTCGAGGGAGTTAATATTACAACAGAGTAAAAATGTTTAAAATAAGAGTATTAGAGAAGAAGATAGATTAGAAACTGACAAATCTAAGCGGATTAGCTTGTTTTTTTGGGTGAAATTCTCCCTAAAATTGTAGTAGGCATATAATTGCAAACAATGGTTAGAGAAAGAAGTGTTGTGTTAAAGAGAGAGGTTGGTATTCCGTCCGCCCTTCAACCTGCCGACAGGTCAGCCGCATTCTGTCCGAGAGCGTACGGTTCACCTTGTGGAGGATATTCAACCATGAGAGCAGAGAGCAGAGAGCCGAGAACCTCGCCATAGCCGGCCGCCCGACTATAAGGACCACGAACACTACACATTGCACATGCAACAAGAACCACGGTCGCTGATGCGGCCGCGGACGCAATTGGCCCGAGATATGACTCACTTAGATGGAAATTTCACACAGACAGATATTCCAAGACAACAGATTCACACACTATCCAGAAATACGGTAATCAAATGTCCTTTATTATAAAGTACAGTCCTCCATTTTAAGATAGATGCAATAAAGTGTGAGGACGTGAAGGCGGCACCAGGTACATTTTCAAGAGACATATTTTTATTTTAATTAATATGGATGCGATTTTTGCCGCAAATCTGTGGCAAATCTATACGCTACAGGCGATCGTATCTAAAAAGTTGTTGTCAGAGGTCTTAAATCAATAGTTTATGCACTGTAGCTTATGGACTGTTCACTGTCACCAGAAAGTTTGTCATATGATGAGACGTGAAACCGTTCAGACCTCCAAATTTAATACGCTGTTTGTTGTGCATAAAAAAAGGGAGTAAGTTCCCTTTTTTTAAAATTAAATGTGTTGTATCAGAAAATGTTCTTAAGGCGTAGATTAAGAAACAAAAAGTAGTTTTTTTAAATTTCTATATTTCTATATTTAGGATTTTTGCCAAAATTGTGCTAAAAAACTAAACTTTTGTTCTAAACACTATAAACATAACGATAATGAGAGGGGTTAATCTAAAGTTTTGAAAAAATTCTGTGTGAACCGTGCTTACAATATTTATCTGACTGCTTGGGTCTTCCCAGTTTGGATCATCTCAAGTACCGTTGTAAGTCATTAGATGGAAGCACGTGGTTTATTCTTTCAAATTATCGAAATTTATGATTTTTAGGGTTTTGTAGGTATGACCAAAAAACCCTTATACCGTCATTTTGTTGTCTGTCTGTCTCTCTGTCTGTTCGGTAAAAATTGTAGCCAAACGGCTAAACCTAGAGAGTTGAAATTTGGCATGCTTATACAACTCTTTGACCCGCACATAGGAAAAATACTAAAACATCTAAAAAACATACCCCCCTAAAAATATAAACAAATATGTGCTCATCGAAAACAAAAATATTTTTTTAAAATTCTGAGTAAGGTATCAAATGAAAGCCCATAGTACATGGATTAACAATCAAATTTTTATTTTTGCAAAATAAATTATTTTGAGGCGATTTTTACCAAAAATGTGCAAAAAAAATTTTGTCCCACACCCTGTAGCCCAGATGGTTTAAACTAAAAATCTAAAAAAATTCTAAGTAATGTATATTGGTGTGAACCGAAATAGTACAACAGGAATTTTTGATCAGATTATGTTTTTGGAAAATAACGCATTTTTTGTGGTTTTTGGTTCACAAAGTACAAAAGTTATACCAATGTAAGACACTCACATGCATGGCGTGCGATGGCTACATGCGTTAGAGCACTCTTAAACTGGCTGGAAAACGAAGGGTTTCGAGTTCGAGTACACGGAGTGAATTTTTTTTTTGTTTTTTTTTTTTGCATTTTTATTATGTTGAAATTATTTTGTCAAAATTCTAATTATATTTTGACAAATGTTGTATTTAATTTTTATGAGCGTAAATTTAATAACCAGTCTTATTATATGATTAACAAACGATAAATTATTTTAAAAATATCGTTCATTTTGCCGTGATTACTACAAAGTAAAATTTGTCCTACACACTCAGCATACCGCCTTCACTTATTATATACCTGCGAAACCCTGAAATGTGTGAATATTCACACTTCACATCAATTTTTAATATGTACCCAAAATTTATGATCAACTCGTGCCATAGATGTCAAAAGCTTAAATATGAAGTTTCATAAAAATTCTTTTAGCCGAATTTGCTCTGCACGTGTACACGGGCCGATAGACCGACAGACATCATGCTAAAAATAGTAAAAACGTTATGTAGGGACCTCAATTCGTAGAGATCCATCGAAATCTCGAAATAGCAAAATCGGTATGATAACAATACCTCCCTTATATATATGTTGGCGGTCGGTAAAAAACAACTGACAAAAAAAAAACAGTATCATTTTAGAGTGATAAGGGTGTACTTTTATTATTATTCTTAGAAAAAGAAAGTTAAAACAATAAAATATTTTTTATATCTTTTTCAATCAAAATTTAAAATAATAAAAAGAGAAAATAAAATAATTTTGTAGAGGCGCCTCACTGAAAAATATTTAAGTGGATATTTTATATGTTTAAAACGGCATTATAATCTAAAAGTCGGCCTCTGTCGAACTGTCTTCTGATAATTACCGACTTCAAATCTCAGGTATAAAAATTCCCTAAATTTTTAAAGAAAAGATCTCGCAAAATCGATTTAAAAGAAAGAAATTACTTAATTAATAAAAGATCCAATATAACTCTAAATAATAGTTTTATTTCAATACAAAAATGATTTATACCATTCTATTAAGGAATGTGTCTTCTAGATTTCATTGATTGTTGTGCTTAGATTAGGAAGAAGCATTGAAAATGATAAATACCTGGTCAATTGTTAAAGAAATGAAATAATTTGAATGGTAATATTAAAATGAAATATGTGGTACATCAATCTATGAAGAAATGTTTGGGAATGACTCACGAGATGGAACGAAAGTAATAGGATTACGAATAGATCATGGGAGACCGCAGAGAGGCAAACGGGGCACGAGCCCCAGCTGGACTCGAAAAAAATTATATTTAAACTTTTTATACTATACGTCTAGTATTGCTATAAATACTTTTACAAAGTTTTCTATTAAATTCAACAAGATGCTTAAAGATATTTTGGTATAACTAGGGAATAGGTATCTACGCAACTGTGGCATTGTTATGTTATTGTGAGTTTGTTTTGTCAACTAGAAGATGGGTAGCTCGCTTCGCTCTGCTTCTTCTAACCAAACCCTTACTAACCTAACCTAAGATAGTGTTTTGTCATTAAACTAGAAGATGGGTAGCTCGCTTCGCTCGGCTTCTTCTAACCAAACCCTTACTAACCTAACCTAAGATAGTATTTTGTCATTAAACTAGAAGATGGGTAACCCGCTCCGCTCGGTTTTAGACTTTTACTAACTAAAACTAACCTAATAATCTTGTTTTTAGGTGTATAGTACTTTATTTTCCCCCATATTAGCCCAATTAAAACTGTGAATCATTGTCTATGAATTTATAAACCAGGAACCATTGTTTTACAGCCACTGATAATCCTTGAATTATTTAGTGAAATTGTTATGTGTTGCCATCTACAAAGAAATCTTGTAACGGTGTAGGTACCTATTCCCTAGTTTAGCCGATATTTTAATTTCCTTTTACTACATTTTCGTAAATCCCAACCACTTAAAAAAAGTGAACCATCAAAATGAACACTTTTGACTGTTACACAACACCTAAGTCTCTGCGACCACTTTTCAATAAAATTACGGAGGGTTTCATGAAAATATTTTTAATTATGAATAGACTTTCAAACACAAGAACGGCATGGTGTAGGCTACAAGTTCACGAGAAGCTGGTAAGAAAGTGCCAACGATCCATTGGGGCCATTACCCTGCTTCAGTTATGGTTTAATGGGGCGGGAACAATGATGGTACTACCAGCTTCATTTTTACGAAAATAAAGGTAAAAAGTCGATCAAAGTCTGCTAGAAAATCATGTTGATGTCGATAGTTGAACTGAACAACTCTTCGCTGGTCACGACTGGCCAGTACGCTTCAGCCCACAATGCGAAGGCTGCGCAGCAGTGGCTTGAAACCAATTTGATTTCTCCTGCTTAAATCGCCCCATCCCCATGGAATTTTTTCTGCGGACAGTTCTGGTATATATTATGGATCATTTAAAACTCAGTGTCCCTTTCTCATCAAGTGTCCTATCCACTGTAATCGTGTGCTTCTCACAGTTTCTCTCTGTTTATAAACTACATATTTTTTTGTGGTTAATAATTTAAATATTTCTACTCCCACGAAAAAAATCTTTGTTCCTAAGAATTCTCAGGTAAAAAAAGATCCAATCACCGATCTAATTCTTAGTTAATAAATCTTAGGTGAGTTTAAATGTTAATCATATTAAATTTTCATGTATCACCATAGGGTTATTGGTATTAACCAAGGTTATGTAAGACAGGAAATTCATTCAAAAATTGAAAGTAACTCTCAGAATAAAAAATTATCTTAAATAATTAAGAAATAAAGAAACAGGTATATATTTGTTAACAAATAAAGTCTCTGGATAACGTTCAAGGTAAGAATATTTAGTGCGAACTAAATTAATGAATGAACAATTAATGAATAGTAAATATAGAAGTATTAGATGTACATACATATAATACAAGAAATAACAATATTTTGGAAATACCTTTAGTCAGATACGCCAAAACGGCTAACAATCCAACTATATTATCGAGAAGAATGTATAATGAACTGCCACAATACATAAAGTCCATTCTACATTATACTTTTTTCAATACTATCCAACTCTGACGTCATTTCAACTTTTGATACTACAGAATACAGTGGGGGGAAAAAATAAGAGACAGTGATAAATTTTATATCTTCCATCTCTTATTACTTTTCATTTCCAACTTAAAAATTTTTAGGTTCAGATGGCAGACAACAATTTGGTTATAGTAAACCAATTTATAAATATTGTTTAATTGTGCTAAGTTTATATTTAATTATATGATCTAAATAAACTTCTTATCAACTTAATAAACTACTAAAAGTTAAGTTGTAAACAAAAACTAAAAAGTTGGTGTTGGTACGACTGAAAAGTACAGAACTGTCAATCAAAAATTTGACCGGGGGTAGTTTTGGATGATAGTTCTGTACTTTTCAGTCGTACCAACACCAACTTTTTAGTTTTTGTTTACAACTTAACTTTTAGTAGTTTATTAAGTTGATAAGAAGTTTATTTAGATCAACTAATCCAATATTTAAAAAAAACTTTGGCAGATTTTTTAGTAGAAAAATGTTATTATAATCTAAATGAGTATCTCTTACGAAACTAGAAAATAAGATATTTTAATATGACTATATGTATACACATATATATTTAACAAATCTAACTAATTTTACTTTTATTTCAATTTTACTTTAATTTTAATGACATTTTAATTTTATTATCGACTGTAATAATAATTTTTATTTTAATGTACTGCTTGTATTTTAAAAATTGACTTGTCCAATATTATGTATATGATCTACTGGACCAATAAATTATTATTATTCTTATTATTATTTCGGCAAAGCGGCAAGTGTCAATCAATAAAAAAAATAAAATAAAATAAGATAAGACGATTAAAGTCGCCACCGACTACCCTGATAGCAATAACAATAACATATCACGTCAACTCGAATGAAATTCATGATCCAGGTTTTATTCATCCAATATTATTTAATATTAGTTTCTGAATTTAGTCATCTAGTACAGTGTTCTTCAACCTTTTTGCACTTGCGGACCAGTGAAAATAAGAAAAATACATCGCGGACCGGCTGAAAGTTAAGATAAATTGATATACGTAGCTGCAAAGTTGTTTCTGGGAGACGAAGCGCTGCTTTGACATCCTTTCGATTTCTCTGTTTGGTTTTTATTATTGACATGGCTTGAAAGTCGCACAATAGGATTTCGAAAAATGACCAATAATTTGATAGATTTCTAATTCAAAGATAGATGTTCTTTTTCTAGTGATTTCCAAAATTGAGACAATGATTGCATTTTCTGTCTGGACACCAGACTGACATCAGAAGACAACTCGATCTTTTCTTTTTCACGATGATCAAGTGCATATAACTTTACATCTTCCAAGAATGGATTATTAATCCAGAGGTTACCTTTACGAGAATCCTCATTTTCAGGGAAAAAATCATTAAAATTTTCAGCTAATGCTCTTAAATGTTGACTTATTATGTTGAATATGACTTTCTGGTTGACATCAGCAGCAATCAAAAATTCTTCAAAAAGTGGAAACATATCTATATCTTACTCTTGTAAGCGACTATTCCAAAGAGCTATATTCTTTTTGAACGTAACCATTTTATTTCTTAAATTAAAAATATTTGTATATGACCACTGCAGAGAAATATTAACTTCAGTGGGCAAATATGTCCGCCATGTAAGCAAGTTTTGCCAGCACTCAAATGCACGGCAAAATCTGAAAACACGATCTAAAGAAATATGAAAAATAGCCGCGAGAGGCTTTGTATTGAGGTTAGTAAATAGTAAATAAATCATGGTTCGGACAAAAGTTCTGCGTCAACTAAAAAAATGTGCTATATAATCGTGAATCCACATGATTCGGTCTAAATATTTCGCGGACCGGCAGGAATTTTCTGCGGACCGGCAGAGGTCCACGGACCACGGGTTGAAGAACATTGATTTAGTACACTCAATTATTGATTAAGACAAGTTATGCATTGATTAATAATTTAAAATGCAAGTGTTGACATAACAAAAAGGTGCACACTTTCAAAATACAAGTTCTAACAAAAAATAAAAGCTCATGAGCTCTAGAATTCAAATCTGTTCTTTAAAAATACATGTAGTTTGAGTTCCGGGGGGGGGGTTCTAGCCACTGAGCTCCCCCTGGGTGCGCGGCTGAGCTAGCTACTTCTTTGAGTTGGCTATATTACGGTCTTAATCCAACCATCAATGGTTTCACACGATTCAAATTTCAGCTGAAAATCTAACATCTGTCCTTTTTTTCTAGAATTTTAATGATACAAGGCCTACTCTAATTAAAAATCAATCCAAAAACATTCCCACATTCCACATAAAATATATTTTTTTAATAGTTCACCTGCTTTTTATATTTGGCAAGATATAGTTGTTACATCATCAGAGCGTTAGGTAAATGTCCTTTAACATTGTAATATGAATAAATACAGGAACATACAAGTTATTATCGGTCAATTTGATCTGTGGTTAACCTAGAGGCCACCGGATGTTAGTACCTGCTAAGCTACCCGACCCTTATGTGTGGGTAGCTCAACTTAACACACATCACAGACATTATTTATATTTAAAACAATTCATTACAACTGGAGTATTTCTTTTGTTTTTCTTTTAGCTGTTTATTACTTGAAGTATGCTGGGTGGGCTTAACACCAAATTTAATTGAGTTCTTATTAATGTTTCTTGTTCTTATGATTTTATATTTATGGATTTCTTGGTTTTTTAATGGGCTTGTTTGCACAAAGGCAAATTTAGCCAGGGATTGGGGGTCGGAAAAAGTTCCAGAATACGTTTGATCGGACACGTCATCAGAATGCCCAACAACATGCCAGTGAGAAGAGTATCCGATAGCGTTCCAGGAACAAACAAATCAAGAGGAAGACCTCGAATAAGATGGTTGGACAATGTGCACAAACACCTGCAAAGAATCGATGTCCATAATTGGAGAAAATTAGCGCCTGACCGCGGAAGATGGAAGAAGTTTGTGGAGACGGTAAAAACCCTCTAAGGGTTGTAAAAGGCAATTGATTAATTGATTGATGACAAGTCAGCAGAAAAATAAACGAAGCCCAAGACGGTAATTTTGAGAACCGACTCCAGAAACCGATTTCCGACTCCTATTCCCGACTCCTTTCACTTGTAAATCGTACTTACATTAAATATTTTTAGGATGCGGAGAGCTACCAATTTTTTTGAAAATTTTGGTAAATCCATAAATTTGGTAAACTAAAAAATTATTAAAATCTGCGGTACATTGTTCAGTCAAATTTTAAAATGGCGTAATTTATAGAAATACGTCTTCGCATGGACGTATCTCAAAAAGGAAATGCGATAAAGACCTGGGGTTGAAATTTTTGAAATCTTGAGGTCCTAATTGACTTGTTACCATATTTTGAAACAAAACAAAGTTTTTCATTTTTTTAAAATTTTTTTAAAAAATGGTTAGGGATAGAAATCTGTGGTTTGAATTTTTAAAATTCTCCTACATTGTTTAGTCTCAAAAAAAATTTGGGCTTTAATAAACCAGTTATTTAGTTTTGTATGGGCAGTTACCCAAAACCCTTGAAAATGGCAAAAAATCGAAAAAATCGTAAGGGGTAGACGTCAAAAAAAAAATCACGATTTTTAAGCAAAAAAATGTCTCCGATTTTATTGAAAATTTTAATAAACATGTATTTTTGGTTATAGATCAACAAAATTTGGTCCATTTTGAAGTTTGGGTAAAAGTTTTGGAATTATAGGCAAAAAACTGACCCAAATCAGCTCTAATTCAAAAACTAGGAAAAAATTATTTTTTTAATATTTCTTTCATAATCCACAACCCAAAATCGGCCTAAAAATATATTTTGGCTAAAATTAGAGTAAAAAATTCCAACCGTTTTTGCGTGAATCTTGGACAAACAGAAACCAATTGCTTTTTTGCGGATATAGTTTTATAATAATTAAAACATACGTAATAAGTTCAAACAGTACTAGAGTATTTAGTACAATATTTGATCGCAAAATCCCCCTCCTGGGTGCGCACCTAGTCTTATCGCGTAACCTTTGTCTCACTTGGTCATCCAGGTCATTTTCCTAGCGGTATTTATCCTCTTGTAGTTCTGCAAAATATTTGTGTCCTATATTATTGTTTTTATTAGAAGTTTAGTGTGATAAGACAGGTGCTTTCAAAGTCAGGCTTCCACAGCAATTTCTTTTGGAGATATTCGAGTTTAAGCATAATATATTTTGAATATTTTCCCTTGAAAATGAGACGACCATGATCTAAGCTATTTCATTCTTACCTCTCAAGGTCTGTCTGACGTCAGGGGCGTACGTCACTCATAAAATCAATATCAAAAATATTTTACACTCTACAAAAAATATGGAAAGGAACAGTATTACAGAAGTGGTGGTAATATTGGTGAGAATAATTACAGCTTTCTGCTTATTCAGAAATTATGTTAAGCACTTAATAATTGTAATTAGTTGTTTAAGACGCCTTGAAAACGCGGTTTGAAATAGTTTTTTAGGTCAAGGAAGGATTTAAAAGCTGAGCTTTTTAAAAGCTAAGCTAAAGGACAATTCAACATGCAAGATTATGTAGAAAAAGTATATCACTATGCAACAAAGCAACTAACTCGGGGTCTATTCTGTTTTTCTACATTTCTTTTACGTTGTCCTGTCGAAACTTCAGAAATTATGACACCTCAGTTGCAAGTCTTAGATGTGGTGGTCAATAAAACTTTTAAAGACAAGACTTACGAAAAGAATAGGGTATTAGCGGAAAATCACCCATTGACACCTTCAGGAAAAACAAAGAAATCCTCAGTCTCACTTTTAGGAGAATGGATTGCGACCGCCTGGCACAAGATCGAACCTGAATCGATAGCAGTTGTGAACCAAGGAAAATTGAGGCCCTAGGCAAGGTTCTCACTGCGGGCCCTCCTAGTCCAGAAAATCATAAAAAAAAATGGAAATATCCATAATAAAACCGTTTTACGGGCATAAAAAAATAAGGGACCTAGGCAGTTGCCTAGTCTGCTATATGTGGCTTAGAAAAGAAGTAAGAAAAAATATTCTGTGGGCTACTGGAAAATTGAAAATGTGAAAGTAGCAGAACTTTGCTATGCGGATGACATGGTTATGATAGCAAGGAACCAAAACGAACTACAAAACAACCTGAACCAATACAATAAAGAATTGAAGAAAATAAATATGAAAATCAGCACACAAAAACAAAAACAATGGTAATAAGCAGGACAAAAATGCAACACAACATAAAAATAGATGACAAAATAATAGAACAGGTAGGAAAATTCAAATACCTAGGCACAGTTTTCGCGGAAGATTGAAAAATGGATGAAGAAATTATGGAAAGAGTAGGCGCAGCAGGAAGAATGTTCAATAGCATCAAAGAATCGTTCCTAACTAAAAAAGAAATACCAACTAACATCAAGGTAGAGATCTTCAAAAAAATGACAGTACCAATTTTGACATACGCCTCAGAATCCTGGACCACTACAGAGACGCACAGATCTAAAAGAATCTCCGAAATGAGATTTTTTAGGAAAAACAAAGGTAAAACAAAATTGGACAGAATAAGAAATGAAGTATTTAGAGAAAAACTAGGCACAAAACCGAGACTATAATAGAAGAACAGCTAAGATGGCTGGAATATATACACAGAATGAGTGAAGACAAAATAGTAAAAAGAGTTTATGAAGCAAGAACAGTGAAGAAAATTAGACCAGGAAGACCGAGAAAAACCTGGCACCAAGAAACAAAAGAAGCTGCAACGAAGAGAGGCGTAAAGTGGGAGGAGATAAGAAAATATACAAAGGACAGAACACGATGGAAAGAAGTATGGAGAACAACACCAGAAAATAAGTAACTCGACTATAGCCTTACACCGCAAGGTAGAAAGGATTCAGGATTAAGTAAGTATGTGGCTTAGAAGTTTAGACTTTGTAACACTTCTTGACCTAAACATTTAGGGTTCCATCGTTGATTTATGTTATCTATCTCTTTTCTCTATTTTCTTGAAGTTGTAGTGATATTTTTCTAGAAATTATATCCGTGCGCCACTGTCAAGTTATCGACATTCGTGTTTATTTACATCGCGGTATCCACCTTGCTTCTCCAGCATCAGAGTACTAAATCATATAGCTTTACCCGCTTCATTTCGAACAAGGATTGTGTTTGCAATCTAGTTTGCATTACTTGACTGCCTGCTATATGCCTGTATGGCTTTGCCTTTACATATAGAAGCTGTATTTGATCTTAGAGATGTATGCGCAGTTAAGTTAGCCGCAAGTTGCTCACTTTGGTTTACCGAACAGTCAATTACATTCAAAATAGCTTTGTTCATTCGCTTCTGTTAACAACAAATATCACAAAGCGGGAAATTCAAATCAGCAAATATTTCGTCATTATATAATCACAATAATTAGGAATGAATAAGATATTTTTTAAATTTGTTTCTTACCGATTTTTCGATGTTTTGACAACGATATTGTGAGACCGTTGATATCAAACCGATTTTTTTGGTTGGATATTTTTTTCTCCATTTTTCTACTGAAAAATAAAAATATTTTCGTTCTTATATTTGATTTCTATATGTTTAATGTTATTAGTATTCAATTTTTGTTAGAATGTCGACGTTAAAAGTTGTGAAAAACTATAAAATCAGAACAAATTGTAGTGTTTTTGGCTGTCATTCAAGACAGGACAAAGATAGGCATCTTAGTTTTTTTCTTTCTTAGGAAAAACGGAGGGAAAGGTAATATTAAGTCCAGATTGGGAAAAGATTTGGTTATAGATAGGAGGAAGGCATGGGTATATATTTTGAGTTACGGCAAAAAAGTAACTGATACCCTGCGAGTCTGTTGCATTTGTCGCAGAAAAACAAAACTGCACTAACATCCTTGCACCTGCTATACAACTGCAAGTTACATATTTAACTTTTAGCTGCCCCTGTCCAACTAAAACTATTTTTATTTCATAAGACAATGAAAATAATACACTTGTTTGCAAACAGAATGCATATTATATTGTAAATTCAGATGATTGATACACAGTTTCTAATGTAGCACATAAAATTAGCACCCGCCATTTCACCTTGTGTGTTGAAAATCTCGTGAAAATCCATCCATTTTGACGTGATGCCCGTAAAGACAAACACTGTTAAATCTTAAAAAGGTTTACAAATATTAAAATTATTGTGAATCACAATCTTTAAAATTGTTTTGAAACGCCATCTTTAAAATTCCTTTTAAATCAAATTTATAACTTTCATGATTATTCCCTTACTAAATTTTAATAGATTTGGGTCGCAATTAAAACTTAAAAACATCTTTTTATGAAGATGACTTCATAAAAGTTTTTAATTTTCATCTAATTGAACTCAAGAACTTGGCTATAAAGATATATTACACTTTATTAATTCAAAATCTTTCAAAAGGAGGTGATAAAGTTTATATATCTTCGTGAATATGAATAGTGCAGCATTAAAGTCATTTACATAAATAAAAAATGAATTTAAAATATGGATTTTTGAAATATATTTTAAGTAAATTATTTCTACCATAGAGATGCCATATTTAAATAATGCAGATTTGCAAATGTATTTAACTTAGTAGTATATGGCTCTAGCAGTTTGTTATATCTCCAAGACGTGAGATGATGTCATGCGGACCACGTGATTAGACCATTGACGTCATATAAATAGACACAGCACGCTCTATGCGTTAGCATTGTTTGTTATGAAGCCAAGACCCTGCGGAGATGAAAGAGGGATTTGCCCCGAGAAGTATAACAAGTTACCTAATTTACATTTATTTTATTCAGCTATTGGTAAGAAAAACGCCGGCGCCGTATTGTGTTTATGATTGTTTTGTTGTGTTATTTTTTCTATTTTACTATTTTACTATTTTACCTTTTCATCATATTTCAACTAATAATATTGCCGTAAATTGCATTTTAAGAGCTGCGAACTGTATTTCAATTACGTAGTATTTTAAATACTAAAAAGTAATATTTAAATAAAATGTTACATATAGTTTTTCCTTTAAAAAAAGTATTTGTAATCAGTTGTTCGAATACATTTTTACCCAGCATTGATTAATAGATATACATCTTTATAATTTGTCAGATAAATTTTAATTTATCATGGAACAAATGATATAATATAAGCCCGTTTTAAATTTAGAAAGTGTCTGAAGCATTGCTACACAATATGGTCGAGAAAAAAAGGTGTCTAGATAGACATGGAATTCATTTATTTTTATATTAACAGAATTGTCCACTTAACATTTTAAATTCAGGGCTTACTAAACTTTTTTTCGATCATATTGTATTTTAAATGAATGTAATTAAGAAACCTACTAATTATCTTAAATATATACCTAATTCAGATTAATTTAATATTATTTATGAAATTTATTTGATTAAAATTTGCAGTTTACAGTATTAAAAAAATATATTTTTACTTTCAATTCTTATCGGCAAAACATTGATGTATGCAAACTGTACAACTCCTCGGGGCAACCCCCGTTTCCCCGCTAATGGAGATATTGGCTTCATAACAACTCGTGCTCGTTCAGCCTCTATGTTATACTACCTCATTGGATTAGACATGGTTAAACAAAGGCAGCCTACGAAAAAGAAGAGATGCAATAAAATTATCTTCTTTGGGTACTGTCAGTCAGATTGACTTTTGGCCTTACTCACAGGTCCTCCAACTGTCAGGCTTTAAAATTATGATTCTCAATTTCTTCAAACACTAAGAACGTAAATTAACTAACACTATAATATTAATAAAATAAATTGTAACTATTGGACACAATCCAACTGGCGATCACGTTTGTGTCAAAGTATTCCACACAAAAATCAATATTTTTGTAACATTTTCTAAATGAAGTTCAATTAGGATTACGTCTTATAATTTTCCTAGTTCTATTTGTTTTCTTTTACTTGATTATGTATCTTTTAGTGACTTTAGTATTTACATACTTAAAATTAGATTAGCAGTTAAATAATTTAATGATAGCGAAACAATGAATTTATTTTTGGAGCTTGTAAAATTGTTTTATACTTTTCTAAATTTAATTCAAGGAAGATATTTTGTAGACTTCAAACTTGGGCCAAGGAATAGTTTTCTAATGTAAAATATTACAAATGTAGACTCCAAACAAATGTTTCTCAATCGCTGGTCCGCAGCAAAATCTAACCAGCGAAAACTGTACTATGTTCTGAACCCCTCCCTAGAAAATGTTCTGGATGCGCGCCTGTATTTCTTAACCTGAGTTTATTGTTGACATAATAATTAAGTGAAATTAGATTCTATTAAAAAGAAATTCTTATAAATCAACTGTTTGTTTATTCATTCTATTAAACAATTATATATTTATATACCCAATGACATTAATAAATAAAACTATCCCACATAAAAGATGTATTAACTCTTGTATTTTTATACAGTTCGTGCAATCATTATTAATTAATTTTAATTTACATTTTAGTTTATTTGTATTGCAACCGCTTAATGTTGCTATTTTTTATCAGATCGCGTTAATGATTTCTTAATGAGTACTTAAGAAGGTATTTTTTAAATTGTCATTAAATTTAAGAATTACATAATTACTTGCTAAGTATTATGTTTGGCGCACACGAAACAAACATAAAAAAGACAACATTATAAACTTGGCTACCGTTAAGTTTTAAACAAATTCCCAACGCCTCGGTTGTGCATAGGGCAGAAGATAGTTCTGTATCTACACCAGTTCTATAAGAAGGCTAGTCATAATGAAAGCACGGTAGCGTTTTAAAGGAGCTTTAAGGGGGGGGGGGGGTATGGTCAGAGCAGCACATTTTATACCCATTTTCAAGATTTTTTTTTCGAAAACTGTTAATAGTAACTTGATTGGGATAATACCTACAGTAAAGAACAACCTTTGAAGAGTATCCAAAAAAAAAATTTATTGAAAAATATCGAAAGTTAAGCTCGTGACATGAATTTGAAATTTTCGTTCAGGACAAAGAGTTGATTTGCGGTGAGACACATAACTAATGACTGGATCATCTAAAACAAAAAAAACAAAAATATTTCGTTAGTTTATGAGTTTCTTGAGGTAACGCAGTCGAGTTTTTTCAAATATCTAGATTATTTAATTTTTGGTATAAGTTTGAAGTCAAAAAAACGAAAAAAACGGAATTTTTTTTTCCAAATTGGTGTTTTCAGTTGTAAAAAATTCCATAAAAAAAAATATATATATATCTCGACAGCGTTGCCTCAAGAAACTCATAAACTAACGAAATATTTTTGTTTTTTTTTGTTTTAGATGATCCAGTCATTAGTTATGTGTCTCACCGCAAATCAACTCTTTGTCCTGAACGAAAATTTCAAATTCATGTCACGAGCTTAATTTTCGATATTTTTCAATAAATTTTTTTTTGGATACTCTTCAAAGGTTGTTCTTTACTGTAGGTACTATCCCAATCAAGTTACTATTAACAGTTTTCGAAAAAAAAATCTTGAAAATGGCCTTAAGTTAATAAAGTCTATTTAAGATTTCTTCCTTTCATGTCCGGAACAACACTTTTTACCAATAAGTTGAAATTTTAAACTATTTTCTTAGATTAGTTTTGCACCTGGATACACCAGTTCTCATCCATTAAGAGATTTTCTTATCTTGTAGTAAGTGGTGTCCCGGAGGAAAGTTCTTCCTTGGGTTCAATCCAGGTGTTCAGGATCATTTCTCGCAATTTTTCTTATGAAGTTCTCTCTCGATCTGAGTATTTTTTCGTCTGACACACTTACATTGGGAGTCATTTCAAATTAAAACGTTAATTCAAAAGTGATTTAAGTCAAATTTTAAAATTTATACAGTTTTTGTTTCCATAATAGAACATTTTTTTTGTTTTTGTTTTTTTTTTTTTTTTTTTAAGCACATTTCTAAATTTATCCTAGCAAGATGTGAACATGTGTAGATAGGAGATGTCTTAAGCAGTTTAGTGTCTCTGGCTACTTAAATTAGTATCTCTAAAACACTGTATATAACTTTATCTAACTTAAAGTAAAACAACTTTAGCCAATGACTTTTCTTGTTTATAACTAAAATTAAATAACGTTTTAGATGTTTTCAAATAAATTTATGGTTTTGTGCAGAAATGTGCAAATAACAGGTTTTTTTCGATATGATTATGTTTTACAATTTTAGTCAAAAATTATTTTTTTTAAATAAATAATTTATACTAAAAAAAAAAGAAGCAATTATAATATACTGTTGTCTAATTTGAAAATGCCCGAGCAAAAAATCCTATTTAGCAAGACTAGGACAAAAAGGATAAATATTTTCAAAGCAGGACAAAAGTAGGAGATATAGGTTGGGTAGCATACTTCATTTTATTTAAATGTTATAATTGAAATATGTATAGTTAACCCTTTACCGCATAGTGTGCCATATATGGCACATTCCGATTTTTTTTTTTTATTTTACTTTTAAAATTGAATCAGAACGTTACTTCATGAATGTTCATATATGCCACATACACAGCAATGCATCCTGCAGTATCTCAAGTAATGGGCTGCAATAGATTTGAGGATATCAAGCGAAATTTGCACTTCAACGATAACTCTGAATTTATTGAGAAAGGACAACTAGAAGATACGACCTTTTCTTTCAAAAATTCGAGGGCGACTGCTTTTAATCCCTAATGAAGAACACCTAGCAATTGACGAGCAAATAATACGGAATCATTTTCTTTCCTAACATAGTGTAGAATCATAATGTTCCATGTATGGCACAAACCCTAAATTATTACTTTAACTATTATTTTTTCATTAATATTTTAAATATATTTTTTTAATTAATTTTTCTATCAATAAGAACCAATTCCTAATGCTCATGAATTATTTCAGCCAAAAATAAAAATTCATGCAGTAAAGGGATAACGAGATGCAGTTAACGAGATAACTTACATGCAGATAGATAGACAGAGAAGTTGGAAAAGATCATCTAAAGCAGCGTTCCACAATCATTGGGGCGCGACCCAATTTTGGGTCGTGGACATTTAAAAATGGGTCGTGACTTGCGACTACTTATATATATGAAAATTCAGCTCTGACTGCAATTAAAAATAAATATAGAAATCGACTTCAAAGCATTGACACAACGTTGAGGATTACATTAACTAAATCAATTGAAGCAAGAATAGACAATTTGGAGAACGAGAATCAGGAGCAGAAGAGCCATTAGTATAGGTATAAAATTATTATATGTTTATAAAATAAAATTATTGTCCTGCACTTGCATAATTTTTTTCCAACGCACATGGGTCGCAATTTTGTTATTATTTCTGGGTCGATAGACACCAAAGGTTTCGGAACGCTGATCTAAAGGACTATCCTTTCCAAAGAAGGACGATTGGTCACATTAATTTAATTCGTCAATACTCAAAGATTAAGTAATCCTTTTTAGGCATGTAAAAATAATATTAGTAGTTTTGTGCTCGTCCTAACTCAAATTCCATTGAAACATCAAGGTGAGTTTAATAATATGGGCAGGAACTGTATTTGTTTAAACATTTAGCCAGAAGTAAATCGTTATGCATTTGGATTGTACGGTAGAGGGAGGTGCAGAGAGGCAATGACACTCTGGTTAGAATGGCGCGGAGGCGACAGAGAGTCCATGCCATCCGTTCTTAATATAGTATGACCTCCGGAGAGTGTGACACCCTGGGTAGAGCGTCTACTGGCCCCAGCACAGACCTATGCACGCATCTCCGTCGCAACACTCATTAGTGCTTCACAGAGACGGACTCACAACAAACAAACACAATCAAAAAAACATTCAAAATATGCATAACATTACTACACGTATTAAATCAGTTTACGTATTTATAAAAAGAAATAGATAAATATAATTTGAATTATAGTTATATAGTTATAAGTAGCGATTCCATAGCTCCTTAAGGCTGCGTATAACCCCTAGAGGTTACCAATTTCTTATACAAAATTAACAAACTGAAATAAAATTAGTATCAATCTATACATCAAATTTTGCACCGAATTTTTATCTATCTAATAGGATATTTTTAATTGTAGAAATATTTATTGTTAAAATATTATCGCTCAATAACTTAATAATTGACATCAGTAACATTGTTCTGTAATTTATTAAATCTATTTATGGGTTTCAAATAACTTTTATATTTATATAGTTTTGTGTAGAAATGTTCAAATAATACGCCAACATTTTTTTCGACTTGATTACTTACAGTTTAGAACCTTCGTCGAAAAATATTATACTTGATGATAATGGAATGCCACTTGGCACACTTCTTCACAAAAATTAAATCATTTTTACCCGTTACAACTATTTTGAGAACTGCGGCAGAATCAAGATGGCGGCAAATATAAACTACCAAGTACAATAACTATAAGTAGTTTTCACAATAGAACAAAATAGCTAAAATCCTTATTGTAGAATGAAGTTTTAGCTACAATTTGCCGTATCGTACACAAATATGCGTCGATTGGTTTACAAGATGGCGCCTATAATGCAATTTGCTTAATTACAATTACATAACAGCTTTTTCTAAAATTTAAAATATCCTATTAGATAGATAAAAATTCGCTGCAAATTTTGATATATAGATTATTATTAATTTTATTTCCGATTATTAGTTTTATATAAGAAACTATAGGGAACTATAGGGCTGTGCGCCGCCTTAATACATTTGTTTATAATAATCAGAACAAAAACAATACTATGATTTTTAGATATGCCTGTGCTATGGATTTATTATGAATAAGGCTTAAACTTCAATCGCATACTTAACTTCAGAAATTATAATATAGAGCAGAAGACGCGCGCCCATTATTTGAGGGGGGGGGGGGGCTAAAAGATAAAACTATTGACATAAGATGACTAAAAAAAGGAAATACAAGTGATGACCTAAAAAAAGGTCTTCACTTTCAAAATACAAATGATAACCTAGAAAAAAAGTTTTGTATTTTGACAAAAACATATAAAATTACGTGTTTTGTTCTTGAGGAGGGGCCCAAGCCTGTGAGTCCCTCTAGGTGTGCGCCTGTAAAGCAGCATGCCCTAGAAATATTGCAACTCTTTTGCAAAATAATATGATGAGAAAAAAGAGAACTAAATGATAAAATAGAAGTGGACAGTAAGAACATCCAACAAACCGTGGAGAAAATATCGATTAACAGAAGATTTAGCGAGTACGGATACACAAGATAACTGGACAAAAAAGTATAAAACAAAGAGATTTGTGCCATTAACGCGACTGACAGAGATAGTACAAAACAAGAAACAGTTGAACTGTTGATAGTGAAAAGAAGAAACAGAAGACATTCTAACAGAAGAAGCGAGCCAATCAGCCCTGGAGGGGTTAAGAAATCAAGATTTTTGTTACGGGGACTCAAGCGCCAAAATTTTCATTAGAGGAGCTCACATTCAATTTAAAAAATAGTACACATTTTTAAAATTGAATGGTTCACATTAAAAAAAAGTGTACCGTAAACACGTGTCTTTTGAGTGTTTGGGGGGCTCAAGTCCATTCCCTCCCCCCTGGATGCGCACCTGAACTCCATCTTTGGCAGACCGAGGCACTTTTCAAAAGATCTAACAAGTACTGATATACAAGATAGTTGTAAAATCTTTATAACACTTTCAGATGGAAGCTTTGTGCCAAAAGTACTGTCATAAACTGGCTAGAAGAATTTCAGTGCACTTTGTGTGGGTTTGTGTTGGCATTAAAAAATTGTATTCACGGAAATGTTTTATAAAAAATACAAAAACTCTTATGAATGCATCGTCATTCAGTTCAGTTTCTTGTTGTGTGCATATAAATATAACATTAATTATAGAATAGCTGTTACACAACCAGCTGTAAGAGACACTGTTCTCTCACTATGTGTCAAAACTTTATATGAGTGCTTTAAAGCGTTATATTGAGGCACTAAATGTTCAAAATGATCACACATCGTTTATTTAACACAGTGCTCCACAACCGGTGTGCCACGAGACGATGCTAGGCTTGCTGCGGCATAATACGTCCAAAAAAAGAAAGAATATCATTTATTTTCTCCACGACCACTATAGAATTTACCAATTCTAAAACTAATTTTGACTACAGAAAGTTAATATTCTAACACAAAAGTTGGAATGTCATTCTAAAGCACTTATCTTCTTATGCATTTTGCGTGTATTTTATTCCATCACTTGTTATGGAATAACTATTCCATGCTTGATGTCATTTGTTTTTGTAGGGTTATATTAAAATATATGCAATGTTTACATTAAACAAATGCAACATAACTTCCTAAAAAGTACTAAAATGGTGGCCGATGTGCGGCAAATTAAACTAAAATTAAACAAATAATAAATAAAAAATTAAATTTAATTAATTGATTAATTTGTTATGTAATACGCGCAAACCCGAAATATTACAGGCATAGCTCATAGCGTTCCGAAGACAGAATGAAAATTTTTTTTACTATTTTTTTGTAGCTAAAACAAAGAGGTATTATCGACTTTATTTTTATTTCTAATGGCGAGTCTACATTGAGGCAACATGGTAGCATACAAGTCTGACGAGACAGTCAGACCATGTCGCATTGACAAGCTAGTGTCTACACCAACACTGGGAGCGTGCTACTGTTTATTGTTGCGAGATCTGTCAGTTTACTGAATAAATATGGCGGATCGCAAAAATATTATTACATTTTATATCTATAAATAATATCAAGCTAATTTGTACTATTTTAAAACAAATTTTAATTCCATAACAAAAACATAACCTTACTTAATTATGTTTATCATTATTTCTCATACTCTATTTTATCAAAACTTATATTTACTCACTTATCTTAAATAAATTTAAGTTGCTAAATAATTTTTGTTTATACAGCAACGCTTACAACACTAGTTAATTTAAAAAACAAATACTTCTATAATAACAACTATCAAATAACAAAATGGCGAACATGTAGCTTTCAGAACTGGTAGCGTGTCGCACGAAAAGTCTTTGATGTTTACCGCCAAGTAACGGGAACGAGTAACATGTCGCACGGCTCCAATCAGACCGCTGCACATTGGTAGCATGCAACCGTTCGACATGTCGCATGCTACCATGTTGCATCGATGTAGACGCGCCATAATATCGTAGTACGTTTAATTTTCCATTTCTTTACTAATACAGTGAATATCTTTTATTCTGCAACATTGAAATTAATTATTATGCATGGTTTCCCTGGTAACGACACATTATTTTGACAGCAATGTTAAATCGCCTATGTTGCAAATTAAAAGAAACGCAATTTTACGTTGCTGTTAGTTTTCAATTACCATAGTAACGATAATACTTATATTGCAGGATAAAAGATATTCACTGTATCTCATTTTAAAAGGATTTTAGATTTTTATTTTTCGCAAAATTTCCTTTTTGACGCCCTCCTTTTACTAAAAGCCTTAAGTGCCGCCCAGTAAAAAAAAGTAATTTTTGTCTAAATTTCCCTTTTAAAAATTATATTTTGTACACTAAAATAATAGATTTCTTTAGAGTCCTCCTAATAGAAGAAAAGAAATACACATTAACTTTCAGGCGATAGAATATCGAATAGTTCATTTAGTAAACACGTTTTAATGCTCTAATAGCCATAAATGTTACAAACCCAATAATTATTTTGTTTAACTCTAATCTTTACACACTTTTTTAGTGATTTAAAAATTATAAATCACTTTAAACCAAATTTTGATGATATAGCCACGTGCTGGTTACATATTTTAATACCTTGTTGGTAATAAACAAGGAAATACAAAATGACATTGTAAAAATTCGCTGACACAGAATTATGTGCGTGGCCAAAAGTGTTGGCGTACACCAGTTGTCACTGCATTATAAATAAAGCAGAAAAATCGACATATTTATGTAGTGAGCAGCCAGTAAACCGTATTAAAATCAATGGCACATACAGTTCACATAACATGTACGCATATATATATATAAATTATTAACTACATGAATATTCCATTATCAATCATTGTTATCAAAACAATTTTTAAGTAGTTTATTGACTATTGTTACTATTAATACTGTTAAATTGCAATTTCCAATTATATTAAGAGTGAAAAGAGACAGAATTTATTCATTTATAAAAAAGGGCAACAAGGAATCACAATTAGGATGGGTTTCCAATAAATTAAATCCAAATTTTACAATTTCTACTCTTCAGGTTTTTACTTTTTTTTATTTTACTTTTAATGCCTTTGCTACTTCGGCAATTAGCCAGGACAGTTATACTTTTATGGAAAATTTCATGCCTGAACAGGATTCAAACCCGAAACCTTAGCAACGCACGTGTGTTACCACTACGCTACACCAGTCGGACTCTTCAGGTTTGGAACTGTAGTTATGCAGATCAATTTTGTAAAAAATTACTGTGTAGTAACGTTACTACAAGATAAAATATTATAAAAACTACAATGACTTTCATTCATGATAGTAACTGACCTTGCTCATAGAGACACATTTAGTTACTATTATCATAGTAACTGAGTTACAGAATTGGTCTGATGGTGTAGAATTATTAAGATAAGGTGCCTGTTTCCGAGTATGACAGTCTACCCATAACCAAGTCTAAATTCTAGAATATTCTCAGAAAGATCTAGATAGTAATGTGGTGTGAATTTTCATACATTTCAGGGTTTAGTACGTCAGGCACGCACTCAGAATTTTGGGGAGAAACCTAAAAAAAGGACCGCGCTTCAAAAATACAAGCATTGATAACCAAAGGTCCGCAATACCAAAATGAAAGTGACAAAAAAAATTTTTTTTTTTTATATACACGTGTTTTTTGAGTCCTGGGGGTGAATCAGGCCCCTGAACCACCTAGGTGCGGGCCTGTTGTAGATAATGAGTGTAAGAAGCCAACAGAGTACTGGATGTCTAAGACAATATTTTTCTAGAATCACATCAAAATCAACACTTTTTTGATAATCATTTCTATTCGTTATTGAGTACTAAGAGCTTTATTTTATTTTTTTTTTTAAACTAAATTGAAATGAATATTTTAACACAGTAAAATTTAAATTAAAAAATCCCAACGATTTTTTTGCATTTGCTTCGTAGACCTTTTTTTGCTCATCACTTGGATTTGAGAAGGTGAGGAACTTTTTTTTGCTCATCACTTGGATTTGGGAAGGTGAGGACCCTTTTTTTTGGCTTATCACTTGGATTTGGGAAGGTGAGGGCCTTTTTTTGCTCATCACTTGGATTTGGAAAGTGAGGACCCTTTTTTTGGCATATCACTTGGATTTGGGAAGGTGAGGACCTTTTTTTTGCTCATCACTTGGACTTGACAAGGTGAGGATCCTTTGTTTTGCCCATCACTTGGATTTGGGAAGGTGAGGACCTTTTTTGCTCATCACTTAGATTTGGGAAGGTGAGGACTTTTTTTATAATCAATTTTTTTTTATTTGCCAAGTGCGCCAAAAACATTGCTATGGCTCTGATGGTGACTAGAGGTTCGTTTTCACGTGACATTAAAAGTAATGACAATGCGACATTTTTGAAAGACTGAAAATGTCACTAAAATGAAACGGTTTTGATTTTGTGACATAGTTAATCCCATGACAACATCATTTTTAAGTTTTCACGTAGGAAAATGTCATGATGATAAAAGTCATAACATTATGTCACTTGAAAACGGACTTTATTTAACAAGTCTCAAACCGAACATGCGCAGTAAAACTGTTCATAAACTTATTCCTTAACTATTGGTATGTATATAAGTCTTAGAAACTTCATCGGCGAACAAAGCTATTAAACCTCAATGTCTTAATCTTTTAATATCTAATCCAGTAAATGTAACCTATTTGATCCAGTTATAATTAGATTTAATTCAAATGTCACTCACATCTTGGTATGAAGTTATGTGTATTTAAAATAAGTACATTTTTAAGAGACAGATTCTTATCTAAGAGACGTATTTACAATCTGACATATTCTGAAAATAAAACCATTTCGCAAAATATATTTTTAAATGTCTTATTTTCCAATTATTCATTTAGACACACCTATAGATAATTATCAATAAAAATAAAGTCATTAGAGAACTTTTTGCGATAGAATCATTTGTTAAATGGTTGTCAGCATTTGTCAGAAGCTAAATAGGGGGAATTTTACGTTTTCTCCTATTTCGTATAGTATTTCGAACTATTTTTAGTAAAACACCCTTTAGAAATAAGGGGAAAATTTCCCACATATTTTACCTACAATGTCCTTCATAAAAATAAAGTTATTTTTAATTAATTATGCCGCCCTATTGGTTAAAAAATATTTTTTATTACCCCAGCAAAATAACCGCATATTAATTATTATTATTACTAAACATAATTTATGTCAGTGTCTTCATTTCAGAATATGACTTAAGGCACATTCTTATGCAACTTAAGTTTGTTTTACACTTAGCGATAGTGAAAAATATTTTGATTTAATTCAGAATTAATAATACGGTGAAGTTAAATAAGAATATTTATTCAGAAATTCTGTGGGGTGGAGGAGTAGACCAAAGAATTATTGCTCTAGAAAATAACAAATAGATAAGCTGGTTTATTTCTGCTTTTTCATCTACACAAATAGCCATAGTTGCTGTTCGCCAAAAATTTTAACTTGCTTTGTCATCAGCAATTTAGAAAAATTTAAGTGAAGTGTGAATTTTCACACATTTCTGGGTTTTGTAGGTATTTAATAAGTGTAACAAGCCAATATAATACTGGATGTCTAGGTATATTTATCACATCAAAATCAACAGTTTTTTTATAATAACTTTCATTCGTTATTTGAGAACTAAGAGCTTCTATTTAATTTTTTAAACAAAATTAAATAATTTGCCAAACATCCCAGCGTTTTTTTCTGCATTTGCTTCGTATTCAAGTCTTCATTAGATTAAGAAGAAATATTTTACAGTGTAGAGTGTAGTATGGTGGGGTGTGAGTAACTCAATTTTTAATTCCTAAAAAATACACGCACTATCTTAGCTATAAATGCAAAAAATCCATAACATTATTAGCCATAATTTAACCATGAATTTAAAAAAAATAATAATAATAAATTTTGTCAAAAACTGCCATGTTTTTCAAAAACACAATTTGATCAAAAATTCCTCTCGTACGTTTCCGGCTCAGATCAATATACATACAATTTTTTCAGATTTTTAGTTTAACCCCTTTGGGCAAAAGGGTGTGGGACAAGAACTTTTGCACATTTTTGGCTAAATTCGTGTTAAAAAAAACGAATTTCAAAAAAATATTTATCGTTCCTTAATCTACGTCTTAAGAGCTTTCTTTTGATACCATACAATAAATTTAAAAAATATTTGTTTTATCAACGACACGAAAAAATCGACATTTTTCGAAAAACTTATCTGATCAAAAATTCCTGTTGAACCCTTCCAGTTCCCATCAATGTTCATTACGGAGATTTTTTTCAGATTTTTAGACCAATCCCTTTGGGAGATACGGTGGGGGATAAAAGTTTTTTGAAACATTTTTGGCAAAAATCCAATAAAAATTTCAAAAATAAAAATGTATATGTTGATCCAAGCATTAAGAGGTTTCATTTGGTATGCCACTCAATATTTAAAAAAAAAAATATTATTTTTTTTTATTAAATACGTATTTGTTTATATTTATTTCGAGATGTGTTTTTTTGAATTCTCAGTATTTTTCCTATTTGTGGGTCAAAGAGTTGTATAAGCATGCCAAATTTCAACTTTCTACGTTAAGCCGTTTGTCTACAGTTTCTACCGTACAGACAGACGGACACATGAGTGACGTTATAAGGGTTTTTTGGTGGTCATACCTACAAAACCCTAAAAATGGACTATTTATGTACAAAGTGGGTTATTATGAGGTGGAGGTTGTGCCTATATTATTCTATGTATGTCCCTATATTATTATTAGGTGGTGTCCTCCTCAGGTATTTTGAAATTCTTGTCACTTTAGATATGAGACCATTGAAAAGAGAGAAATTTTTCGTTAATCATTCCTTGCCAATATGTTATTAAAAATAGAAGACGTATTAAAATTAGTTCAGTGACCTTTTAAAATTAATTTTTGAGTGTTCTTATTTGTGATTTAATTCATGTAAGTATTGGTTGTAGTGTGAAGTCGCTAACCACTAGACCACGGAGATCGGAACTGTGTTATTATGGTGGATTTCATCGTCTGTTTAATACGAAGTTATTGTTTATTGTCGGTACACTGAACTTATTTCGTAATTTGACGAGACGATATTTTCTATGTTTACATTGTAACATTTGGCGCCTTGCCTTCATCTAAAGAAAATGTGAAAAAATGTAAACATACGGAAAAAATGTATATGTGTAAACGAACTATGATAGATATTAAAATGTGGATAGTACATGAACTCTAGACCAGTGGCGTACACACAATTTTGGCATGTGGATCACTCGTTGATATGTCATGTTGTAAAGCTGTGTTCAGAGCTCTTAAATTAGTCGACTATAGTCTATGAGTTGTTCATTGTTGATTGTCACTACAGTATTTCCAAAATGAAATGGCCAGCCTTGTTAAGAAGCTTAACGTAATGGGTTTATGGCAGTAATCCCAAGACTCGTAGCTGTAGAAAGAATATAAGAGGTATTAAGGGAATTTTAAATTTAAATCGAATAGATGTAACACAAGTTCAATTGAAGTTTCTTAAAAACCATTAAGGATATTTTCCAAATTTATAATCCTATTGTTTCTAAATTTTAGGGGTTGTTATACTTGTTTGTTAGTTAATTTTCAACGCTCATAGCGTGCATACATTAACAACATGGCTCTTTGGCGACCATTTGATTTTTAAAAAATTCCTAATTTTTGTAGTGAAAATAGTGAATCTGTGCAAGGTGATTTGGAGTGCGAAAATGTGGACGTGGCTACTAAAGAAAAATGTCATTTGTCCGAAGATTGCAAAGTTCTGATACTGAACGTTTATAAAAAGTTAGTTTCGGAAGGTAATGAAAAACCTATACTTAGAATTGCGGAATTAACTAGTGTTCCGTACAGAACAATTCAACGTATCAATCAATGTTCGAGGCAAAAATCAGCAGCGAAAACGACCCGATTTACAAGTTCTCAAGAAAATAACTAGTTTTATGTCTAAAACAATAATAAATAAAATATACGACTTTTATTCGAAATATATAATGCCGACTGTGCATCTTTTAATAAAAAAGTTGGAAGAAGACGAATAGACTTGCCATACAAAGGTAGCCATATGTATAATTATTTGAAGTTGCTAGGATTTATTTTTGTTGCAAAAAAAAAAAGATTTTTGTTTGTGTACGATTTTTAAAAATGCCTGTATTTATAATTCAAATATAGCCAGCTTAAGCCTGATAAAAATGTGAAGAAATGTCATGCGAGTATATACAGTTCATTCTAAATAGCATATAAGAAAACACGTTTGTTTTAAATAATTATTACGGTCATGGCAACTATTTTTAACAGAACCATAAACTCAGCAGGTATAATGGTTATACTATCAGTCATTATTGGAATCAGAAAGGAAGAGTGGCCATTTCATTTTGGAAATAATATAACAAGTTTGTTATTTGGCAACTAAAACTAAATTTAAAAAACTAAATTTAATACATTATACATTGTCGATTGTCGGTAGTTTTCCAAACTTATAGTTAGTGAGTTGTTTTAATGAGACAGACATATAAAATGTCATACTCGGAAATACATTGGGTATCTCAGTCTACATCGGAGAGAATGTTTAAATTGTATGCCTTTACATAACCTAACAAAATGTCATCGCGCCGATTACAACAAATCTCGCCCAAAATTACAAAGACGAATAGTAAATATGATCAATTTAGGTAATTAGGTTAGATTTAGTTGGTAAAAATCTAGGGCAGCAGAATTATGAAAACGATAATAGATAATAAACATTTTACGAGGCCACAATAGTTGCTTTAAAGACACACAGATGTCGCGCTATTCGTAACGCACTAATTTCCTTAGCTGTAAACGCTGTCTTGAACGTTAAAATAATCTACTTAACTTATCCACAATGCACAGTGAACAATCAATTAATTTAAAGAGCTCTGAACGCAGTTGACATCGTTTCTCTTTGTTCAGGTACATTTCGAGTACACAGTCTAACGAAAGTGTAGTACAAGAGGTTGTATAGTCTACACTACGTCGTTCAACATCTTTATTCGAAATGACAGATCTCACGGCAATGAAAAGTCGCGAAACCTGAACCACAGCATGTCAAAAGATTAGAATGTGTGCTTCGTAGGCACCAGTCTTATCGCGAAGCCATAACAATTCAAAACTATAAAACAACTTTTTTCATTTTTTAAATTTTGTTCACACCAATTTATGTCTATATTTTGACAAATTACATTTTTTTATTGTTGGTATTTTTTTAAGTTTGCATACCTGTCAAAATGTAAATTTATTAACTGGACAATTAAACACAAGTTCTGTCTGACCAACTCTTAAGAGTCTGACGTTTATGACAAGGTTTAAATTTTATGGTTACCATAAATATTACACATTTCACTGGTGATGTAGTTGCTAATTTGGCACCACACTGTAGATTAGAACCTTATAAAAAGGTAATTACACAAAGAATACTTAGTTTTTAAATGTGTAAGGTATAATAATTTTTAATATTTATTATATGAGGAGCGTCATTCCAAAACGTCTCTTGTCTATTTATTAAAAGTTGGGTGTAACCACGAAAAACTATTAATTCCAATTATAACTAAAAATCACTCATTTTTAAAATCAGCCATTTATTTAAGGCAGAGTGTCCCAAACTGTGCTCCGCGATCTACTAGTGTTGCTATATATATAGCAACGATAGTGCTCCGCACCAAATTCTTCTCCTGAAAAATGCTCCGCGGCTCGAAAAGTTTGGGACACTCTGATTAGGTTTCTGGGTAGTTTGGAAAGAAATTATGTTTTTTTTTTAAAGAGGTGGCATTAATTTTGCCAAAAAATGAGTTTTAATAAAATTGGACAAGAGAAATTTTGGAAATAAGCTTCTCTTTTATTTTCACATTCGGTCGGTAGAGTATATTAAATACCATACTAAACAAAAGTTGCAAGCAGGATTAAAGTAGCGGTTTTTTTTTTTGCGGGAAAAAATAATGTAGTACATTATGATTGCCAATATGATCAATATTGGCAATGAAGATATAGGGGAAGAATTGAATTTCTTCCCCAAGCTAGATAAAATAATAACTTACACGACGAAATTGGTCATCACATTTTGAAAAAGTTCCAAAGCAAGCATTGCTGTATAATCCAAGGTATATACGACGAAATTGGTCATCATAATTTACAAGAGTTCCCAAGCAAGCGGTGCTGTATAATCCAAGAGGTGTACAAGATCGAGATGAGTGCGAGAACAGGCTTAATCCATGATCTATGATAATTATATTTGTTAAACATTTTGCTAAAGTTGAAAATGAATGATGTCCAAGAAGGTATATGTAGAGTAAATAAAATGTATTCAGCTTTTTTGGAAAAAAATTATTTAATCAAGAAACAAAAGTTTCGTCAGATAACTGACATCTGAAGAACCACGATATGATGTAAATTAGTCTGTATAGAGTAGGTAATACTTTATAATATGAAGGGTTCGGGGGTAAAACATGTTAAGTAGTAACACAGGTGTTTATCAACATGAGTGAAACTTAACATAAAATTGAATTTACTAGAATAGATAAAATTGCAGGTTAAACCGTTTTACTTCCGAACCCTTCGTTGTGGGGAACCTCCGTATTACATATGAAATGTTACGTTTGGATTTAGCTGTCGTCGTTAATTTGTAAGTCTAGTGTAAATAATGTAAATATTAAATCCAGTATCGTAATTAAAGTAGGTTAGTTAAAATGTTGACTTAAATTCAACAACAATTAACTCCTTCCTAAGAATCATAGCAGCCAGTTAGCGAACCTGGAAGGTCCAGATTTCATCCTGGCAAGTCTTGGAAACTTATAATGTGAGACCTAGAGTTTGACGGATGTACAGAGTAAGTACGAATGAATTATATCGATATTATAGGTTCCCACATCATATATTGAAAAGAACTTTGTATTATTGTAATTTCAGCACCTGAAAATATCAGTTATCTACTAACGAAACGATTTGTTCGTTTCTTAAATAGATTTTGTCCAAAAAAGTTGAACAAATTTTATTTAATATATATATTGCGAATTTAAAATAGCTTGTAGATTGGCCATATAGACGAGCATTTGAAAGAGTAAATGGGCAAAAGGTATTATTGAGACTTGCTAGGAGATGGGATGACGATATCGCCAAAATTGTAGAAAAACAGTGGAATAGAATACTTTATAATATGAAGGGTTCAGAAGTAAAACAAGTAATAGCACATTTTAATCTATTATATATTTTATATTTCAACGAATATTTTTAAATTCAGTGACTTTTAACTATTCACTTTTAACTAGTTCACGACCACCAGCAAACAAGCTAAGACAAGCGAATATTCAATATTGCCCATTGATATCGATTTAGAAATATGCTTTTTATAATTTATTTAATTAAATTCGCTAATAGCCGTTCGTACTTCAGAACTATCCTTATTTCACTAGTAATATCTCCCATGTGTTATAATATAATACCATCTTAATTCGCAAAAAACATATGTTTTGTACTAAATAATTTTTTGTATAAATATGACGCAATTGTATATCAAGTATATAATTTATAATTTAATAAAAGCTAATTTGAGTGTAGTAAAATATCAATGACCTAATAAATTAGTGGTCTTAAATGTCAAAAATTCAACAAATTTAAATCAGGTTTAAAAATTTTTTATACTATTTTTAAAATGACATTAAAATAAAGAATGTAAAACAAAAATAGGAACTTGAAGAGATGTGGGATCATTATTAGGAAAAAAATAGATGTATTTGTTTATTTAACTAAAAAAATGGCAGAACAGTGTCACATATCAGCTACGTAAAATACGTCAGTGTCAAGTTGTGACAGTGTCGTTTGTGTATAGCAGTGTTTCCCAAAGTATGGTACGCGTACCCCTGGGGGTACGGGAAGGATTTGTAGGGGGTAGGCTGTGACGATTGACGTGTAAGTGTTGATTTACGCTTTACAGTGATAGCCATAAACAATGCCATCATTCTCATTAACTAATATAAATATAATTAATGTTATTATATAATATAATTTGTTATATATCGTTTATTACTATAACCATTATAACTATTTAAATAATAAATGTTTTTGATTACATCGTTTTTATATATAAATTATATAACAGATTCGAGGTCCGAAATGTTCCGGAGTAATGCCGAGTACCAGTCAGCTAGTCACTAGCTGACTGGTACTGACAGATGAGCGCAATTCGCTTTCTATTGACACCGTGAAAAGCATAATTCAATGTGTTTTAAATTATAAAATGTAATGCATTGAATTCTATAATTATATAAAAGGGGAAAAAGAACTTCTCCAAAAAAACGCAAACATCGGAGAAGTATGATTGGGCAAAGAAGAGCAATGATAAAGAAGCCACCGAAGTCGGGGAAGGGGGAGAGTAAAGGCAAGAGAAGAATGGAATGTAAGGTTCTATTTGGTTTTATTAAATTGAATCGCCCATTAATTTATATTATATTATTTTAGATTTGATAAAGACGCATCCACAAAAAAAAACATCAAATTTTTCCAGTCCAACTGAGTGTTCCAAAATGATTCACCATAGATCCCAACGTTTTGCTCTTGGAATACTTATTTTCAATCTCTACTTTAATTATTTTTTTTTGTCTTTAATTTTTTTTATTTTTTTAAAATATTGTGCATTTTTTTATAATAAAGGTATTATTGTCGATAAAAGTTTGGGGGGGGGTCCTGGTCGGTAGTCCGACAATTATGGCAGCCCTATGTTAGTATCCTAATACATACATCTATGTTCTATCATGTGATACTATTGCCATGTGTTCCTACTATTGTACACGTAGCTGTAAGTGTTTGTAATATACCCTAATAACACTCGTATTCCGGGAATAACCCCCCCCCCCCAATATAAGTTGCGAAAAAATATGTATTTAACGTCAAAAGTAATGTGGTGCGTTTTGACCCGAATACACCACTGATTAAAACTAAAATTTTATTACAATATTTTAATTTAAAGCAAGGCTGGTAGATTCAGTCTGATGTTAATACACCCCACTAAGCATTATACAGAGCCAAGTTGCCAAGATTAATGTGCACTGTTCTGTTTTAGTTATTTATTCTTGTACTTGCAGTATGCAAATGCACAGCTACAAATTCAAGCTGACCAGTTTATTATTCTAGATCAATAACTGCCTAAAATCAATTTTAAATCATATAAAGACCTATTCTTAGACAATGACGTCAAAGATTGGATACATATTTTGTCAAAATTACTGAAGATGATAAAAACAAACTTAGTTTAAAAAGTTTTTGTTACAAAAATCTTTTCTAATACAGCACTATAGTTATATCAATAGCTCTTTCTATAAACAACTAATGATAATATAATTATAGATTTTAAAATTAAAATAATTGATATTGGAACTCCACAAAAGGGAAATGTAATGTTTAGTTTGGTCTACGAACAAATTAAAAAGCCATTAATTAAAGAATAAATTATATGATTAAAGTTTTTCATAAAAAAATATCTGTTAACGATAGAATAGTCTAATAGTGATGAAGACTAGCATAGCGTTAAATAAATTGGTTGTATGGGTGTTAATGTAAGTGGAAAGAAAAATTCTCGAATTCCACGAAACTAACAGGAATAGATCAGTCACTAGATGGACAGATGAAGGATTTTTATCAAAATAAACGATGTAAACAAAAATTAATAAGTGCATAGCCTGATCAAACCATAACTGAACCAGACTAATGACCTCTCTGGATCGACGGCGCTTTCTCACAAGCTTCTCGTGAACTTGTAGCATACACCATATCGTTCTGGCGGTTCGTTTAATCGGTTAACTTATTAGTATTGATCAAAATACGATATTTTTTGGTTTTCATCGCTCTATTTAAAAACATTTTAAGAATAAAACAATTTTTTCCCAATATTTGTGTAATCTAATTTGGCAAGAGCTCTGTTATTAGCAAAAATCTGTTTCCAGATTCATATCAAGCAGATAAAAAGTGGTTGGCGCCTTGTACAAAATATTGGCCGTATAGGGTATGTTTGATACAACCCCCTACTGCGATCACTACCTCTACATATGCTAGCGGCCTTCTACGATTAAATATGCATTATATCCAGTTTGTAAACAATAGCGAATTAATTAACAAATTTAGAAGGGTTAACTTAACTAAACTAATTGAATTCATAAGAACTGTGTAAGCCTTGCTAATTTTCTGAAAACCTGTGTACCGCCATCAATACATATTAATAATATTGGAAGTTGTATCTGATTTTATTTTATTTTTTTGCTTTCTCGGCCTCTTATTTGGTTTCTACACATTTCAGAAGATTATAACAGGATACACGCAAAAAAAATTTTTTTGTCTGTCTGTCCGATATTCATGCAAAAACTGCTGGACATATTTTCAAGTAATTTCATATGATACAGTAAAACCAGGATTCTAACATAGGCTATAACTCTTAAAATTTTTATTCCAATGCGGGTGTTTCTGGGTTAAAACTGTTTTACAAAAAACTTATTTCCCTTAGGCCCGGCCTTTCCACCTTCAGGTAAACCTCTTGGTAACTAGCTAACAAATAAGGTTATCTGGAACTTCATCTGCTGAACAAATGTCAATACTAATCACTGAATTCAATAAGTCAGTCATTATCTGTTAGATAACTATCCGATCGATAAATTTGTATTGAAAGAGGGAATGACAAATATTCAGCACAGAAAGTATCACATAACCTTATCTGTCAGATAGTTACCTACAGGTGTACCTGAAGGTGAAAAGACAGGGCCTAAGTCATTGAAATATCTTAGTTATCATAAACAAAGGGGAAAATAAAGAATATATATAGTTATTTATCAACAAAAATGTATTTAACAAAAACCGTACGAAGCATGGGTACATAAGCTAGTCCTAAATAAATCGAAGCAAAGTAAAATATTAGGTAACTCAGAGTATTATATCGATGATTTTTTTGGCACACTGCATAAGGCTATAACCACCTTAATTATCTCATAAGATTTGTTTGGATTCCATTTCCTTTTCTTAACTTCATAATATTTCTTCGTTGCATCTTGTAACATCAAGAAACTCATTCGTATGTTTAAGTTTGTATTCTGGCATGTTACCAAGACGACACCGGCATTTCATTTGTCTCATCACAGTCTTATTTGATGGGTCTCGAAATATCGCCGGTCACATTTCAAGACAGAGCAGGACACTCAACCTCAATGGCCTATAACTACCAGTTAAACTGCGTAGAATCTAGATAGCGATGGAATATTCTAGGCTATTTTCGTCTACGGTGAATATGAATGCTCAAAGTCCACTATGTCACTAATTACTCATAAAACTTTACTATTTCAAAAAATTTATGTGTATTGTCAATCTTTACACATTTCAGGGTTTTGTAGGTATTTAATAAATGATAACAAAGTGTGAGCACGTATAAAAAGCATAAATTATGATAACTTTTGCAAGAACAACCTGAGTGCTTCAATCTAAAGACTTATAAGTGTACTTAATTACAAGATGCACGCGCATTAAGACAGTTGTTTCTCCAGTTAGTCAATTAAATATTGCTAGTATCATCATCATCTTCATTGGCGCGACAGCCCGAAATGAGCCAAGGCCTCCTGTTTCCAGGTTTCGTAACCATGTTTTCAATATATGTACATTCAGGAGTAATATGGTCAGTATTACGTCCATTTTTTTAGCGTACACAGAAAGGCACCTACAGTTTAAAGCCGGTTAAGCAGAACCTGTAATTTGTATAAATATTTTTACACAAACTATTTGACATAAGCAGGAATTGAACTCACGTCCATGCCCTTGCTCAGCGATCAAGTAGCAGTTACAGACGATTTAACGTTTGCAGGCTAGAGACTTACAAGTGTACTTAATTACGAGATGAACGCGCATTAAGACAGTTGTTCCTCCAGTTAGTCAATTAAATATTGCTGGTATGGTGTAGTAAAAAATTCGATAACTTAAGAAATAATTATCAGTTCAAAAATTCTTATACTATCCTGGTTCACATTAATGTGTATTGCTCAGAACTTTTCTTCAGAACAATGGGCTGAATCACGACCTAAATAGTAGGCGGAGTCTACTAAACACCACACACTACACTACTCTACACACATGAACTCAGTTCGCAGCTGTTAATTTTTATTATAATTTTAGTTTAGAAAAAAAGATATACACTATCTTAGCAATAAATACAAAAAATCCATAACATTATTAACCATGGTTTTGCCATGAATTAAAAAAATAATTAATTTTGTCAAAAACACAAAAATTGTAATATTTTCCAAAAACGAAATCTGATCAAAAATTCCTCTAGTACGTTTCCGGATTAGGTCAATGTACATTATTCAGAATTTTTTCATATTTTTAATTTAACCCCTTTGCGTTACAGGTTGCGGGACACTAATTTTTTTAGAACATTTTTGGAAAAAATCTTGTTAAAATTAAAAAAATTTAAAAAACTACTCTTTTGTCATAAGAGCTTTCTTTTGAACAAACAGCAAATTTAAAAAAATAATTACTGTTTTCAACTACACAAAAAAAAAAAAATCCGAAAATATAACTTGATCTAAAATTCCTGTTAAACTAATATGGTTCCCATCAATGTACATTTGAGATTTATTTCAGAATTTTTGATCAGCCCTTCTGGGAAATAGAGTGGGGGACAAAAGTTTTTTGATATATTTTTGGCGAAAATCCCATAAAATTTTTTTTTTTCAAAAATAAAGATTTTGTTGGACTATAGACAGCCAAACAGACAGCCGCATGATTGACGTCATAATACCTATAAAACCATTAAAAAAAAACTTTTTGGAAAATACAAAATTGTATTTGATATAACAATTATTGGCTCTAGAGCAGTGGTTTTGCAGCCTTTTTAGTTTGTTAGTTACTTGAAATTTTTGGCGCACAGCAACGATGGCTATTTGCACCAAACACTCAGCCTTTTAGGGTCACATTCCTATCTTCATTACTCCGTTTTATATCTGTATTAATTCTACAAAGTTACTGTCTTTTTAGTTGATTATAAAAAACATCTAGAGTGTTTTTCTCACGAGAACAAGCCAGTGATGTCACAAGCGTAGAAACCAGAAATCGTGAAGTCATTTTGTTGCCAAGTAACAGACACAGAACCGTCTACAAACCATCTTTCTAGTGGTTTGACGTCATTATTTGGCACATATAAGGTGACATCACTCTTCTGTTCTCGTCGAATAGACCAGTGTTTCTCAACCTTTTCTGGCATGGGACCCCCCGAAATTATATCAATACTGTCTGCGGCCCCCCTATATATATATATGGTGTATCAAGATAGATGGAACACGATTTTTCTCGAAAAGGCAACGTGAAGAAAAACTAAAATTTATACAAAACATGAAATGGTAGTATTGAAATTTTCCGGAAGTACAGGATATTAAGGACAGTTTCGAATTGTTATATGGGAACGTATATTGAGTATCTTTGGATAGAGCTTTTCAAAAGATACAACTTTTACTTAAACATTTTTTCAGTATCTTTTACGGTTGACAAAAAATTATAATATATATAACGATTATATTCCCTACAACGACTTGAAAGTAAAGTATTTTTATTTACTAGTGTTCAAAGTGCCTTATATTTTGATTTAAACACATTCACATCCTTGCTCTTGAGTTATCTGTAGCTCGGAGATTAATAAAAAAAATATAATAAAAAATATTGCACTTTTAAGTCGTACCTACTTCAAAGTACAACTTAAATATTGATTGCTTTTGATCAGTTTGTTTAGCAAAAGCCCACTTTACTCATTATAATGTTAGCTAGTGACAACTTTAGAAAATTAATACTCCATTTAGTTCCGCTTAAACGTTTGAAATAGCCTGTAGCTTAAATTAGTTGTCAAAATAAGTAATTAGATAGAATAATAAATAAAATATTTATTTTATTTATGTTATGAAAGGTATATTTTTCTGAATATAAATATGACTCGTATTTATAAATATGAATAAAATTTATATCTTGCAAGATTGAGCGCAATGCTATTATATTTTCATGTTTTGATCTTGTATGATTTCACGGCCCCCCGACGAAGCCTTCACGGCCCCCCGGTTGAGAAACGCTGGAATAGACTATACGTCACTTGCAGTTGCCTGCACTAGAAAAGGACCGAAATGGAGGTGATATTTTCCACCTGAATATTTTCTAGCTAATCATGTTTTCCTTAGTTAGAAATACTACTCTTAAATAGTGTTTTCTTCGTTCATCCAAATAATGACTGACAATAGTAAAGATAAAACAAACAGCTGCATAACCAAAGAGAAAACTGAAGTTAAATGATAAAGTCAGACCTTTTGTTTGTTATCTATAGATCAAATTACGTTGTATTAAACTTTTAAAACTTAAATCCTCAATTTATCTTTCTCATAACAATCTCGGTTTTATTGTAACATCAGATTTGATTTCGGCTTTTGTGGTATCCATGAAGGGTGTCAGAATCTATCGTCACGGGTGGTTCTAAGACGAGATTAGCGAGTAAGCTTTAATACCACGGATTAAGTAACTGTCTGTTAAAACACAGATATGGGTAAACAATGACAAATGTATACGAAACTGGCAAAACATTTAACACGTCATGATGTTTTAGTTATTTTTGGATTTAAACAAATCAATCCACTACTAGGAAACAATTATATTTAAATTAAGAAATTTAAAATGAAATAGCAAAGAATTTTAACTTTAAATTTAAGATCTTGTAAAAGAAATGATCTTATAGGGAAATTTTGTTAACATACATAGGGTGACCATTTACTTAAGAAGGCAATGCGGGACGGAGTAAAAAAAAAAAGGTCCTCATCTCCCAAACCCAAGTGAAGAGCAAAAAAAAGGTCTTCACCACCCAAATCCAAGTGAAGAGCAAAAAAAAAAGATCCTCACCTCCCAAATCCAAAATGCGGAACAAAATGTTAAAATGCGGGACTTTTGCGGGACGCATCTTAATGCGGGACAAAATGTTAAAATGCGGGACGAATGGTCACCCTAAACATACATGTACTCCTCACTTTGGCTAGTGTTAAAAGAAACGAATTTAAAAAAACTATTTATAGCTACTTAATCTACGTCTTAAGAGCTTTCTTTCTGTACCACACAATAAATTAAAAAAAAAAAAATCTACATTTTTCTAAAAATGTATCTGATCAAATATTCGTGTTGAACTATTCCGGTTTCCATCAATGTTCATTACGGTGATTTTTTTCAGAATTTTAGATCAATCCCTTTGGGAGCTATGGGGGGGGGGGATAAAAGTTTTTGACACATTTTTGACACAAAAAAAAGAATTTTCAAAAATAAATATTTGCTTGTGCATCCACGCATTAAGAGGTTTCATTTGATACCCAACTCAAAATTTAAAAAAAAATTTTTTTTTTCCTTTAATTACATATTTGTTTATATTCATCCCACGCTGTATTTTTTTGATCTCTATAGTTTTCCTATATGTGGGTCAAAAAGTTGTACAAGTATTTCAAATTTCAACTTTCGATGTTCAGCCGTTTGGCTACAATTTCTACCGTACAGACAGACAGACAGACACATGAGTGACGTTATAAGGGTTTTTGGTGGTCTTACCTACAAAACTCTAAAAATATATTATTTAAAAAAAAACTTTTATCTTAACCGCGGTATCAAATAACAGCTTGATATGTGAATTAACGAGTAGAATGTATTTTTTTCCCCAATATGTGACGTAACTGAACATATTTTACCCTTTTTACTGTACATTTTGTGCCCCCAAAGCTTTGTCTTCCCCAAAGATTTATCTTCCCCAAACCTTTGCCCTCCCAAAGCTTTGCCCTCAAGTTTTATCTTCCCAAACTTTTGCGCCCAAAGCTTTGTTCCCAAAGCTTTGCTCCCCAGCTTCGCCCCCAAGCATGTCCAACCAACGCTTTGTCCCCCAAGGCTTTGTCTCCCCACCTTTTGTCTCCCTAAACTTTGTCCCCCCACAATCGAGGGTTCTATGGACCCATATTTTCACCCCATAGTCACATATTTTTTTAGCAAATTTGGCGTTACGCGGTTGAACTAAGATTAATAAACTTAACACAGATCCTATTAACGGGGTGATAGGACTCAATACTAGTGGTAAAATTTTGTAATATATGTTTCATTATCTCAATATTCTTCAACAAATTCACGTTTAATGTTCACGATCTTTAATTCATTTTAAACATTCTCAATTTATAAACAACTTTATAGCTATCTTGCAATTTCGCTTCGTATTAAAATTCCTCAACTAACAACGTTGCATGTATCTATACAAAATAAAATACAAAAAGCACTCTTCTCTCTAAGAACATTGCGTTGATATTATATTAAAAGATTTAGAATTAATAATAGTAATATAACATAATCAACAATTCAATATCTTTTAGATAACCAACTAAATCAAATTGTGTATTTTGAAACTTGATGGTATACATTGTGGCAGATAAATTAATTGTTTTAACCATCGTTCGATCAAAAGTGACGTTTTAAATATCAGTTATGCAAAACGGTAGTTATTTGCTAAAGAGGTTACATTTTTAAAATTGACTTATCGGTTACGCCATCTATAAGTACATGATATTATTTATTTCTTTATGCTGACACAATTTTATTTCACCAATCTAAAATATGATCATATAAGAGGTCTATAAATTTTTGAGCCTTAAATGTTTGTAATTAAAAGTCAATCACAAACTTTTTTTGAAGTAAAACACTTCTTTGTGGATCGAGCAGTGACGGAATTGCGTTACGGAAATGTACCTCGCCTCTCTCTTCTCGCAGTCCGACGCGTTTCATTTAGCACCGTATCTCCCACTACCATATATGGTGTGCTACAAACACTACCAGTTTTGATCGTTCTGCGCATGACGATGTTGAGAGCACCATTCTGTTAAACTGCGTAAATATTTGGTTATTGTTTGGTATCTTTAAGTATTTGTGTTTTAAAATTGCAAAATGTCTCCCTGGTGCATGCCTGATTCCGTATAATGATGAATTTGGCTACTCTCTCACACCTCAAAGGAGGCAAATAAAATATCTACCGAGTAACTTAGATATAGTCCAGTTAAATAGTCCAGTCTTCCAGTTTAATCGCTCGAATAGCTACTTCTTTTGAAGGAATCGCTTAAATTCACACAGGAGTAGCTAGTTCTTTTGAAGAATTATTTTTCCCATGGGCATTTTCAAATATCATTACTTTATCTTAAGACACGACATTTTCATGCTCGCTTTTAGAGTGCTTACTTACTTAATTAATCGTTGAGCCCTTTTACTGTCTTTGGTGTCGGGCTTTCTGCGATTTTGTCTGTGTTGTACTTGTCTTTTTCTTTCACGGGAGAACGTATCCACAGTTTATTTTCCATTCCTTCCTATTTTGAGTCCTACCTGGAGTGAAGCAAGAAGTGCATTGCTTTAGGGCGCTAATAGTCACAAATTCTGTACGCTAAAAATATAATCAATCTTCTCTTTCTTGCATTGCCACTGGGTTTGAAATTAACAAGATGCTATATACAATTTTTTTTGTCGCAAACCACTTATTGTATGCCACTGTTTCTAAACTATGAACTGCATATATATCACCTAGTATGTAACAGTTACAAAGTTAAAATAAATAGATAAACAGGCTAACAGTTTAAACGATAAGCACACCTTTTAACCAGTGTAACGCAGTATCAAAATAGACCCCGGAAGAGTGGGAATCATGTCACGGGAGCTAGAAACTTGGGATGAGTTCATAGAGACACACCGGCTATACCAACCCACGGTGATCTTTTCGGAACACATGTCGTGGAGAAATGTTTACAGATATTACCTTGTTGCACACATATATGACTCATTGAATAATTAAAACAAAATAGCTGATCATTGTCTTAAAAGTTGGCGTATGCTAATTCACCTTTTTTAATAACCTAAATAATTTAAGTGTGAATTTTTATACTTACGGTTTTCGTAGGTATCAGTAAGTGAGGCAGACAATTTAGGATTCCAAATTTTGAATAATAGCGACGTTACTTGGAGAAAAAATCGAACTTACTAATACCTCAACAATACTATTTAAAGACAATACAAATACAATGCAGTCTCAGAATTACCGACTAATCTAACAAGTACCGACATAGAACCTTAAATACTTAATTATTACATTCATTACTAACTATTGTTACCCCAACATGACTTCCTGAACCTCAGTCCTGCTGCACTAAGTGCTCCGCGAGCGTCTACTAGTGCTCCGCGACGAATTCTTCTCGTGAAAAGTGCTCCGTGGCTCAAAAAGTTTATGAAACTCTGCTTTAAAGGATTCGATGACTAAAATATTAATATGCATGTCTTTTTTTATGAATAAACTTGAATTATTTTGGTACCATTTTTCTAATTTTTGCTGATTGTATTTTTATATTGTGTAATTCGTTTTTCATCCCTATTCAGAATAAACAAAAACGATTAAGCTTCTCGCTTATCGACCAATTCTCTTAACGATCTAGTTGTAGAAACGAAACTCGGTCGTTAATTTTTTACTAGAACCAATGTTGAAAGTTGAAATTTGGCATACTTGTACAACTTTTTGACCCACATATAAGAAATCTACAGAGATCAAAAAAATACAGCGCGGGATAAATATAGGTAATGTATATTGATCTCAGCCGGAAACGTACTAGAGGAATTTTTGATCAGATTGTGTTTTTGAAAAATATGGCAGTTTTTGTGTTGACAAAATTAATTATTTTTTTAACTCATGGTTAAATTATGGCTAACAATGTTATGGATTTTTTGTATTTATAGCTAAGTGCGTGTATTTTTCTTTTTTTAATTAAAAATATTTAAAAAATAATATTTTTTTTAATAGTTGCGAACTGAGTTACTTACACCACACCACACTACACTCTACACTGTAAAATATTTCTTATTAATTTAATGGAGACTTGAATACGAAGCAAATGCAGAAAAAAAAACTGGGATATTTGGCAGTTTATTTAAATTTTGTTTAAAAAAATTAAATGGAAGCTCTTAGTTCTCAAATAACGAATAAAAGTGATTATCAAAAAAACTGTTAATTTCGATGTGATAAATATACCTAGACATCAAGTATTATGTTGTCTTCTTACGCTTATTAAATACTTGCAAAACCCTGAAATGTGTGAAAATTCACACTTCACTTCAATTTTATTTTATTCACTATTTAAATTAACTTGATCACACTCGTAGTATTACTCTTGCTACAAGTACTCAAAGAGAAGAAATGGGAACTAAACCAAAAGAAGGACAACATAGGTGGTATGGTCATATCCAAAGGATGGAAGATAATAGAGATACGAAGAAAGTTTACGAAGCCAGTGAATCTAAAGGAAGACGCCGAGAAAGACCGAGGAAAGAGTGGAGTGCAGAAATTAAAAGTGCAGTAGAGAGATGAGATACCTCCTGGAATGGAGGGAGACGGGACGAAAAACAGGAAGGCATGGAAAAAGATGTGGCAACGTTTTCCCACGAAAGAAGAGAACAAGTACAAGTAACTCTTCATACAAAGACCCACACGAGAGATGGTAAAAGGGCTCAACGATTAAGTAAGTAGGTTTCTGGTTTTTGTCATACCTTTTGGTTTCTTGGTCATACCTACAAAATCCTAAAAATGTATGTTATTTTTTCCCTACTAACCCTGTTAAGAGATATTTTTATGAGCAATTATAATTTTTACACCCTTTTTTTATACTCTGTGGTTGATATTTGTAACGAAACATAAACCTTTACGAGGAGTGAATTCTTAAATCAATTATCATACTAAAGATCACGACAAACCGCTTGCAAACCCTCCGTCAAGGTTGCATTTACATATTATATTCTTTTGATGCATGTCTCAGATTAAGTAAAAATCTAAAACAGAAATAAAAAGAACAAGAATTATATTTTGCAGAATGTTATCACGCGATATGTGGTTTGCTTTTATGTAAGGTTAATTTCACGCCAATTTAAACGTTTTATATTTTTTTAAAGAGATCGAAAGTACTTTAATTATTTCAGGAAATTACTTTTTCACCTGCATTATTCTGAAATTCTCAGATTTATCATTATTAACTTAAGTATTTTTTAAAAGACAAAATTAACAAATAAATCGGACAAAGCAGTGTCGGAGGCACATCTGCTACGTAGAACACGTCAGTGTCGTTTTGTAACAGTGTCGTTTGTGACAGTGTCGTTTGTGACAGTGTCGTTTGGAACAGTGTCGTTTGTGACAGTGTCGTTTGTGACAGTGTCGTTTTTAACAGTGTCGTTTGTGACAGCTATGTAAGCTACTAATAGTATTTGAACTACTTGTACCAACTTATGTTCTAAGTTTCTATCTTCATTTGTTATATTTAAATATATTCACGTAAACGTATGTGTGTAAGTATATGCAGCGCTTCTATGGTACCAGTGGCAAGAGCGACTGAAACAGATACCAACTTCTCCTCAACTATACCACATTTACTACCAATCTTAAGTTATACGACATGAAACGAAAGAGTCAATTTGAAACTACTCGAAATCAATTTTCTATTTAAAGAAATTTTAAATAATAATAATAATACTTTATTACCCAAAAATCGGTACAGATCAAGGCTCGTCATGAGCAGTGTATAATAACACAATAATATTAATAAGAATTAATATTACATATAATTAACATTTAGATTAAAAAAATTTGAACTAATGGTCAAGCTAAATTTTTTAAATTTGAATTTGAATGTACTTGTGCCTGATGTAAATCTTAATATGTTTAGGCACCTTGTTGTATAAAGATATTTGGTTATATTTTGGTCTAGATTTAAATTGCTCGGATTTATGACCAGGTATTTCCAATGTATATTTATGTCTTAAAGTGTATTAAACTTATAAACACCGTAGTCATGGCTGGTGCGTTGTGCTGTGGAGACATGCTATGTTATATGCCATGCATTTTGTTATGTAGCTATTTTAAACAAGGCGAACGTTTGAGCGAACACGCTTCCCCTGTAACCGCAGCCTAAGTAAAAAAACAAATGGCTTCTAGAACCGCTAATAAAAAATGTTGAATTTTGAGCCCCTCCTCTAAGAAAAAATTTGGGTTGACGCCTGCCACGGAGCCATAACTTAATATAAAAATGTTTAATAGGTACTAAATAATCCCAAAAATTTGTAAAATACAAAACTCTCTTGTTCATTAAATTTAAATTTCACACAATTTATAAACATTTTTATTATCAAGATCAACTTTTTAATTTTCGTCAATTATAGACAATTAGACAAAGGAAGGTCATACAAAACACCATGACACATAAAAAATAGCTTCATATCTTATATAAATATTAATTTCTAGTTGCAAAATATTCTTTCGATTAAAATTATTAACACAACATAAAGGTAGCGGAAAGGGATATCGTGTTTGGAATTAATAAGGATTCTTATAAAGGTGCCAATACTTAGCTATTACTGCGTGTGGCAATATTTAAATTCTCTATAAGGATTCAGTGACGTACGTCACCAAGGATATTTATGTGCGAAACGAAAAGATATGCGGAAAAAATATGCAGTTTTATCGGAGTTTACACATACAAAAATTCTTCTTTTGTATTTCGTATTTATTTAACCCTTTATTTAACGAATTAAAAAATCACTTTTGCCATGAAAACATAACAAAAAATTGCATGCATGCACTTACACCAACAATGGCGAATATTTTCCTAAGAAGGGTCAAAATTAAATTTGAAATTTCATAGATTCAAATCGTGGGTCAAATATATAATGCGTAAATAAAAAGCTGCCGATTTAGGTTGTATATATTTGTGTCGAATACTCTGCTTATCTCGTTAACTCTACCTGAGCTAGCGTCCTTGTATTTGAAGTGTATAATACAGCTATATACAAGGTAATAGTTGAATTCCATTTCTTTATTATTATCATATTTGTCGATTTCCCTATCCTGTTATCTTAGTAATCTTAGAATATCTTTAGAATCTTCAGAGCTATAAAGATCTTTTATAAGGGTCATTTGAAATCATCATACGGGTCATTGTTTTCGCCATCACTGTTGACCTGAACTGTTACATCTTTTCCAGCGGTACTTAAACTGATCTATATGATCTATAATCAATAAAAGAGAGGCATAGGGTTTTTGAACCAAGGACAACTAAAAGAAAGTTCAAAAGAAGACCAAGAAGAATGTGGAAAGATGGAATCCAAAGAGGGGCAGCGAGAAGAGGAATGAAATGGGAAGAAACATGGACTATGAAGAAATGGACAATTTTGAATATTGCACTGTCATTAAGTATATTAAAAGAAAAAAAATTGTCGCCGAAATCCATGGCGATATGGTTAATACATTAGGTAAAGATGCCCCATCATATGGAACCATTGCTGGGTGAATGAGTTCAAGAGAAGAAGAACTAGTGTCAAAAATAATCACTGCAGTAGACGTTCGAAAACAACACCGAAAATTGTTAAGGTTAAAACGGCATATTTTAAATGACCAACGACTTAAGTTGTCAGAGGTAGCAGAGATAGTTAGAATATCAAAGGAATGCGTACATTTTATTTTAACCGAGAAATTGGGTGTACAGAAGCTATCCGTAAGGTGGATACCGCGTTTTCTCTTTGCGAAGAACTCTTTGCCAAGGTTTGAATAGGTTTAAGAAAAACCGTAGGATTTTTGCATCGCTTCGTGACCATGTGACGTAGGTCCATTATTATACGACAGAGAAAGTTCAAAAAGTGGATTCACCGTAGTTCCCCGACTCCAAAGAAGTCAAAAGTGGTCCCATCAACTGGACAGATCATGGCATCCATTTTTGGGACCCGAAAGGGATCTTATACATCGATTATCTTTCAAAGGGACAAACAATTAACGGACAATACTATGCTGATCTTCTCAACCGTCACCATTTTTCATCGCGCTTTCGTATATCCTACCCAATTCCATTTGTGTATTTCAGTTTATCCTTAATGTTTTTTACTGTTTAGTACTTTGAATATTCTTAAGTTGTCCAGGCGTAAGTAGTTTAAATTGGTCACGAAAAATTTCCTAATATCTGACCATAACCTAAAATAACTCCTCATTAGGAATTTCAATCAGATAAGGTTAGTTCGTGTGTCCAAAACAGCGCAAGCGTAAAGCCACGTGGCTAATGGGGTAAAACGTAACGTTTATGTTAATTTCGCAAAAAAACTACTTAAAATTCACCCTCCAGTAAGCTCTGATATTAAACAACTAGAAATAAGTATTGATTCTTTTGTTTTGGTATATGATAGGGTGGGTGTAGGGTGAAAATATCAAAATTGTTTTTCATATATGACCGGTGCAAAAAAAGCTTTTGAGGGTGCCACGTGGCAGAACAAAAGAATGTACATTTGATGACACGCCTGAGAGATAGGATGTTGTTTGTTAAAAAACAATTGTTTTTCACAGGATTTAGGGTTAAATTTTTAAATATTAATTTAAAATAAAATCAACTGCAACATCTAATAGGATCAGTGACGATTTTGGTTAAAGATTTTAATCATTTGTTTGTAAGCACACAGATAAATTCGTGCGGATTTATATCTGTTTATTTAGTCTTGCAACTTTGTTAGAACAGTCTTCTTTTTATGACGTATAATTTGTCTTTGTCCGCATCTGGGATTATTCCCGCAATCCGAGCGTAGCAAAATTAGAACAAATTCAAACACTTATTACTATGCGTACAACAGGCATATATAGGCTATTCCAAACGTTTAGGCGAACTAAATTTTCATTTTTGTAAGTTGTCATTAGCTCTTCTTTTATGGTTTGAAGTAGGCTTTTGTTAAACAAAATTATCAAAAGCCTTGCTTAATCTGTAAAAGTAACTAGAATTGAATATCTAGTTCCGCCTAAACGAAATAAACAGACTTTAGTAATAGTATCGCGAGACAGATCATAGATGTAAGAGTGATATTTACTGGAATTTATCGAAACCTTGAATATGAGACTGTTCCAGCACGTGAAAGTACGCTAGGTAAAAATTACGTTATTCCGCGCCACTTCGGCACTCAAAACTCAGCAATCGGAGAGCCTATACGCGTTTGACCGCTCAAACGATTCATATAACAGTTATACAATACTAGAAACAATACAAAAAAACAACGAACTAATAGGCGCAATACAACACAAGTGGAAAGAGTGACAAAAATTTCAGACACAAACAACCTTTGTTGCTCGGAGCCAAAAATTTTAACTAACAAAAATTTCGATTTTGAAATGCGCAAGGATTGCAAAGAAAATATGTAAAACTATGAAATTACAAAATCTATATGAAATTACAAAAGGAAGCATGGCCCGTCAAATGTATTTGTTACTCAATGCGGCCCACGACGTAAAAATATAAAGAAAATGTTATAGATGTGGCCCGCGACGTAAAAAAGGTTGCCGACTCTCGATAAAAAGTTTTATGGTAATTAGTTCCTTTGTTTATGACGAACCTTTCCATCAACCCCACACATTTTCAATCGAATTCCATACTCGACTATCATCTTTGCGATCAAGTAATTACGTCATAAACAAATAACTTCTATAGAAGAAAATTTCTTAACATAATTCGATCGATTATAACAATAATAAATGAGCTATATTATAATACTGGTGTAATGAATTGGAAAAAATTACGTTGCGTACTAAGTTACAGTCCTTTCAAAAATATATCTTTTCAAAAGTTGTACAAAGTCTAATTATTTATTTATTTATACATGAAATTCTGTTCAATTGCTGTTTTTAAAATGTTCTTCATAAAATTGTATATTGAAAATCTCTTTCATTGAAGTTTGAAATCATCTTACGCGGTTGTCATGGTAACTTTTAAAACTCTTCTTGTGGAATGATTCAATTTTCTGTCAATTTCTTCTTTTTAAAAGAAACAAATTTGTGTTTATTCCTGCGTTCAAATACGGCATAAATATGTTATTTAATTTTTGTAACATTATACAGTCAAATTAATCACTATTGTTTAAAATATCATGGGCAGAATTTGCCAAATACACAAAAAGAAAAAGAATCGCAACTTTGTTACATATATTTTATTATATACTAATACGACACTAAAACGTCCTTTTATAATTATGGCTTTATTTCGATTTACAGCCTATTACGTATTCCATACGGACCTGACATTGCAAAACATAAATGATTAGTTCTAGATTTATTTTATAGGAGAAGCAATTTTGCAATTGTGAAATATATTTAATAGTACAATTTAATTTAATTTAAATCTTTCTGCACACACTATACTTTTATTTCCACTTAAATAAATTAAAAAGTATTTAATAGAAACAGGAATTTCTTTTTCAACTTACAAAAAAACTCCTATTCAACGCCCTCTTTGATCTTTCATGATACATACCTGCAACAAAAGAACAAAAATATTAGTAAAAGAATATAATTAATTACATCAAATACACGAAAACATAAGGTAAAGTTCTCACGAAAAATAAAAATCAATAAAACCTCTTGCAGATGATTGCTATTTGCGAAATTTTCTTTATATTGAGGTCACACAGAGTGCTACACTGTGTACGCTACGTACGCGTCGTATGCTATGTTCGCTACACTAAGTGGCTACATTGGCTACGATTTGTACGAGACGCACAGAAAAAGAACTAAATTTCTTTTTCTATCGTCATTACAAGATTTAGCGGGTAGGTTGCCCTGGGAAAGTGATAAGAGTAAATAAGGTTTTGTTGTTAAACACATTGGTTAATAAAAGTGAAAGAATTGTGTACACGAATGAAAATGAGTTTGGTGAACATCATCTGATTAAACAATTACTTGCTGATGTAGAATTCAAATATTTTCGAATTAGTACTAACCAGTTTGAAAATTGGTGGCAGCATGCAGGTCTACTGCGCATGTTCGTTGTCAATGACGCTTAATAATATAGCCCTAAATCAAACAACAAAGCAACGTAGCTAGATAGCAAACATAGCGTACATACCACGCGCAGTTATGTACGCCCACTTAAACGGTATGCTGTCTCTCTCCATATTAGTAACTACGTCATAAAATAGGATTCAGTGCTGCCGTTTCGTGGTTGGATTCCTTTTATTTGAATTTAGCATGTTGTTTTTTTGTTAAATTGTATTTTGGAAATATAAATTAAGTTTTCAAAGTAAGAGAATGCTTCACATCAAAACTACAAGTCAATATTTATTTATTAAAATTCTTATTTTACACATTATAATTTAATATGTCATTATTTTTGCAGAACAATATTATTTGCAGGTTAATTTTGAAAATGTTACGTCAATAATCGTTATTATGGCAAGTAACATAGCAATAAGTGTGTATGCCATATCTAAATGGTTTGAAGGAACAATATGTTGATTTTATTTTATCCATTATTATTTTGCATTTTCATCTGTCAAAAAACGAAAAAGAAAAAAAAAATGCAATTAAGAATGTAGCTTGTAATGGTTACAATTTGAAGCAAAACAATACACCATTATGCATTCTAAAACAAAATATTAATGATTACTTAGTGTTAATTAAATAAATACTAAAGATATTTCGATTTCCATATTATTTAAAAACGTAACCTATAAATATATCTTCGAATCCTTATTTATATATTTATAAAATCATTATTCTATAATATAAAGTATCTGGTCTGTATATATTAGTATATATTTAAAATATATATTTTTTGCTCCAAAATTGAAGATATTCTAACTAGATATAAATCTAGTAACTATTACCGATTGATTGAAGCTTTTGATTATTTTGTTTAGGAAAAGCCTGCTTCAATATATAAAAAACTAGCTAGTGACAACTTGAGAAAATTTAAATTCCATTTAGTTGCGCCTAAAGGTTTGGAATAGCATATATATATTGATTTCCGATATACAGTGTTAATTTATTCACGAAAATGACAGACGTCAAATAATCGTTCACATTGACACAAAGCTTGTTTGTTTACTTGTAAACATAGCCACGCGCTAAACTAATCAGAAGCAAGGTCAAATAACGCACATCTCCTTACACACTGTATTCATAATTTAAATGACTTACAGGAGCAACATATTCAATTAAGACACTAGATTAAGTCAGGAAAATATTTATGAAATATTTAGTAAAAGAATTTAAAACGAACCTAGCGGTTTCTTTGAAAACTATTGAGTTTTTCTAAAAATCATAATTTGTCCGCATTGTGCTTAATAGTAAACGCAATATCTGCACTGACGCAAGCTGAGTATCGAACGTTAACCTCCCCTTTTGGCGATGTCAGTCTGCGGTAGAATCTACCCCGCCCTTTACTCGTATTCAACCCTAACTCTAGGGTTTTCCTATATTGACCCAACCAGCGTCATTTCCCGTATATACAATTTCTCATCCATGAGAAAACACCTTCTGTTTTGCCATGAAATCTACTACTAAACTCATTTACAATACGGGAAATGAAAGAAGGAAAATAAAATTACAACTGCAATACGGAAAGATTATCTGAATCGGGTTGACACAAATCCTTCAAGTTTCTATCCTTCAGTTTTACAAATCTTCCAAGAATCTAAATTAAATAATTTTGATCTACAGAATATATATATAACTTTAAAACATTTGAATTAAAAACAAACACCATCTGCAATATTAAAACTTTACATAAAGAAAGCAAGAACTATGTCATAACCTGAAATGAAGTATCGAGCTCTGTTACAACTGAGAATGGACTCACACAAGGAGCGTACTTAGCCCACTATTGTTCTCGCTGGTACTATACTCTGTTAGCGGAGAACATGTGATGTAAATAACTATGTCACTCTTGTCCTGATTGAATAAAAATACTAATGTTATCATAATTCGACTTAACTCAAGTCAAAACAACATACAAAAACATATTAATTTAATCAGAATTAGGGATAACTAGAATTAAAACATTTAACTAGTTTAGCAGCCGACCATAAATGTTTTTTCGTCCAACCACACCAAAACTGACTTAGGTCTAATGTTTACAATGACTGCATGTTTACATCAAATATTATATAGATGACGCCATAAAAGAAGCAAGAAAAAACATAAAAGAATATTCTGTGGACTACTGGCAAATTGAAACGTGAAAGTAGTAGAATTGTGCTATCCTGGTAACATGAACATAAAAGCAAGGAATGAAGGCGAACTACAAAACAACTTTACCACTACAGCAACGATGAAAATGAATATGAAAATTGAACAAAGACGATGGTAAAGCAGGAGAAAAGTACAACGTAACATAGAAATATATTATGAAACAATAGAACAGTCAAATACCTAGGCACAGTTTTTTTCGGAACATAAAAAAATTGATGAAATTATCAAAAGAGTAAGTACAGCAGGAACTGTTCAACGTCATTCCTAACTAAGAAAGAAATATCAACCAACATCAAGGTAGAGATCATAAAAAAGTGACAGTACCAATACTGGCATTCGCCTCGCAATTTTGGGCCACTACAGAGAAGCATAAATCCAAAATAAGAAGCTGTAAAATAAGATTTCGAAAACAAAAATAGAAGACAAATCAAAATTCGACTGAATAAGAAATGAGGTCCTCACTGAAAAACTAGATACAAAGCCAGCAGAATTCATAATAGAAGAACAACCAAGATGGTTAAATGGTAGTGGAATGGTGATACTCAGAAAAGAACCAGACATCATAAAACATTAGATTCGTACACACCAGACAAAAGAAGAGTTAGCAAAAAAAGACAAACATTACGACGTAGTGACACTGTAACTGTGGTACTGATCGTGTGGAGTCCTAAAATACTGATGCATTGTCAGTATTATAGTTTTAGTATTATAGACAGTGTCATTGACCTTGTAAGGTCCTTATTATTGATAATCCCCATACGAACATATTTTATTCAGGCCCTTTCTTCCTTCTGATCGTTATAAAACCTATTACATAAGTAATAGAGTATATAATTAGCACTCTTTATTAAAATTGTCAAAGCCTACATACTGTTATAATATTGAATATAAAATTTAACCCCCTTTTATTACAAAAACGGATATACCATATAATATTTACTTAAGAACCACTAAACTTTTGAGTATTATTGCCCATTATATCTCGTCTCAATTGCTCTCTGCTCAATAGAGATGAAATATGAACTCATATATGAGTCTCAAACAGGCATTTCACACAAAGTTAAAATAACAAGCGTTACAATGATTTTACCCCAGTCAATTCCAGACTGAAATAACTATTTGAGAGATGAAAATGACCAATTTCAAACCCTAGTTAGGTAATTTATTTAGTAGATAGTAATAACAATTCTGAAATGTGTTATATTACATTTGAAACATATTGAAATAGTAATTAAAACCAAGGGTTTGAAATGAAACAGAACTGGAACCATAAGTGGAAACAGGCAGGATGCACCAATAGTAACAAAGGTCTTCAGTGATATGGGAATCAGTGGGTTCTTTAAAATGTGTCCCAGTTTCACAAAAGCAGCCCAGCTCAGTCTTATTCGCCGGGATATTTCTGTTGTTTGGTTATTTTTTCCCGACTTAATAAGATGGTATATATATATTCCCACTATTCCTATGCGAAACATAGGACTTCCACAAAAGACTTCCATCGTACCCTGTTCTTATCCAAGTATTTCACTTCTACCTATTCATTTTTTCAGCCTCTGCTAGAATTCTTCGTTTCCGGGTATCTCGTTTTCATTTCTACCTAGGACTTGTTCATTTTTTCAACCTCTGCCAGAATCGTTCGTTTCCAGGTACCTATTTTTAGAGTACCTTGAGGATTCCAGTGAGGTCCTTTCTTGCAACATGGTTAGAGGTCTACGTAGGCTGTGGCCCAACCATCCACTTTCTCCATCTTATCTCTAATTCGACCCGTTGTTGTCCTGCACGTTCCCACAGGCTTTCATTACAGAACAGCTCCGACCAGTAGATACGTAAAATTCTGCGTAAATAGCGGTTAACAAAGACTTGTATTTGGTTTGTAACCTTTTTGGTGACTTTCCATTTCTCACAGCTGTACCTTATAGATTTCACATTAATATTTAGCAGTTTGGTGTTATTTGCTTATATTCTAAAACTCTAGATTCGGTTTAACATGCCAAACGCATTTCTAGCTTTTTTAATTCGCTCCTAGATGTCTCTATTAGTATATTAGATGGTCTAAGACAGGCAAAAACCCAGGATTTTTCACTTCATTTTAGGTTTTATCATCATCTAATAGCACATATAATCCAATGAATGCATCCAATTAATGTTTTTACTAATGCACGACAATAAAATCTTCAGGTAAGCTTAGATTAATTTACCTGCTGATAATTATCCTAAAGAATTTATCAAGTATTCGCTAACCGCAAGGATAATATTAGTGCAGTAGTGTTGTCATTATTGGTTAGTTAGTTGCCGACAAGTAGTACGTCTTGCACTCAAAACCTACGCTTAAATCAGTCGGTAACATCACTAGTTAACTCAAGATAATTTGTATTTAAAATCTTTTAAGCATATATTTTTGTATAACTATTTCTCAATAGACTCTGTTATAGATTACCTTAAATTAAACTATCGATTACCAAATAGTTAAACTTAAATCCACGTTAATTTAACATTTGATTAAAACTCCTTTAAATACTTGATTAGTTCTGACACATTGGCTGCTAGACAGGATTCTTTAATATTAAATAAATTGGTTTAAATTCCAAAGATCTCACTATAAAACCTTAATTTTTTCCAGAAATTTTAAAACATTTTAAGCAATTAATTTTAATTAAGTATAATTACAAATAATTTTATCCCCTTAATATTTTCTCTACTGTTAAAAGGATTAGCAACCCTTCTACAGACGTCTGTTGTAAAAAAGTATATACAGAGTGGAACATAAAAGGAACATGATGTGTTCGGAAAGAGGTGCGTAAGCAGGAAGGCCTCAAATGATTGACCCCTGCCAGACAGCACTAAAAAAAAAAAATATTCTAGTTCGATTTGTCTTTTTTTCACAAAATTAAACACGAATATCTGGAATCTAGGTATAATACAAGATGTAACGGGCCAAAGGGCTATTTGCAGCACACTTTTTTATCAAAAAGATAAAATCAATTTATATTTTTAAAGAAATCATCGTCTTTACATTACAAAATATTTAATGACAACAATAAAACGTAATGTTTATTTTAAAATTTTCTCATGATTTTATTATAGTAACCTTGACTTCTGTGATAAAATTTATAAAGGAATTATTAAAAATAAAGAGAGTGTGAAATTATGTATAAAAGTTGAATAACAATCTCTATTTCACGCATTATGTACTCCATTTTAAAATGCGTTTTATTTTTAAAGGTAATCATGAAAAATATTTACGTTAATTTTAAATTATAAACACCTAACCTTGAATTTGAACCTAATAAGAAAGGTTCCAATTCATCAAATATATATATACATTCTTTGGATAAACAATATTTTTTAACAACTTCAAATTTATAAACGAAATGAATAATAGTTTTTATATGTATTAAAGGCTATAGCGGGATAAGATAGTGAAAACTGCACCGCTCCAGAATTCCATTTTTATTTGACCATTCGAAAGTACTTGGTCGAAAACCCCCTCAAAAAAATTTTCAGCCCCCGAAACCCACTAGGGTGTTCTCTATGCGAAAAACAACGTTTTTTCGACTTTTATTTTTCCTGGGCGCTTCTTTCATACAAAAAATCTGAAAAAATTCACAGACGTGTGTTTCAGCACTACAAATAACCATGAATTTTTTCAGATTTTTTCGACTGAAACTAAGCTCAGGAAAAATCTTTGAAATTTTCAACGATTTTTTAGGTTATGTAAATAATGTTTGGCCAACTTTTAAGTACATACATTTTGTGTATTTTTTTTCCCTCTTTCGAATGGCGGTGTTAGAATTGTCAGTTTCACGCCGGAACAAGCTCAAAAATCGAAAAAACCGTTTTTTTTTAAACTTTTTTCCCATTTTTTTCGCACATAACCTCAAAAAAACAATGGAGAAATGATTTTTCACACTTTTTTTTGGTACTGTCAAGTTCCAAAATTCAAAAACCACCATTTTTGAATCACAGTGTACGCATAATTACGATAAAAACGTTTTTTTTCATCATTTTCCTCATTTTTTTAGCACATAACCTCAAAAATCAACGGCAAAATGATTTTTCATGTTTTTTTTTTTTTGGCATTTCAAAGTCCTAAAGTTAATACTACCATTTCCGAATAACTTTGTTTTCACAATCACCAAAAAAACTTTTTTCTCAACATTTTCCCATTTTTTCAGCAAAAAACCTCAAAAAACAGTGGCTAAATAATTTTTTATGGTTTTAAAGAAAAATGATTTATTAAGGCAAAATTGATATAACTTTTATTATAAACATGTTTATTTTATATATTTTAGGAACAAATGAAATAACATTTCACAGAAATAAGCATTTGGAAAAAAACGTTTTTATCGTAATTATGCGTACACTGTGATTCAAAAATGGGGGTTTTTGAATTTTGGAACTTGACAGTACCAAAAAAAGTTAGAAAAATCATTTCTCCATTGTTTTTTTGAGGTTATGTGCGAAAAAAATGGGAAAAAAAGTAAAAAAAAAACAGTTTTTTCGATTTTTGAGCTTGTTCCGGCGTGAAACTGACAATTCTAACACCGCCATTCGAAAGAGGGAAAAAAAATACACAAAATGTATGTACTTAAAAGTTGGCCAAACATTATTTACATAACCTAAAAAATCGTTGAAAATTTCAAAGATTTTTCCTAAGCTTAGTTTCAGTCGAAAAAATCTGAAAAAATTCATGGTTATTTGTAGTGCTGAAACACACGTCTGTGAATTTTTTCAGATTTTTTGGTTGAAAGAAGCTCCCAGGAAAAATAAAAGTCGAAAAAACGTTGTTTTTCGCATAGAGAACACCCTAGTGGGTTTCGGGGGCTGAAAATTTTTTTGAGGGGGTTTTCACCCAAGTACTTTCGAATGGTCAAATAAAAATGGAATTCTGGAGCGGTGCAGTTTTCACTATCTTATCCCGCTATAGCCTTTTATTCCGACAACAAATCAGAACCTAGTAAAATTCTTACATAAAATTAATACACAAATAATGCTGTTAATGAGATGGATGGACCTGATGCTCTGATAGCAACTGTTCAATATTTGGCTTCAAATTAGTGAGGTATAGTTTTAAATCTCCACGTCCAGTGATTTGCAATCGATTCCTTATTTCGTGATTGAAAACCGCGCTAAAATCCCTTTCGACGAGGTATGAAGATGGATAAGCTATTAAATACTTTCTTGCGATAGTCCATTTGAACATTTACGTCATCATCAAAATTTACAGAACGCCTAAATGGAGTCAGCTCTCGTGGACCACCATTAACCCTCATAATACCATGGATACCAAGTACAGAGTGATTATTTAATGGCGAGACGACGTCACCGAATTTTACGTGCCTCCTAGCAGAATACTATGACTGTAATAACCTTGAAGAAAATTTGATTATGAAGAAAAAAAGATTATGCGAATGCGAATAATCTTTTCATAAATCGCCTGCTACGATGTGTATGAAACGGCAAATTATTAAAACTTCCAGTGACGTCGTCTCGCCATTAAATAATCACTCCGTACTTATCTATTGAAATTCTCTTACTTAACATATTGTTTTCTAAGTTTAGCTGGAGCACAATTTTTGTAGCTTGCATAATTTTGCCAAAAAATGAAAAAGTCACACATAATACCATTGGGGTTACCTGTGACCCCAGTTATTAAATATGTTATTTTATCATATCTCTTCTATTTATTCAGTTATTTTGATATTTTGTGTCTAAACGTTTCTTGAGGATTAAGTGCTTCCTCGGTTTCTGTGCGAGTAGCAAAATTTGAGTGTTTTTTACTGGGAATCTCTCATTTTTCTAAATTTTTACAAGCCTTGGTCTTGCACAAGAAATGGAGAGGAAAAATTTAACAATGCTTGGTACAATTCGAAAAAAATTAACCATAACTCCCCCAGGAATTTGTGACTACGTGGTAGAGGGATGTATATTCAACAAAATTTGGTTGCCAAGATAAAGCCATGTTAGCCTCCTACTATCCAAAATAGGGAAAATCGTTTTTGCTATCAACCATACATGGACATTGGTGAAATTTCTGCAGATGAAAAGAAAAACCGCAAATAATTATTAAATAAAACAAAGTCAGGTGTAGACAATTTGGACAAGCGTCTCCGAACGTACACCATCAAAAGGCAAATAAAATGGCCTGTGACAATTTTTTATAACATGATAAATATTAGTGCATTGAAAACAAAAAAGATTACGAACGACGAGAATTTTTCAAGCACCTGGATAAAGAATTAGTTGCTACTGGAACAAGCGCAGAAGAAGCATCAACATCACAAGGCCATCCGCAAGAAACTTGAGAATTAAAAAGTGGTAGATGCTGGAAAAGCCGTAAAAATTTGGACAGAAAGTATTCCAAGAGCAAAATTGTAATCGAATTGTTTGTAATGATCATCTAATTACTTGCTTTGAATGTAAAACAAACGATTCATAAAACAGTATCAATCCTGTCCTTTATAAAAGTTTATAGTATTATAAAACTTTTAAATTTGTTTAATAATTTTTGTGTGTATATCAAATAAAAATATATTTTTTTCTACAAATATTATTACCTTGTTTAGTAGAAAGCTTCGGGGTCATTATTAACCCCACTCAGAGCCGCAGTAAGGAAAACTTGCGCTAGGGGCAAAACTGTGGTTTGGCGCCCTTGGTAAATAAATGTAAGTGATAAGCAAAAACAAGATTCTCACCTCCTAAAATCTAGATGATGAGCAAAAAAAAAAGGTCGTCACCTCCTAAATTCCAAGTGATGAGCAAAACAAAAAGGTCCTCACCTCCCAAAACCAAAGTGAAGAGCAAAAAAAAAAAACAAGGTCCTCACTTTCGCAATGTGGCGCCCTTTTCCTTAGTGCGCTAGGGGCCGTCGCCCCCCCCAAATTATAAGAGTTAACATCTCGTGCACCCCCATTTTTTTTCTCTCGCTGACATGGACCCCTTGCAAGTCGAAATGGACCCTTGGGGATACATATAGACCATTGTTGGGTTCCTTCACTTAATAAATACATACTAAACCCTTGAATGAGTGAAAATTCACACCACATCAACTTTTCCTTATTTTTCTTTTGTACCTTCCCGCCTTCATGACATAACAAGAACATCCAGCTCACTTTTTACACTATCCAATTTCTTAAAATTCATTTAAAACGTTCCAAAAAAGCATCAAAACTAATAGAAAAATATAAAATTTGTTGAGATGTCATGAGCGATAAAAGAAAATTGCATTTTGGTGTCCAAGGGTTGTTTGTAGTATGACACGATGTTAGGTATTTGACAGATGCAGTTTTTCCTAGTTCCCGTGTACGGTGCCAAGCGACCTACATTTTTATCTTTATTTTTAACGGGCCTTCATTTTAACGTGCTAACAAACAAGATATACACAACACGACTGTCTTTGTGTATATTACATATGAGCCCACACACTATGTATATAAATAAAATAATATGCTAGTAAAGATACCAGCTAGTTTTTTTCTAAAAAAGGACATAAAATATTACACAGTTGTTTAGAATATTCAAATTTTAAATAAAAATATGTAAAAGCTCCTTCGTAGCACACATGAATTGAGAGGCAGACGATTACAGTGGATAGGAAGATATGGGAACGAAGATTGAATACCCGTAGACCAGTGGGAAGACCTCGCAAGAGATGGAGAGATTAATAGTAATAATAATAATATTTTATTGAGTCTGTTAGTGATCATTAGAAATACAGAAGTTAATGTATACATACGTAGATATTCTACATATATATATATATATATATATATATATATATATATATATATATATATATATATATATATATATATATATATATATATAGTCCCCGGTAGTTCAATTTAAACCACCTGTATACTATTGATAAAATATTAATATATGTGTTTATTCTCATAAAGAATTATTTTAAGCAATTCTGTTCCTTATTTATTAATTGTTAATGACTATATTCCTTAATGAGCTTTATCAGGATTAGCCATCTTGATATGTAGTGACACGTGATTTTTGCAAGTGGCGTCTTCATTTGTTTCTGACGTTTTTAGTTATTTTTAAGTGATAAAAGTGCAGAAAATATTTGAAATAGTGTGTTATAGTGTGGACTTTAGTGTTTGGACTTCATGCAGGCCAAAATTGGAGCGACTGGAAAGGTATTTGTAGAAATTTTTGTTAATATTATAATGTAAGTCATTGTTATGTAGAATGTGCTTCTATGGACAATATAGACACACATACATGCATACACTATCGGCTATAACTAGAGAAACAAAACTATTTTTTTAAATCATTTTCATAAACCCCGATTATTGACTAAATGAATATTGAATTATATTGGTATAGCAACAACAATTTATAAGTTAGAACCTGCTCTTAAAAATATTTGTTGTACTGTTACTTTAAGTTATTTTGGGAGGTCCCATGCCAGAAAAGGTTGAGAAACACTGTTATAGTAGATATTTCTTAAACTTATTTTTGAATATTTTCACATTGGCTATAATTTTTATGCTATCAGGAACCTTATTATACAATCTTGCAGCTATAAAACGAGGACTTTGCTCGTACAAAGTAGTATGGTGCCTCTCAATATTCAAGCTAGGTTTACTCTTTGTGTTGTAATTATGATAATCACTATTTATATTAAAGTTACTATAATGATTTCTGACAAATAATACGCATTCTAATATAAAATGTGAGGGAACTGTTAATATTTTAAGATCTTTAAATAAGTTTCTACAGGAAGTTCTATATGGATTAAATGTTAATATTCGAGATTTTTTTTGCTGCAAGAGAATTTTATGAGCTTTTTTTGATGCTCTCCAGAAAATAATTGGATAATTTATAATTGTATGAAATTTCGCAAAATAAACTGATCTTAATAATGAAGGTGAAATAATGTACCTGAGCCTCTTTAGCATATAACATGATCCTGATAGCTTAGTATTGATATAATCAATATGTGGAGACCAACAAAGATTAGAAACAGATGTCACAACATTCGTTACGCATTAATTTTCATAGCTATGAACGCCAACTTAAACGTTAAAACTGCCTACTAAATTTATCCACAACGTACAGTACATAGTTAACTAATTTTAGAGCTTTTAACGCAGCTTAAATCATTTATAGTAATAAAATACCTATGTATAAATATATCTTTATTATATTATCGATTTTAATTCTTTCAATTTTTATTGAATTGTTTTGAAACTGCTGTTCCCGTTGCATTTTACAAAAAAGTAAGATTAAATTTTTCTTCATTATTAAACTTTTAAAATTTTAATGTTTCTCCATCTTGCATCAATCTACTACCAAGAACTGTAGACCGGAACTTATAAAAAGTAGTCCTTAACTTTTTTATGAAGTTTGCTCTTGCATTTAAAAATTTGTTTTAAATTATAGGCAAAGTTTGGCTGCAAAAGTACACTCGGAAGCAAAAACACGCTAAAAAACACAGAAATTTCTATAGTTTTTATAAGTTATGGGGCACTTAGAAGAGAATGAAGTAGTTTAAAAAGTTGCTGATGTTATTTTTCGCGAATCATTTAATTATATTACTTATCATATTTTTCTTTTTTTTATATTCGCACTGATAAACAAACGCAGTGAAAACTCAGTTATACTTGGGGAAGATTTGCTAGACCGACGCCCGTCTGAAAAAGGGTATGGTTCAATCTAGAAGCTCAAAAAATTAAACGATGCTGTTTTTTGGTGGTTTAAAAGCCTTATCACACTAGAGTTATTATTCAAGTCTAAACTTGGAAAATTAAAGTCTTTGCATTCGAAACGAAGTATTGTGCGTGTGATAGTATGAAGAAAAAACCTAGGTTTTGAAGACCAGGCAAATGAAACAGGATACAATTTCTCGGTCTTTTTACCCAGGTCTTGCAGCTGACGCGTCTTTGTCTTTTGTTTCTGTCAAAATATAACTGTCAACTGTCATAATTTCACGATGTGTGCATGGGTAAACAAACAATTTCCAAGTCTTAACTAATATTCAAATAGCGTGTGATATGTCAAGACCTGAAGACTTGGATCCTGAAAAAAAACCTACAAAAATAAGACTTGGATAGCGTTCTAGTGTGATAAGGCCTTAAGGCATTTTCAGAAGGAAGAGAGTTGATTGAAGACGAATCACGCAGCGGAAGGCCTTCTTCTTCTTCAAGAACCGATGAAAATGTCGACAGAATCCGGGATTTTGTTCAGATCGTCGGTTGACAGTCAGAATGATCGGGGAAGAATTGAATTTTCCTCACACTACCGCATCAAATTTTGACCAATGAATTGGGGATGAGAAAAATCTGCGCAAAAATGGTTTCAAAAAACCTTTCGCAATACGAGTTGTTGGCCAATAAAAACATTCTTGTGTCTCCTCAGCATCCTTATTCGCCAGACTTGAATCCTTGTGACTTTTTCCTCTTCCCAAGATTGAAAAATCACCTCAAGGGAAATCATTTTGGGACACTCTAAAACATTCAAACGCCCGTAACCGACCAGCTGAAAGCCATTCCAGTATCCGAGTTCCAGCACTGCTATGAGGATTGGAAGAACCATCTCTAGCGTTGTGTGTCTTCCCAAGGAAGTTATTTTGAGGTAGACAATATTGAATTGTAATTCTATTCGAATCAAAAATTTGAAAAAGCAGTTAATTTACACACCTCGTATATATTTGTTTATCGTTTCTACGTCAATCAATTGGCATGTTAAGTCTTGCTTTACGCCCGTTGTAAAGTCTCGATCCAGCATTGTTCCCTAATCAAGTGTAAGAGCAGGTATTCTACTACTGTGTTTTACTTAAATATTTCATAGTTGCCAAGCTAAGATTACACTATTTCCCAGTTCTAATTTTCTTCGAAACGTAAAAGTGCAATAAAATTTTTGTACTTCCATTTATCCATCAAAAAAGATTATAAAATACGTCTAATTCAAAGCGAGATATGGCGCTTTTTTTACATCCATAGTCTAGGATAGGTTTTGTCAGATGTTTAGTAGACAACTGAAGATCCAGGCTACATTAAATATTGCATTCTGCAGTATCTGCACGACAGAAGGCAGTGGCGTCCAAAATTATTAGACATAATACAGTATAGATAGCGAGAGTGGGTCTCCAAGTCACATTATTCGGTCATGTGGGCTGTGTCATCCAGATTGTTTTCTAACGTCCAGGTCCTGCTTTATGGTTGTCCATGTTGAGAGCTTTTCTTACCATGTGGTCTTCATCTCTCCATAATATGTCAGTACCATCGTAGTAGGTTTTCCCTAATGGTTGTTTAAATATTTTGCGGATAGACATATTTTTAATTCGATCCATAAAATTGTTGCATTCTTGTGTTCTGCTCGACTTGCTTTCGAAACAACTTTCACGCAGAAAATCCTAAATAAACTATTCCAAAGGACCATGGAGTTTAGAATCCTAGGAATAACCCTGTGGGATAGAAAACATTTGGATACGGCAAAAAATTGGTGTTCAGGACATTGTACAGGCAAGGCGAAAATGGAACTGGGCATATTATCAGAAGAAATGTTGAAAAATGGGCAACAAATATCGACTGGCATATAAATTTTTATTATTTTAAATTTTGTTTTATTAAATTTTGTATAAAATGTACAGATATGGAAAAGAAGCGAAGGCTGACCGCCTAGAGCAGTGTTTCCCAAAGGGTGTGCTACGGCATATTAGAGTGCCGTAAAATTTTCCAAATGTGCCGCGAATTCTTTAAAAAAACTAGTGTCGTGGTTATTTTAACATCATTGTCCGAATATACGTACAATACCATTAATAAGAATAAAGTACACGAAGGATCTTTTTATCACGAATTGAAATTGACATATTCTGAATACAGGAGAGTCTGCATCCAAAATTTCTTCTTCTGTAACTACGTAGGTGTGAGGCGAAATTTGTCTTCTTTGGAAAATGTGCCACGAGAGTAAAAAGATTGAGAAACACTGGCCAAGAGGATGAGCTAATGATATAAAGGTAGCCGGTAAACACTGGTTAAGGATAGCAAAAGACCGTGTAAGTTGATGGAAAACGGTGACTATATCCAATATTGACCAAACACAAGTGTTGGAAGCAGAGAAAGAAGGTGAAGAATTCGATCCTTCCATATCATACTTTAACCTATCTGAGCATTTTTCTTTGTTTCATCACTGTTAGGTGTGAGGAAAAGACTAAGGGGAGAACTATGTCAATATTCATAAGTGTCTGAAGAAGAAAAAGGTGAAGAATTCAATCCAACAAGTCACATTTTCAGCCCATCTGATCATTTTCCTTTCCGTTTCATCACTGTCAGGTGTGAGGAGAAGACTAAGGGGTTGACTATGTCCAATATTGGACAAACATAGATGTCTGAAGAAGAAAAAGAAGGTGGAGAATTTGATCCAACCATGTCATACTTTCATCCCATCTGAGCATTTTTCTTTCTATTTCATCACTGTCAATTGTGAGGAGAGGACTAAGGGGAGAACTATGCCCAATATAGGACTTTGTCCAATATTGGATATAAATATCTGAAGAAGAAATAGGTGAAGAATTCGATCGAACTATGCCACATTTTCAGCCTATCTGAGCATTTTCCTTTCTGTTTCAACATCAGATGTGAAACCTGGACAACTCACAAACGACATCTACGTAGTAGGAAACATATCAGCGATGTATACAAAACATTTTACGTACTACATGGCAGGGTAAGCGTAATAATGTCTATGTTTTGCCCAACTAACACAACCAGCATTGAATACGTCAATATGTCATATTAATACGTCATCAGCTTTGGTGGACCGGTCATATTATGTGTTTGCCGGGCACAAAACTGCCAAAACAAATGTTATGCTCCCTTTCGAAAAGACGATGTTCGAAAGGAAGCGTTACAAAGACGTACCTAAAGCAAACTATACCTTCGAAATTGGCTGGGAACTATTAGTTCGTGACAAATTTTTATGAAGACAAACAAATATATACCAAACAAATCAAGAGCTAAGTCCAAAAGCGCATTACAAGGAAAAGTAACTTTGGTGGAAAACAGACCTAGGAGAATTGTTAAATCAGAAACTACTAGGCTACACTGCGGGCAAAACTGTAAGTAAAAAATTAGACTATTAAGCCACCTAAGGAAATATTAAGAAAACAATCCTACTCAAATACAATTGATATTTGATAAATCATTAATCAATATGATTATTTTTCAATTTTACGCTAATGTATTAATATTGTTTCTGTGTTGAATTTCTTTATACTCCGTTGCTGTGTCGAGGTCGGTGGCAGTAGCGTCGCGACGGGCGTCCGGGGGGTTGCGACGCTGCACCGTATGATCACGTGACGTCTGCAGTCCCCTCCCTTACATAGCGCTGCAGCTAAATGGTTACCATAGTAACACAGAGGGATGCGAACCGTCACCCTTCCCGTTTTACGTATCTGAATTCGCGCAGCTTTTACAAGTATTGCGGCCCTGAACTCTAGAATAAATAGGTTTTTTTTTAAGTTCTAATTGTGTTGCTTGAATGGAGTATGGAGTTCAGTATATTTAATTTGCCTGTTTTATTTGCTTTAATTAAGTTTTGTATTAAATTTTATACAATTTTTTAAATTTTGTTTTATTAAAAGAAAAAAAAAATAGACAGAAAAAATAACAGAAAAAAGACTTGGATCTTCCCATATAAGATCCAAAAGAAATCTCAAGGGTGTGTGCATTTATGAATTTTAATAATAAAAAAATTTATATCAACATAGCACCGATTCGAAAACGGTACAAAGTTAATCAGCGTTCAGAGTTCTTAACCCTTTACTGCATGAATTTTTGTTATTTGCTGAAATAATTCATGGGCATTAAGAATTGGTTCTTACTGATAGAAAAATTAATTAAAAAAATATATTTAAAATATTAATTATTATTTTTATGAAAAAATAATAATTAAAATAATAATTTAGGGTTTGTGCCATACATGGAACATTATGATTCTACATTATGTTACAAAAGAAAATGATTCCGTAATATTTGCTCGACAATTGCTAGGTGTTCTTCATTAGAGATTAAAAGCAGTCGCCCTCGAATTTTTGAAAGAAAAGCTTGTATCTTCTAGTTGTCCTTTCTCAATAAATTCAGAGTTATCTTTGTGCAAATTCCGCTTGATATCCTCAAATCTATTGCAGCTCATTACTTGAGATACTGCAGAATCCATTGCTGTGTATGGCCATATATGAACATTCATGAAGTAACGTTCTCATTCAGTTTTAAAAGTAAAATAAAAAATAAAAATCGGAATGTGCCATATATGGCACACTATGCGGTAAAGAGTTAAATTAGTTGACTATAGACTATGACTTATGCACTGTTGATTGTCACTAACAAGTTTGTCATACGGTAACCCGAGCAACCGTTCAGAGATCTAAATTTAATCTGTTATACGTTGTCGATTGTAGACAAGTTTTCCAAACTCTGTAGTTAGTGAGTTGTTTTAATGAGACAAACATATAAACACATTGGTTATCTCGGTCTACATCGTAGAGAACGTATACATTTTATGCCTTTATATATCCTAACAAAATGTCATCGCGCCGATTACAACAAATCTCGCCCAAAATTACAAAGACGAACAGTAAATATAATCAATTTAGGTAATTAGGTTAGGTTTAGTTAGTAAAAATCTAGGACAGCCGAATTAGGAAAACGATAATAGATAATAAACAGTTTACGAAGCCGTCAGAGTTGGTTTAAGGACACAGATGTCGCACTATTCGCGACGTACTAATTTCCATAGCTGTAAACACTATCTGTTAAAACTATCTACTAAACTTATCCATAATGCACAGTGAACAATCTAATTTAAGAGCTCTGAACGCATGTTTTATGGCTTATTGAAAGAAAAATATAAGACATTACATAAATAACGTTTTTATTTGATAAATTCAAATAATAACGAAGTAATTACCAAATAAATTAGAATAATTGTTCAAACAGACCACCTGCGACTTGAATACATAATTGAGCACGGAGTTTGCCGCATTCTCTCAAATTTGAGGAATAAGACGAATTTCTACTGCCACATTAAAAATTCTCTGAAGTAATTCGTCTCAATTATTCGTATCCTCCGTATAAATAAATTCTTTCTTGTTCTCCCATAGGTGTTAGTAAATGTTTAAAGTAGGCGCGTACACAAGGACGTCCTCGGGTCTGACCCCCCCCCCCCCACCGGTGATAGGATAAATCATATATTTTTTAATAAAAACTAAGCTATTGAAAGTCAAAATCACTTTTTTATTGATAAAAATTAAATTGTATGTTAGTAATTTTTGGCGCACAGCAACAAAGGCTATTTGCGCCTAACGCAGCCCGCCTAAATTACTACACTACATATTAAAACAATAAATAAATAAATATCATCTTTAAAAATACGCATACTCATTAAAAGAAATCTTGCATGGACAAATACAAATAAATACGATAAAAACCGGTTCGAAAAATTGAACAGACGCAGCGTGATGGTAATATGCTGTAAAGGAGCCAATTACTATCAAATATCACAGTCCAGAAATAGAACACATTAAAAGAAGGCGCAAGACTTGACAAATAAAACATTAAGTTCGATTCCCTCAGGGAGAGTATCAGTCTGTCCATGAGTACTCTGTCGTCACCTAAAGCAACTGACAGGTCTTAGCACAGACCTAACCTCTCCTTGACATCCTCTGAATACACTGAGTTAAAATGTGTAACACAGACAAAAAATTTAAATTTTAATAAAAATTAAATTAATATATCCCTCCTCTCTCCGTAAAAAAAAAAACAATAATAAATTTGTATAAATACACGGATATTTTTTCGAAATGGACCCCCACAGGCCTATTTTCTGTCTCCCGGTAATGTCTTGCATTTTTAATTCAATAAATTATAACTTCTTCAAAACAAACCGATGTCGATATAACTTTTTTTTTGCTTAAAATTAATAAAAGAATACACCCTTGAAGTTTAGCAGATTTTTTCTGGCACACCCTGTATCAAATCTAGAGAAAGATTTGCTATGAGTTGAAGAGATGACTGCAGAATGTATCAAAGTAGCTAAAAACCATAAGTAATAATCTAATAGCCACATTCTGAATAAAATATGAATATTCTAAAATAGTTAGAAGGAAAAATTGCTCCTTGAGGTACCTCCCAAATATATTATCAATTTTGTTTAGATATTCTATTTCCTTAGGAAGATCATCGGTGCATTTATCCCAAAAGGAATCTATTACTAGATATTGCAGTATTAAAAATAGATGCAACATATTAAAATTTCTTCGCTTATCCGTAACTATCCACGGGCTTATCCTCTGGGGTGGCGTACCTCTAACCCTGGAGCACAAATTTTACAACAATGTTTTGAGCTATTTTCTTAATCTGGGGAGTATAATATGCACCTGTTTATAACCCTAAAAACAAAATAAATAAATTAATACAGCTATTTTTCAATTGTACCCACCATCTTTTATTTTTAGAAATTTTATTTATACACCCTAATCGTTGTAATTGTTTGTAAATTACAGTACATAAATTGTATTTCATACAAAGCTATTTCAGTCCAGTTTTATGTGAAGCCCTTTTGATTTAAATTTAATAGAATTTGTACAATATAATCCAGCTGGAATTAGTCGAGATTAATAAATCATTTTCTAATTAATCCCAGTTTTGAAAACAGTATTACTAATACATATATGTAAACATTTTTTTGATTACTTTGTATATAAATGGTGAAATAATTGTGATAATCAATTATAGTTTATGCAAATATGAAAATTTAAACGTGGATGGATAATTAAAATTTGGTTCTAAGCCTAAAATTATCAGTTATTCATTTTTTGCTACGGGCAGTGTTTAATTCTGTACTTCAATCTGTCTTCTGTCATCATCATTACGTCCTATCCACTGTACTTATCTGTCCTCCTCAACGCATTCAAAAGAGGTAGTGAAGTCCGGAGTAAAAATAAACAGCAACTTTACAAACTTCTCGCCATGGGTGTATAATAACACTTCACTCAATAAGTCTCAGGTCTGACTTATATAAGGCAACACTGTTGATAGACTCATATGATTTCTGGATAGTACCAACCTTCAAACGATACGTGTGAAAATTTCATGACATTCTGACAATTAGTTTAGAGGTTACAGTAATTTTAGTGACTCCAGTTTTGTAAATTTCAAAAGAATGGATAAAAAAGAATTCGTGTGTTGATTAAACATTGTTTTTTGATGGGAAAAAATACTGTTGAAGCCAAACAGTGGCTTGATAAGTGTTATAGAGACTCTGCACCAGGCAAATCAACTATTACTGATTGGTATGCTGAATTTAAACGCGGTCGTACAAACACCGATGATGCTGAACGCTCTGGTCGCCCAAAATCGGCAGTTGTTCCGGAAAACATAAAAAAAGTTCACAAAACAGTTTTGAAAGACCGTAAAGTGAAGTTGCGTGAGATAGCTGACACCTTAACGCTATCAAAAGGTAGTATTTTTACAATTTTACACGAAAATTTGAGCATGCGTAAATTGTTTTCCAAGTGGGTGCCGCGTTCTCTTACACCGGACCAAAAACAACAACTCGTCGACGATTCAGAGCGCTGTTTGGAGCTTTTCAAGCGAGATAAAAAGGATTTCTTGCGTCGGTATGTGACAATGAATGAAACATGGATACACTACTGCACGCCTGAATCAAAAAAATCGTCAGATGAGTGGACAGCAGTCGGTGAAAGCCGTCCAAAGCGACCAAAAACTCAAAAGTCAGCTGGCAAGATTATGGCATCCGTATTTTGGGACGCGCATGGTATTTTGTTTATCGATTATCTTGAGAAATGTAAAACTATCAATAGCGAATACTACATGACATTATTAGATCGATTGAGTGTAGTAATCAAGAAAAAACGGCTTCACATGCAAAAGAAAACAGTGCTTTTTCACCAAGACAACGCCTCGTGTCACAAGTCGATGAAAACTATGGTTAAATTGAATGAATTACGATTCGAATTGCTTCCTCGCCCACCGTACTCTCCAGATCTGGCCCCCAGCGACTACTGGCTTTTTGCAGACCTGAAAAAGATGCTCCAGGGAAAGAAATTTGACTCAAATGAAGAAGTGATTACCGAAACCGAGGCTTATTTTGAGGGCAAAGACAAATCGTTCTACAAAGAAGGCATCGAAAAGTTAGAGGAGCTTTGGAATGAATGTATCACTTTTGAAGGAGAGTATGTTGATGAATAAAGTCCAATTTCTAAAAAAAAAGAAAGGTTTTTCTTAGTTAGATCGGAGACTTCTGCTGCATTCAGACCGTTATGCTTTAATGCATTCTTTTAACGTTCCATGTACCGTTCACATCTGTTATAAATACGTTACGAATAGCCCTCCATCTGTGAATTTTGAAACCAACTATTTAGCTTCATAAAATATTTTATATGTATTATCGTTCTTATAATTCTGTTGTTTTAGATTTTAACTACCTAATTGCCTAAATTGATCATATTTACTGTCCGTCTTTGTAATTTTGAGCAAGATTTGATAATGATGACATTACCTTAGGTTATGTAAAGGCATTCGATAACTACGGTGTCACTGATAGACTGCGATAGCCAATGTGTTTATATGTCTGTCTCATTAAAACATCTCACTAGCTATAAGTTGAGAAAATTATGTACAATCCACAACAAACAGCGTATTAAATTTGGAGGTCTGAACGGTTTCACGTCTTATCATATGACAAACTACCTGGTGACAGTGAACAGTCTATAACCTACAGTGCATAAGCTATTGATTTAAGAGCTCTGAATGCGGCTTTATTGAGCGACGTATTTTAACATTTATATTGTAACAGTGTTGCGTATAATTTTCCTCTTTTTTATTTCTAATTGCATTGAAATTTCCCCTGAAAATTTAATTGTGCCATCTTCACATTCGTTGATTACATCCTTGAACCTGAATCCTTTGAGTCGTACGTGGTGTGGTTGGAGTTTCTCTCGAATACTCACTTCGAGTCGGGAGTAATTTACACCGTTGTTCTACAATTGCGTCTGGTTGCAATTAAGAGATTTTCAGACGATATATGTGGGCACACAGACATGCTAAGCTTAATTATACAATTGAGTCAAATGCAATTCGCCACCAAACTGCATTAATCAACAACGTAATGGTCACACTATAATGTTTCAATCGTAATTAAGAAGCTGCAAAACTTTTAGACAACAACTTGATTAATAAATAACGCAGAACGAAAATAAAAAGTATTATAATATTATACTAATATATTTTGACCATACGAGGTGCGTAAATTAAGTGACCGGACTGATTTATTTATTTTATTTATTTTTTTATTCGAATAGAATTACAATTTTATGTTGTCTCCCTCAAAATAACTTCCTTTGGAAGCCACACAGCGCTGGAGACGGTTCTTCGAATCCTCATAGCAGTGCTGGAACTCGGATACTGGAATATCTTTCAGCTGGTCGGTTACGGACGTTTGAATGTTTTCGAGTGTCCCAAAATGACGTTCCTTGAGGTGATTTTTCAATCTTGGGAAGAGGAAAAAGTCACAAGGACTCAAGTCAGGCGAATAAAAAGGCTGAGGAGTCAGAGGAATGTTTTTACTGGCCAAAAACTTGTTTATTGAAATTGCTGTGTGACAAGGCGCATTGTCATCCCCAATTCATTGGTCAAAATCTGATGAACGGTAGAGTCAAATTCAACTCTTCCCCGATCATTCTGACTGTCAAACGACGATCTGAACGCACAAAATCCCGGATTCTGTCGACATTTTCATCGGTTCTTGAAGATGAAGGCCTTCCGCTGCGTGATTCATCTTCAATCAACTCTCTTCTGAAAATGCCTTAAACCACTAAAAAACCTGGGTCTTTGACAAAACACTGTCTCCGTAGGCCTTTTGAAGTTTTGCAAAAGTTTCTGTTGCATTGTGCCTAAGTTCTGAAGCAAAACCTGATACCACACCGTTGCTCGAAATGAATGTCACTCATTTTTAGAACGCACTAGAAAAAACTGTTTCACCAAAAAAAATCGCTACTGACAATAAAATTACTTTAGCGAGTTCAAACGTATTGAAGACGTATCACATGTTCACCTGCCCTCCAAGTCCCGCGTCCCAAATGTTGCCAGATCAAACGCTATGTTGCCAGTCCGGTTACTTTGGAAATTTGGATTTTTACTTCAATCAAAGCAGTTAAGCTCACGGTTAAGCTTACACACGGTTCTCCTACCAACTTAAGAAAACAAAACTTCGGTTCCACTCGAAGAAACAGATTATATATAATATATCTCAGTACGTGATAGGTAACTAAGAGCCAGATTTCATTTTTTATGTTGTATATTTACGTTACATTTCTAATATTATCGTAGTATTGGTTCAGATGTATACGTCAAAACCCGTTTACACAACAAAATTCACCAGATATTGTAACTTATTATTATCGTCCGTTTCTTTGGTTTAAGCGGAACTAGATTTTCTATAACAAAATCTAGTAACTTTTAATGACTGAATGAAGCCTTTGATCATTTTGTGTAGCAAGTAATTAAGACTTGATTAAACAAGTAAGTCTGTAGTAAAACAAGTATACTTCCAATACTTGATAGCCACCTATTTTATTAAGATAAAATAAATGTTAAAAATCAAGTACTTAATAACTTTTTTATTTCTCCATTTACCAGTGATTTGGATAGAAAAAAAATTTGACGTACTTCACGTAAAGTCAAGTAGTTATATTTAAATCAAATATTGCAATCCTTAAAAAAATCTTTAACAAAGATTACTTGAAAATTTATGAATGAATATTATGAATGTTACCTTTATGTAAATATCTTGAATACTAATTGATAAGTAACTTTTTGTTCATGTTTTTAATTAATTAATACTACAAAAAAGTGTAGGTATTAATTAATAATGGAAAAAAATTATTGATCAGTTAAGCTTTTTACTCTCAGAAGTTGCGAATTAAAATTATCAAATAATGATAAATATAAAATAAATAAAAATAAATAAATATTTAAACATCAAATTATTGTATATGGATTGTTTAAAAACTTTTGTCAAAATAGGCAATCCGGTAAAAAATTATGCTTAGCCGTTCGCAACCGGCTATAAGGGAGGTGAGGTGCTTTTCTGTGTACGCTAAAAATGGACGTAATACTGACCATATTACTCCTGAACGTACATAGATTAAAAACATGGTCATGAAACCTGGAAACAGGAGGCTTAGGCTCAACTCGGGCTGTCGCGCCAATGATGATGTTGATAAACAATCTCAAATTATTTTAGACTTTATGGTAAAATATACCAAGACCATTATGAATGAAACACTATCGGATAAAATATATTTAAGCCCCTTTGGTCGGTTTGGATTGGGTATCCAAATTGGGTATCCATGTTCCGAATTCGAAGACTTCTGCTTGGAAGAATGTTGGGAAGGTTTTAAAGACTTAACTAAAACAGTAGAGACCTGCGACTGATATTTTTTAGTTTCTTAGGTCCTGGTTAATCTACAAACTCCTTTTGAAACATTAATATTTTTAATTTTGTTAAAACGTTACCCAAAAACGGTAAGAAAGACCCGCGTTTTGATTCACCATATCTTGTTAGATCTAAATAAAACTTGGGAACTAAATCAACCAGCCACAAACTTTAGTTTGGCCTAATAAACAAAACATGCGAAAATGGCAAAAAAATGATAAAATCGTAAGGGTACCTTCAAAAATATCATAGTAGATTACGTTCGTTTGACTGCTTCTCTATTCTAGAATCCACACTATTTCGCAAGCGGAATTTTTGTTTTTTGTCTTGATTATTTTTGTTTTCTAATCATCTAATGACTTTTTCATCTCTATACAATTCTGATTAGTCGATAAAGCCTTAAGTACAGAAGACAATAAGTTGTCGATTAAGCAATGTGTGCACAAATATCCTATTATCTTCCTATCAATCATTTTCCTAGTTAGTTATAAACCGCTAATCCAACAATAGACAATCACTGTTACTATATATAAATAGTATCATACTATACTGTATTGTTTTATTTACAAAACCTTGTAAGACATCTTTATAATTACGTGGTTGGAATAATATTTTAGTTTATTACAGTGGTACCAAAACTACAATAAAATAAAAGCAAAAATCACACTGTCTGAACTGCTGTAAAACTAAAAACTATAATTATAGTTTTAAAACATTTTTAATTATTTAAAAATTATAAGTTATGGACTCATGGAAGCGTGAAGACCTATATTACGTATCACAAGTTAAAATAGGAGGAAAGTTGTGTTAATAGGGCGTCATAGAAACAGAACCATTTGGTTCCACAGTATCCGCGAATTCGGCAACCATGAATTCAGTTACCCGCGATTGAGAGCTCGTGACATTTATTTTTCTCGCAAAAATGACTGGAAGTTTCATCTTTTGACGTGTCATCACGTTTATCAGTCCTAGTGAGTGGGTAAAAACATCGTTATACGGCAACAAACGCGTCGATTGCCGATAGCCTGAAATTTTCCCCGGTAAAATTTTAACAAAAAAATTATATTTTTTAATTTGTAACAAATTGTTTTTATACACTAACTTAGTGGTGGGAAGTCTGAAAAAAATATTTAAAAAATTCCCTCTTGACTAGTTTTTGAGTTACAGCAAACTCAAATCAGTTTTTTTTAATTTACTCTAAAACGGTAATTATTGACTTGCAATGGAGGTTATTTTTGAGATCTAGGGCTCAAAATACATAGGTATATAAATTATGAATTAAATCAGAAACAAAAAAAATTATACCCCTTACGATTTTTTCGATTTTTTACCATTTTCAAGAGTTTAGCTTAACTAGTTATATAAATTAAAAAAATTGGGTGTTTAAGGTCTTATATTTTTCCTAGATTAAACAAGGTACAAGGTTTTTAAAAATTAAAACCGCAGATATCTATGTTTAACCGTTTTCAAGATAAAATTTTTTGGAAATTAAAAAAAAACAATTAAATCAAAAATTTTCATTTTTTTTTTCAAAATTTATAGTAAGGCCTTTGCGGACATCAGGATTATAAAAATTCAAACCGCAGGTCTCTATCTTTTATAGTTTTTAAGATACGGTCACGCGAATATCAATTTTTATGTAAAATTCGCCAATTTCAAAACGACATAAATAAAAAATGGGCTTGGCTCGTAAGGCCCCAATTTTTTTAAAAGATAATAAAACAACGAGGATTCCAAAAAAACCAACCGCAAGTCTCTATCTCTTATAGTTTTTTAGATACCATCACGCGAATATAATTTTTTTCTTTTGTAAAATTCGCCAAGTTCAAAACGATATAAATCAAAAATGGGCACTACTCGTAAGGTCCCAATTTTTTTACAAGTTGATAAAACAATGAGGATTCCAAAAAAACCAACCGCAAGTCTCTATCTATTACGGTTTTCGAGATAAGATTTTCGAAAATTTCGAAATTTTCACAAAAATATTTTATTCAAAATTTGTCTTAACCCTTTCCGGTCTGAAGTCGAATCTCATTAGACATCGATTTTATTCCAGTGGGTTCTATGTCGATTGTCATTCGACACGCGTTCCGTAAATAACAAATTTTCAACAATTTTATATTTTCGGAAAGGAACTTCGCATTCTTGGTTACCTACTTGGTATTTATGGTACATACTACTAATAATAGTTCCTATATTAAACAAGAACCAATATACAAAAAATCCGTGTGCCTCTTGTTTCAGTTTCTTAAAACTAAACCAAAATCCAAGCCCTATCCATTTTTTTCAGATTTTAGTTTGAAAAAGGATGCGTTCTTAAAATCGCGTATTAGGAAATATATTTTTTCTTAGGGATTGTAGGTCGGTTTAATTTTTGGCTTCACCCACCATAAGCTCTATCTTGATCCGTTAAGAGTCAAGCCTTTCCATGTATTTTATATACCAGTACCTTCATATTTTATGAGTTTAACTGGTTAATTTTCCTTCCCAGAATCTCTTAACAATTCTGTCTTTCATCCTCTTCAAATGTCCTATTTACGAAATAACAGAACAATTAAATTAGGTTAAGTTCTGTGTAGATTTTACAAATGTGCGTTCAGCAAATATTTAGTCATACATTGTAATAATTTTGCATGGTAATTACCAAGTTCATGGTCATAAGTGGTACTAATAACCAGAGATAGTTGGTAATAAGCGTGAAGGTACCCAGTTGAAAGATAAATAAATATTTCTATTTTACTACCTAATATACCCGCATTTCATTATTTAATACACACTAAACCGACCGTTAAAAATTGACACGCAATGTAGGCTATTAGAGCTATCTGGATAAAAAAAACTTTAGATAAATAAGTTTTTTTTTATTTTAATGGCCTTTGCTGCTTCGCAATTAGCCAGGACAATTCTTATTTGTGAAAAATTGGACTGAACGGGATTCGAACCCGAGACCGTAGCAACGCAGAGCAGACGTTACCACTACGCTACGCCGGTTGTTTCTTAGATGCCAGTTTGTTTTATATTTCTTAAACCTGTGTTCAGAGCTCTTTAAATTAGTAGACTGTTCACTGTGCGTTGTGGATGTGTTTAGTAGATAGTTTTAACATTCTAGGCAGCGTTTATAGCTAAGAAAATTAGTGCGTTTCAAATAGTGCGACATCTGTGTATTTAAATCAACTACGATGGCTTCGTAAAATGTTTATTATCTATTATCGTTTTCCTAATTCTGTTGTCCTAGATTTTTACTAACTAAACCTAACCCGATTACCTAAATTGATAATATTTACTGTTCGTCTTTGTAATTTTGAGCGAGATTTGTTGTCATCGGCGCGATGACATTTTGTTTATGTAAAGGCATACAATGTAAACGTTCTTTCCGGTATAGACTGAGGTAGCCAATGTGTTTATATGTCTGTCTCATTAAAACAATTCACTAACTACAAAGTTTAGAAAATTATCCGCAATCGGCAACGAACAACGTATTTTTAGAGGTATGCTCGTCTTACCATATGACAAACTTTAGTGACAATCAACAGAGCACAAGATATAGTCTACAGCAGCCTTTCCCAACCGCCTGTCCTCGGACCGGTCCGCGAGATTTTGTTACAAAATCTCCAGGTTTGTAGTTTGGAGAGGAAGACCTTTTTTTATTCGCTCATCACTTACATTTTGGAGGTGAAGACCTTTTTTTTGCTCATCATTTGTATTTTAAATAATTTTGCGATACACATTACTTTCTAAACTTGCCAGTCCGCAAATTTTTTTAGCTCGCTTGTCGGTCCGCCATGAAAAAAGGTTGGGAAACGCTGGTCTACAGTCTATTCATTTAAGATTTATGAACGCACTTTGGTTTGGAAAACTATCGACAATCGACAACGTATAACGTAAGATTTAGTAGCTCAAAAAAAGATGAACAGTACAGATTTGACAACATTTTGACACTTTTTACATTCTTCTTCTTCTTTAGGTATTGTCAGTTGGACTTTTGGCCTCACCTAACAGACCAATTCTGTAACTCAGTTACTATGATCATAGTATCTACATTTGTCACTATGAGCAAGGTCAGTTACTATCATGAATGAAAGTCATTATACTTTTATAATATTTTATCTTGTAGTAACGTTACTACACAGTAATTTTTTACAGAATTGATCTGTAAGTCTTCCATTTTGATCTGTTAATTGTCAAGTCTTTCTATCTGTCCTTTATACCAGTACGTACACTCCTCCTCTTGCGAGGTCTTCCCAGTTGTCCCCGATATTTAATCTTCCCTCTCATATCCTCCTAACTACTCTCCCCCCCTCAAATTTTGTCATTCTTTATTATTCCTAAATTTCTGACTACACCATTAATTTCTGCAATCCAATGATATCAACAGTTTTATGCAACTAATAATAAAAGTTTGCAACACTTTCTTTGAAGGATAATGATCTAAAAATTTCCAAATTTTTTGTTGCTATTTAGTATTTATTGCATATTCACATAATTAATAGTTAACTCTATCCCAAATCCGGTGCTAACATAGCTGTTTACTATTTTTGCAAAAATATATTACGAAATTTCTTTGTTTCCTTTTTATAACTATCGATCTATTTAATCTATTATCTAAAAAATTGCTCATAAATTGTTTATAATGCTTGTGGTTTATATCAACCGCAAAGATAGAAAAGAATTTTTTTGTTTTATCTAATTTATTCAGTAACATAAACTATGTTTTTAAACCATAAAATTGATATACATATAATTTAAATTTTTTACTCTCGTATTTTGATTAACAAGGACTTAGTTATACAAGGACATTGAATAGTTTCGAATAAAAACAAAAGATGGGACTATTTCGCAGTATATATTTGTTCTTTTTAGGGGGCTAGTTGCAGGGATAGTTTCACTGGGTTCTGATCCCAGTTAATCCTTTTTACTATCGCAACTCACAAGTGTATGTGACAGTATATAAGAAATATCCTTTTGGCAACGCGGGAAATATAAACAAATTTTATAACCAATTTACAATAAAATAGTATGGCCTACTCAGATGACTACATGAAGGATGGATTAACAAGCTTTTCGATATTTGGATATAATATCTATTTTTAAAGAAATTAAGGATTACTGCCACGTGGAAACTCCAATTAACCTTATCCTTCATAGCGTAGCCTTGATCTGAACTAATGTCAATATTCTACGTCAACTGTTTAAGTGGTAAAATCGTGGGAAATTTTTCAAATGTCAAAAATCACAAAAATAGTAAAATGTCAATGGAAAATGGCAAGAAAAATAATATAAATTAGCAACAATATTTTAAAAATATTTAAAAATCAATCAAAACTAATTATTACAAACGTTAGTAAAAAAAATATTTAGAGAGACATGCAGTAAAGAACTTTTAATAAAATTTCATTCTGTTATAAATAAATAAATAATAATAAATTTTATTAATTAGCTGTTATTTATAATAACATACGTGAATTTGTGGTTGTGATGTAAAAAATACAATTTTTTGTATCCCTTGTCTGTTATTTGAAGGAGAAGAATGTTGGTGAGTTTGAAAGTTAGTTCATTTTCATTTCATTATAAGTACCCTTGTACAGAAATAAATGTTTATTTAGAAAACATGCATAGTTAGTAAATTTTAAGTTATCTAACCAATAACTTGTACCGATAAAAGTTACAACCCCCACATTTTAACACCTTTTTTTAAGTCATCACCTGTATTTTGGAACTGAGGACCTTTTTTGTTTTAGCTCATCACTTGTAGTTTAGAAGTGAGGACTTTTTTTAGGTCATTAGTTGTAGTTTAGCAGTGAGAACCTTTTTAATAATTTAAATAATTTTTTTTTGAGCCCCCCCAAGAAAAATTCCATGGTGCGCTCTTACTGTAAAGGGAAGTATTTTGTCCATTCAGCATGATTTTTTTCTGTTTCACAGCAAAAGGATAAACCCGAATACTCATTTTCATATGGGCAGCTGCTTTGGTTCTTGTGTTACAGACAGTCAAAATTTTGCGGCCGATCAACTGCGTTACAAGACAGACCTTCAAACAGAAGGATATTTAATATATTGGCCTAAAAATTTGCGTAAGTTCTTTTTAGGGTTTTGTAGGTATGACCAAAAAACCCTTATACCGTCATTTTGTCGTCTGTCTGTCTGTCTGTTCGGTAAAAATTGTAGCCAAACGGCTAAACCTAGAGAGTTGAAATTTGGCATGCTTATACAACTCTTTGACCCGCACATAGGAAAAATACTAAAACATCTAAAAAACATACCCCCCTAAAAATATAAACAAATATGTGCTCATCGAAAACAAAAATATTTTTTTTAAATTCTGAGTAGGGTATCAACTGAAAGCCCTTAGTACGTGGATTAACGATCAAAATTTTATTTTTGCAAAATAAATTATTTTCATGCGATTTTTGACAAAATTGTGCAAAAAAATTTTTGTCCCACACCCTGTAGCCCAGATGGTTTAAACTAAAAATCTGAAAAAATTCTAAGTAATGTACATTGGTGTGAACCGGAATAGTACAACAGGAATTTTTGATCAGATTATGTTTTCGGAAAATAACGCATTTTTTGTGTTTTTAACTAAAATATGTTAACTATTTAATACGTTGTGTAACATACCACATCAGTAGCTCTCGTGGCGTGGTTGGATTTGTCGTACGCTTAATAATATAAGAAACTTGCAAACTAGGGTTCGAATCCTGTTGATTTTATTTTTGTTTTTTTTTTTGCATTTTTATTTTGTTTAAATTATTTTGTTAAAATTCTAGTTATATTTGGTAAATGTTGCATTTAATTTTTAAAAGCGTAAATTTAAATTTAAGTGAAAGTGTTGAAATTATAATTTAATTCTATGTTTGACGAAATCAAAGGGCGGGACTTATGATGTAAGCAACCAATGGAAACCATAGGTGCAATTTTCAAAATCTTAATGAACTTTGCTATATAAAAAAAATACTGCATATATTTAGAAACTTAAATAATGGTATTAGGCATTCGAATTAAAATGCATAAAAAAATATTTTGACATAAAATTTGTTTTGGCATCCCAAATAATCATCGTTCAGTTACTAAATACCTGCAAAACCCAGAAATGTGTGAAAATTCACACTTCACATCAATTTTTAATATTGATCTAAAACCAGTTGATTTTGTTACGTAGGACAGTATTCAATATCCTCAATTTTTCCATATAGTGATGTTGGCAACTCAAATAACACCAGATAATTTACATATAAATATTATCTAGTAAGTTTTTAGTGCTTTTTGTTTGTCATAACTATGGCATCTTAACACTCTCCTTACTGTAATCTAATAAAGCCATTCCTACAACGGCTTTCATCGTAATTCCAGAAGACAGCTATATCGTTTTAGTAACGTATATCATAATAAAGTATCCTTGATAGACATGTAATGCTGAATGGAGTGTAATATTAGATATGGCCGTATTCTAGGTAAAACGCATATTCAGAATTTGTTATCAGTCGACAAAAGTAAATAGCATTTAGGTTAGGTTGTCTAACATACCCATGTATACTTATATACACCGAGCTAGACTCTTATCTTTTATCTACTACTTGCTTTGATTTATATGATGCTAAAAACCCCAGAATGCCTTTTATATTACCGTTTCACGTTCAGTTTTTAAGATGGTATTTTTATTTTTTGTTTCATGAACGTGAATAAAATTCAATGTTAGTATTATAACCTCGTCACGCTAACACACATTTTCTTCCTCATCACTATAATCATCTACCTCACAGTTCTTGTGTGATACATGGACTTGTGTACAGATATCTTCCAAAAAATACACGCAGTTATGGTATGCATAAAATATAAAGTTTAGGGCGTGATTTTTGGCCAAATTGCAGCTTCAGTTCTGTCTGTCTGTACGGTAGAAATTGTAGCCAAACGGCTGAACACGTTGAAATTTGGTATGCTTATACAACTCTTTGAACCATATATAGCAAAAATACTGGAGTTCAAAAAAATATATCACGAGATAAATTTAAACAAATATGTATTAAATAAAAAAAATATATATTTTTTTAAATTTTACGTGTGGTATGAAATGAAACCAAATAATGCGTGTATAAACCAAATTTTTATTTTTTAAAAATCATTTTTTTTATGGGATTTTTACCAAAAATATGACAAAAACCTTTTGTCCTCCACCCTATTTCCCAGAGTTGATCTAAATATCTGAAAAAAATCTCAATAATGTACATTGATGGGAACCGGAATAGTTCAACAGGAATTTTAGATCAGTTAGTATTTCGAAAATTATTTTTTATTTTGTGTCGTTGAAAAAAATAATTATTTGTTTTAAATTTATTGTGTGACCTCAAAGCTCTTAAGACGTAGATTGAGGAACGAAAAGTAGTTTTTTTATAATTTTTTGCTGTTTTTTTTTTTTCAAAAATGTACTGAAAAAATTGCTGTCTTGCACCCTTTAACGCAAAGGAGGAATGTATATTGGTATGAACCGGAATAGTACAACAGGAATTTTTGATCAAATTATGTTGTCGGAAAATAACACATTTTTTGTGTTTTTTTGTTGACGATGTAAATACACTCATACCTCACTTTACGGCCTAGATACGTTCCGGAAAAGTTGGCCGCAAAGCGAAAAGCCGTATAACGAATCAATTCCGAATTCTCAAAACCAACATCATTTGCTAGGTTCAATATGGTTTGTCGAAGTTCAGAAATAGAATCAACTTAAGGATCATTAGTTTTTATTCTTTCTGGCCATATTTTTTTCACATTTATTATTTTTTTGGCAGTTTAACGAAACATTTTGGGCCGTATATCGAAAAAGTGCCATAATTAAAGAAGGCCGTTATAGCGAAAAGCCGTATAAAGAGCGGCCGTATAGCGAGGTATGAGTGTATTTAACATGTTATGTAACACAGTAAATCAGTATGCTTTCATGGTGTAGTAATTAGACATCTCGCTTACTAAATTGCAAACTAGGGTTCGTTTCCAGTCTGGAGACAATTTTATTTTGTTTTTTTTTTTGCATTTTTATTTAGTTTAAATTATTTTTTCAAAATTCTAATTATATTTTGGAAAATGTTGCATTTAATTTTGTAAAAGCGTAAATTTAATAACCATTGTTGAAATTATAATTTAATTCTATGTTTCAATGTATACTTCTGACTTAAAACAGCCAATGGAAGCCATAGGCGCAATTTTCAAAATCTTAATGAACCTTGCTATATAAAACAATACTACACATATTTATAAACCTAAATAAAGGTATTAGGCACTCGAATTAAAATTTAAAAAAATATATATTTTACATAAAATTTGTTTTGGCATCCCAAATAATCATCATTCACTTACTAAATACCTGCGAAACCCTGAAATTCACACTTCAAATTTTTTTATTGTCATTTAAGGTTAAAAATTTGTAGTAAAAAAAGAGAATGAAGCCTACACAGTTTCATGGCATTAACTCCTATTCTGATAAACCTCTCACGCTCGATGCATATCCGTCATTGAGTCATCAACTTCCTCTCATCACTTACGCTCGAAATCACCTCCTAGACCAACTTTACTACTTTCCCAACTCTTCTACCTGCCTACCTAACCAACACTAACAAGATTTAACTCTCATTTATTCTAATCAACAAGGTTTACTTTAAAATTAAAGGATGAACAATTTTTAGTGGTATACAAAAGCAAATTCGATTCTTTGATAACTAACAATCTTAGTAACTTCTAAATTACATGTTTTTTTGTTACACGCATGTAATTTTCCTTAAATAAGATGGAAATAATTGCGGTGAAAACTCTATAATTTCGTTTTTTTGACGTAGGAAGCGTTTATAAGTCCCCTGTAGGTGTCTTGTGAAAATCGTAGGCGGAAAACATCTGAATTGATTCATAAATCGTTGAAGATTAATATTATAATAGTTATAAATATCAAAACTATTTAAAATAAACGAATATTTCTATCAGCATATAGATATTTATTTCTATAGCCAGGGCCGGCGCTAGGATTTGCGAGGCCATGTGCGAGAAGAGGCGCGGGGCCTGCTGTTCAGATCCAAGTGAGGAGCAAAAAAAAAGGTCCTCATCTCCATGCGCGGGGCCTATTGTTGAACCGCGGGGCCTGCTGTTTAGATCCAAGTGAAGAGCAAAAAAAAAAGGTCCTCATCTCCAAGCGCGGGGCCGGGTTCTGGGAACGCGCTGAACCCGCCTTCCGCCGGCCCTGTCTATAGCTTACGTTTTTTGTTATACAGGATGACAACTTTTACCCCAAAATGTTAAGAGAATAACATTGAAATCTATAGTTTTTATGATTGCTGTTCGCCATAATAACTTACAAACGTCGTAAATGATATCAATTGAAAGAGAATTTTTACCCGCTTCTAATGATATCAAAACTTTTGCAATTGATTTTAATATTTTCAGTTTTTACCGACCGCCAACCATAAGGGACATATCGATTTTGACATTTCGAGATTCCGATGGATCTCCACGAATTGTCCCTATATAACGCGTTTTGACTATTTTTAGCATGATGTCCGTCGGTATGTCTGTTGGTCTGTGTGTCTGCCTGTCTGTGTACACGTGCAGAGCAAATTCTGCTATAAGGATTTTTATGAAACTTAATATTTAAGCTTTTGACATAAATGGCAAGAGTTGATCACCTTTTGGTAAAAATCGGTTGACTAGAAAAGGTTTTTCGTGGCAATTTTAATATTTTTGCGAATATTTAACAACAAACTCACACAAAACACTTGTAAACAACGCAATGAAAAAATATGGTTTTTAAAAGTTCAGTAGTTCAACTTTTCATCAACAGACGGCCTAAATAAATGTCTGCATAAGTAAGGTTTATAAACGAAGTTGCAAAACGGCACAGTAAAATCGATAACGTCACGGATCAATTTTATAATCACTCTGTATTATCGATATCTTGTGAACCGATACTTAGCCATAATGTATTTTGATGTGTGAATTATCGCATAATATGAGTGCGTTCAATGCAGACATATTTAATAAATTCAAGGAAAAGTGTAGATAAGTTTTGAAACAATAGAACTCGCACTTGGCAATGAAAAGACTGTACTTCCTGCGTTTGATGTAGAGGAACGTTTTATGTTTTCTTATAACATTAAACTAGTGGCTCCACGCACTGCGCTTACTATAAACCTTATGTATCTAAATACAGCACACCAGCATACCTCAACATTTAAATATCACGGTTCAAAGTAGATAACAACATAGAGATTACTCATAGACAGTGGCGGCTGGTACATAAGAGCTGCAGAGCTGCAGCACCCCCAAAATTAACAAACATAACAAGCCATTATGATTATTTTCGCTCGCTTTCTTTTATAAGTTACTTAATTTTTAGTCAAAACCCGTCAGTACTGCTATGGGTCGTGCGTAAAATAGTTCGTCTACAAGTTATGATATACGATGAGTTGATGTGCTGCGTGCATTCGCAGCACCAGTTGCTTCGCGACGATTGGCATTGAGTGAGGAATACAGGAGGTATAGCTCCTCTCAGAGCTGCACACGTTTGCAGACAAAAGCTTGCGAAGTGGACGTCTGACTACAGATATTGATGTATTTTTAATATTGCATTACTTTTTGATATTATTTAAAAAATAGTGTAATTCAAATTTTTTTAATATAAAATAAGTTTTTAAAAAAATTCAAAAACAGGAGACAGATAAGAAAAGGAAAAATAAGAATGCAAGTTAACAAATATTCTTTGAAATTAGTTTGCAATGATCCAATACTAATGCGGACACCGTTATTTTGGATGTTTGCCATTGCTGATAGTACTAGGCTAGAATAGTACAATATAATGAGTATTATTATCAAAAAGATATAATACTTAATGAGTTATATAAAATATTTTCGGACGTTTCGGAAACTGCTTAACGATCTGGTTCCGTCTTCGGCGATTACGAGAGTGATGACTCACTCTCATCGAATTTCTGTGAGACCTCATATAATGATTGATCAAATTAGATTAACCATTTTAAATTTAGAATATTGGTGTACTTGTTTAAAACTCGAGTCTTCCACCTAAAGTTCATAATCCGTGAGCGGTTTTGGACATGAACTCCTCGCATTCGCTGACTGGCTGCAATGATTCTCAAAGATAGATTTAAGGGTTGTTGAACTAAAAACAAACCCTAATTCTGTACCAAAGAATAATATGGGAAGCATGCAGTACTTAAGAAAAGTTTTATTTTTGAAACTATCAAAATTACCTCCTTAACATTTCTGACCCCTGCTCTTTAAATGATTTTCTGAATTTTTAATCTACACTTATCTATCAAAATTTTAAAAAAAAAGTTTAAATAAAAATATTGTCAGATTTATTATTCTTACCAAAAGTCCACTATTCGAAAAACAAATGAGTATCTCACCTGGAAAAAAGAAAAATTTATTAGAAAATAGTACAAAGATAACTTTCGAAAATTGACAACCATAATAAAAAATAAATAAGATTCTAATTCCTCAATGACGTGCCGCAAGATAAGTTCTTTATTTCTAAACTTCCGGCACTATATTAAAGGAATGTAGCATGCTACAACATAGTTAAAAATGTTAAACTAAGCATCCTTAATATAAGTAATTGAGTACTTAAATCGCATAGCACCATCATATAAAATTAATTGATAAAGTCGTCAATAGATGTCAGCAGTTTTCATTAAAGCGTATTTACATGTGAAACGGATAGTTTTCAACATCACGGAGAAATTATTATAAATTTATTTTCAATTAATGTATCCTCTTCGTATTTCTTATAGAATGTACAGAGAACAGGATGTAGAGAGTAAAATAGATTATTAGAATTTATGGTCCGAAGCAACAAGATACATTACAAGGTCTTTACATCTATCCATTTAAAATACATATAAAATTTAATAAATAAATTTAATGACATTATATTTTAATATTATTGGTTATTGATGGTACTGAAGTGTAAATAATGTATCAATAGTCTATTCCCGAGTTTACGGCTCTACTATTCGAGCGTAGTATTCCAGTTCATGTTAATGTGCATTACTCGGAATTATTTGAGATTTTTAAACCAGCCCCTCTGGGAAATACGATGTAGGAGAACATTTCTCTGGGCTCGTCCTGCTTATGTTACCAATGAACAAAATAATAAATATTTCACATAGTATTTTTTCACATTTTTCATAAATTGGAGCCAAATGTGATCGAAAAAAATTGTATTCCTTAATCTATGTTTCAAGAGCTTTCATTTGGTATCACAAATTAAACTAAAAAATAAAAATATCGATAAATTAAAAAAAAAAAAAAACAGCTATGACAACCATAGAACCGACTGTCACCACAAAGTACTTAAAGAAAATACTTTTTAACGGAGAAATGATTTTTTTTTTGCGTCTTCAAAAGTGGCTATTTGCGCCCAACACAGCCTATCTATATGACTAGCGGTTAGTTAGTTAAAATTTTTGGCGCAACAAAGGCTACAAAGCAACAAAGGCTATTTGCGCCTATATTTCTATATGACTAGCAAATGTATTAAAAAGAATAAATAAAACAATAAATAAATAAATAAAATCTTCTACAAATACTCAATAAAAAAAAATTTGCACGGACAAACACAAATATACTAGAATAAAAACTGAAAAAACAATGGGTGATGGAAAGAGGATGTAAAGGGGCCAATAACCTTCGGATATCACATATCAAGATAAATAATATATTAAAATAAATTGCAAAACTTATTATTAAGAGTATCAGCCTGTCCATGAGTACTCTGTCGTCACCTAAGACAGTGTTTCCCAACCTTTTTTCATGGCGAACCGGCAAGCAACCTAGAAAAAATTCGCGGACCGGCAAGTTTAGAAAGTAATGTGTATCGCAAAAGTTTTATATTTTTTATTGCACTGATTACAAACAAAAAAACAAAAAATCAAATATAATTAGTGAAAAAAGAAACAAATTATTACTTAACCCTTTACCGCATAGTGTGCCATATATGGCGCATTCCGATTTTTATTTTTTATTTTACTTTTAAAACTTAATCAGAACGTTACTTCATGAATGTTCATATATACCACATACACAGCAATGGATCCTGCAGTATCTCAAGTAATGGGCTGCAATAGATTTGATGATATCAAGCGGAATTTGCACTTCAACGATAACTCTGAATTTATTGAGAATGGACAACTAGAAGATACGACCTTTTCTTTCAAAAATTCGAGGGCGACTGTTTTTAATCCCTAATGAAGAACACCTAGCAATTGACGAGCAAATAATAAGGAATCATTTTCTTTTGTAACATAATGTAGAATCATAATGTTCCATGTATGGCACAAACCCTAAATTATTATTTTAATTATTATTTTTTCATAAAAATAATAATTAATGTTTTAAATATATTTTTTTAATTAATTTTTCTATCAATATGAACCAATTCCTAATACTCATGAATTATTTCAGCCAAAAATAAAAATTCATGCAGTAAAGGGTTAAGCAATTAATAGATTAAGGACATATTTTTGATATATGATTGTTTATTGTGGAAAGTAATTATTATTGTATTTTATAAATTAACACAATTTTTTGTTTTATAACTTGCACATAAAAATAATTCTGCGGACCGGCAAAAAATCTCATGGACCGGCGATTGGGAAACACTCACCTAAAGCAACTGACAGGTCGTAGCATAAGCCTAACTTCTCCCTGACATCCTCAAACTGTACACGTTGAGTTAAAATGGAGAAGTAATTATTGAAAAAGATAAAGTAAATAAAATAAAGAATAAGGAAAACAGATCGAAGTAATGAGAAAAAAAATGGAAATGGCTACGCGGGACACAAAAAATAGCACAATCAATCCCGCGGGTCGAAATTTAGCCGGAGCTTCATAAGCGTTATGCTTATATGTTACCAAAATATTAGTCAATTATTTAGGTTAACGAGGAGTTCTATTCAATATTTTCCATTTCTCATTTCTTGCAATTATTTAGTCTGGATATTTTATAAAATTTCTTGAACTTGCATAACCCTTTATCTTTTTAAAAAATCTGTTGTTATCACAGACATATAACAAAAACTTTGTCATTGTTTACATTATATATCCTACCGTTTGTATATCAGAAACGGATGTCGAATGTTTATCCATAAAATGATGACGCGATCGTCTCTGAATCTTGGTTATATTACGCGGCAGACAGCATAATCTGTATGAAAATGACCAATTAGATCCTTAGATATCGTATTCAAACTGGGGTATCGTAAAACTAAATTAGTTAATTTAATATTAATTCTCTTGTTACTTAGTAAACATTAATTAGACAAAACGTCTCGCAAGGGTGAAACCGCGAAACGTAAAAGACAGATGCCTATACCACTATTACAATGTTAAGTTTCAAGAGATGAACTACACGAAATCATCACTATTGGCGCCGTGTCAGCCTGAGGGCTTACCTCAGCGTTTTTTGAGTAATACATAATTTTTGGAACTAAATTCAAAATTCTTTTACACAAGTCAAAAACAAGACGTTTCTAAATAGCATCGGCAACCAGTAACGATCGTACTGTAAGGGAGGTAATTTTGGTATTATTTCATAAATAAAATTTCATAAATAAATTCATTATAATCATTCAATTAGAGTAAAATATTTAATCTGTTAAACGATACAAAAATAATCTATTACTTAGAAAGGGCATTTAAGATAACGGTAGATTGTTTATTATTGCAACTTGACACTTTTGTCAATGTAACATGAAAAGTGAATCGTAAATTATTGTGTTAAAAAAATACGTCAACCATAAGCACATAAATAATAATTAACTTTTGTCTGAGATATAAATATTATGATTCGGCTATTTTCTAATGGGATATTTATCTGAGTTATCACCAATAAATTATGAATTTTAAGATAGTACAAGACAGACAATCAAGAGGTGTTAAATGACATTTTACAGTTGGGCGAAGTAAGCATTTTATAGTAGTCATGTTTTAAGGGCAATAGATTGAAAACCGTCATAATGTTAACATGTTAAAAAGAGTTGATTTTAAGCCGTCGTATGATTAAGATCATGTTTAAGAGTGGAGTCTCAAGAGAGAAGAAGTTAAGTCGTGTTTTAAGTAGGGTGAGAATTGGTTCATCATGGGTTAGAGTATCCAGAAGTTGTCGGTCAAGTCAAGTAAAATGTAACAAGTAATTCCGTATGGAACGTTAGTGTAGTGACCAGTTTCTACCAGTTTAGAAACATGTAGTGGGTAAATTAGTGTTTGGTGGAAAGTGTGTCTAGTGTGTGTGAATGTCTCATTTGGATTTAGCTGTATCGACGTAATTGTAAGTCTAGTGTAATTAATGTAAATATTTAAACCGTATCATAATTAAAGTAGATTAGCTAAAATGTTGAGTTTAATTGAAACAACCCTTAATCCTTCCAAGAATCATAGCAACCAGCTAGCGGACTAATAGGGGGGGTCCAGACTTGATCCGCTCGCAAGTCTTGGAACCCATAATGTGAGGGATGTACAGAGTAAGTACAAATGAAATAAATGAATCAGCCAACCGTGACATTTCATATTTTCATATCAGAGTCCCCACAGTACGCATGCGTGCCGTCAAAGCAGTCACTTTCATAAGAGCTGCAAATCTGCTGAGCAGTTGCAGCTATATCTCCTGAGCAGATATTTAAAAAAAAACGGTTGTTTACAATTGCGATTGAGTAAATAAAAGAACGACTATCTGCACAGATATACAACTGAGATGAATATCTGCGGGATAAAAAAGAAACACGGCCACTTTCTTCTTCAAAAGCTATTTCCAAAAGTGTTTCTGTCACGGTCTTTCCAGGTTTGAAACAAAATTTCAAAATTGCTTTACGATCAGGTCAGTCTTAAAAATCACCGGGGTCATGAAAATTGAATTACAAAAACAGCCATAAAAATCAAACGAAATAACTACACAAAACATACTGAATGGCAGTCAATTCACAAATGACAGCTGCACCATATCAAGCCACTATACATCCTAAACATTCTTCTTGAAAAGAGCTACTATTCAATGCAAAAATTCTGCAATGACAAAATAATACACATAATTTATTTGATTCAGAACCCACCTATCGACCAAAATCGGAAAAATTAAGTATTCTAGATTCATATTACTGGTAGATATACGCATCACTTAGTGCAGAAAGCCATGCTGTAAGCCTCCAACTTCACTCCTGGTTATTTGCTTTGAAAATCCCGTTTGCTGCAGAAACCATCTAGCGCCACAACAAATAGTGTTTCTGGGCTAAAGTTTGTGATTAGTATAGTTGGGAAGGATATGCTCTTAATGATTATTAAGTTACTGCTAAAAGTTGGCCCTACTGTCACCAGTGTCAAAACTGGCATTGCATAAAAAGATAAATTCCCATAGATATTGCATCTTTGTTTGATGGATTGTTAGGATAATATCCAAACTTGTCGAAATTCAATGATATTCCATTAAGAAATTATGGTTGATTTGTTGTCTGGAATAATCAAATATCTATGATCAAGCTAGTCCATTATTTGATGATGTATTGGATTATATCCCTGTCGGATGAATGTCTCCCATCTCATCACACAAACATAAATCTCTTGGGGACAATAGAAGGCTTCATATCTGGCCAAATTTGATTAAATTTTAGCCAGAGGACATACACATACCAGACAATGCTTCATTACTGCGTGGTTATGATTCATGTTAATCGACACAAGATAACAACAAGGACTTTTAAATCATCTATTAATAATACAGACTCTTTTAATTGAGTTTTTAATCTCAATTGTAAACGTGGCTGTTTTATTGCTACCAGAAAAGATAAGTATTATTTGTTTACATTCTTTGTTATCAACGTTTTAGAATTATTTGCACAGATTATAACTCACTCAAGTTAAATTTAGACCAGTATATCAATAGTTAGTAATAATTTCATTTCCGGTGTTATCATTTGGACTATAACCACCTCACATAAAAAAAAAAAACAATATCCTGCCAACATACCTCATCATGCGCTGTCATTTAAATAAATACAGGAATACCCCAGTTGCTGGACATTTTCGCGAAAGAAAAAACTAATTTCTCATGTCAAATACTTATGGCATCCATTTCGTATTACACCCTGTATATTTTATTGTATTAATTCGATCCTCATAACATAAAATGTCTCATCTAACGTTAGGGTTGGTGAAACCTAGACTACTGAGCTGTTACAGCAGAAGAATTTATTCTCATTTTCGTGAAAATGGTCTCTTGAGTTCAATTTTATTACAACTGAATCACCTATTTGTCTGGTTTTTTGTAGAAGGCTAGACGGCATAAAGAACTTATATCGTAATGAACTGGGGACAATATTGCATGTCTGGCTTATAAATATAAAAGAATCATTGATTGTTAGAAAATTAAATGTGACTGACTTCTTATTTGGATGGTTCTTTGTATACGTTCTTGCAAAAGATCGTCTAAAAGCAATTTTGGATGCAAAACGTGTATGGGTTCTACATGTGCTTCTTGCAATATTTTGTACGCATGTTATTGTTGCATTCGACCTTTCTATAAACCTATTTGTAAGCGTCTTTTAAAACTTCTTCCCATTCGATGGGATACTGTAAGGATGCCTACCATCCAGTATCCGAGACAACGCCGGATTAATAAATCGTGGACCCTGAAGCAAAATCAGCTCAAAGCCCCAAACCAAAGATCATATTTGTTAAAGCCCCAGCAAAATTCTCAGCTGGTCATGTTTATGACAAACGTACCATTGAAATGCTAGCCTGGTGAAACACTGGTGTTTTCATCCATGCAATACGTATGTGTTCCATCTACTTTCATTTTCGTAGTACTTCGCGCCTAATTTCAGTATGGTCTGTTACTCGCCACAGTTCCTACTTGGTAGTAGTTTCAGGCCAATGGACTCCCATATCCAGAACGCGGTAAGCAAGGCATTAGGGGGCTTGATGCCAGAGGGCGTGCCAAGGTTAAAGGACCTATTTTTTTTTAGGTCTTCAATTAGAATTTTGAAATGAAGACCTTAGTTTTAGGTCTTCACTTGAAATTTAGAAGTGAAGAACTTTTTATTTAGGTCTTCACTTGGAATTTAGAAATGAGACCTTTTTTTTAGGTCTTCACTTGGAATTTAGAAATGAGACCTTTTTTTTAGGTCTTCACTTGGAATTTAGAAATGAAGACCTTTTTTTTAGGTCTTCACTTAAAATTTTGCCCTCTCTGGGGCGCTTCATTAAATCTTGCTTAAGGGGGCCAAAGACCCTCGCTCCGGCCCTGCCCATATCATTTTTAAACATTTATTGACATTGAAACATTTATTAAAGAAGAAAAGTATGGTCTAAAACAGTGCTTCTCAACTTAAAACATACCGCGGATCGGAAAAACAATGAGTTATTTTAGGAAAACCAGTTAAAATAAAATTTTATAATTCTTATTTTTTTTATTATCTTGTAATGTAATGCAAATCCTGTATAGCAATACTTGTTAGATCTTCTGTTAACTGATCTATCCATCTCTACCGACGATCTTTCCACGTGTTAAACAGAAATACGACCGAAAATACTGATTAAAAAGATGTGGCAATACAGAAAAGAACTACTAGCCTGAGGAAGCCAAATGTAACAACTGAGAAATGCTTTTATGTTAGTTACATTACATTCGAACATTGATTATTAAATTAACCACGTCATTTCATCTGGAACAGACTTTACTAATATAGTTTTAACTACTCTTTGAGGACCATCAATTTTTTTATTTTCATAATTAAATATACATCCTTTAGACGCGGATACTAAGAGCTTTCGGCATTTTATTCCTCCCTCTGTCCGAAAATAAGAGTTAGGAGAAAAAAATTTTTTTTTTTATTTATTAGGAGTAGAAAAATATTAAAAAAAGGATCAATTCTTCTTTGATAAACATATGTTCGACTTGACTTTGAAACGTCAAAGAAATTTTGTATTTCATATACAGTCTGTTCCAAACGGTTAAGCGGAACTAAATGGGAATTTACTTCTTTTAGGTTGTCACGAGAAGGGACCTTGCTTGGGTTATTTCATTTTTCACGTTGGGATGTCAAAATTTAAAATTCCAACAATGAAACCATGGAAACGAATGACATATGTCAAAATTAAATATTTTTTTTAGATATTTTAATGATAAAAAAATAAATAAATGGGAAATTTGTATTAAGAATGACACAAAAAATCAAAATATAAAGAAAATGACATTTTAAAATGATATTAACCTTAACCAAAAAATGTTTATTGTAAGTATGATTTACAAAGCTTAAACAAAACGGCCGAAAGGCACGATTTAAACGATGAAAGTAACTAGATTGCAAAATCTAGTTCCGCTTAACCGTTTGGAACAGACTGTATTTGATATTTGACCGAAGTCGAATTCTTATTTCTGGCTGAGAAGCTTCGAACCACCCACGTCAAATAAAATTAATAAATAAAATAAAATTAAATGAATAAGTAATTCTGTAAGTAATAAAGTTTTGGTTTTTTTTGCAATGGTCAAAACATTTATTTGTTTTTAATGTCCTTCAATCCCTAGCATTGGTCCTTAGTCTCGAACAGGACTGTTAAATTAAAATAGGACTCTTATTTTCGGACAAATTTTTGTGTGAAATGGGACTCTTATTTTCGGACAAAGGGAGTATATTAATATTGGATAATTCAAAATAAAAAGTCAGCTTAACCCACGTGTTAAACCGAAATACGTCGGGAAATGTTGTTTAATATGTGGCAACGTAGGAAACGGCTACCAACCTGTGGAAGCCAAATGTAAGCATTGACAATTAAATTAATCAAGTGTGACATCATTTCATAATTATTTTGAATAGACTTTACTAGTATAGTTTTAGGTACTCGATGAATATATTGAGGACCATTCAATTTTTTTTTTTCTTTTTATAAATACGTATTTATGAACTGTCTTTTGAGTATCATTGTATTATTTAACATTTGAATAGAGTGCTTATGTAAAAAATCCCGCAAAATAATCCTATACAATAACCTCCATCAAATAATACGCACATAACAAATTAATATAACTCGATTGCAGAGAACGCATTGAAGTGATGTTGAAGTTTCTTTGTTCATTCGAAGAGAGCATTCCAAAGCGTTGTCCATCTCTGTCGCACATTTCCTGCCGTCTCGCACTCTCAGACCTTGAGACGGGACCTAGTTCAACACTCCGGCGGCCACGGTGTCAGCACTACATGCGGGCGCGGACGAACTCAACACAGACCGGCTGCCGGCTCAACTCCACTACTCCTCTCTCTCAATACACTTACTTCACTTCACTTTCATTCAAGCCTTCCAGCACAACCAACAAACACACCGACAACAATTTTGGGATGGGAACAATTAAAATTAAAGTAAAAATTAATTTTATACACGCAGTCAGTGGCGTTACTACGTTTTTATGGCCCCTAACTCACTAACAATAAGTTTAAAACTTTCAACAATAGACAACGTATTAAAATTAGAGCTCTGAACGATTGCTCGCGTTACCATATGACAAACTTGTAGTGACAATCAACAGTGCACAAGTCATAGCCTATAGTTGACTTATTTAAGAGCTCTGAACGTCAGTGCCGTAACTAGGCAGGTGCAACAGGTGCACAGGCACAGATCTCAAGAGAAATGCGGGCCCTAAAAATGGTCAATGGGGGGCCAAATTAGACTGTAGATAACCTTTTTGTGCAACCGGGCTCAGGGACAGGCACAAGGCCCAGAAAAAGCTAGTTACGGCTCCGACTACGAAAGAATCTTGACTGTACCTGATAGTGGTAGTAAAAAGGTAGCTGCCAAATATATACGATTTCTAGATTTGGATAACTTCTGTCTAGGTAGTCTGATGTTGCCACCAGAGCGAACATTGTAATCATGTCTCAAGGATACGATTATGTATTTGTGAGAATTTTCATTAACATACTGAGAAGTAACATGTTCAAATAGGCTAACTGGTGGCCAAATTATTGTACTAAATACTAAAGTACAGTTTGAACTTATTACATATATTTTAGTGTTGAATTTTTGTTACAATGTCGACAGAAACCTGAGGTTTGAATTTTTGCAAACTAGACTTTTATCTAACGAATTGAGTTAACACCTTTTTGATCCTTGTAGTTTTGAAATTTTGTAAATATTTCATTTTCGAATGACCCTATCTCAAAAACTGTTGTAGATAGGGACCTGCGGTTGGAATTCTTGAAATCCCAAGATCCTATAAAGGGACACTATAAAAACCCCAAACATTTATTTTTTTTTTTTGTAAATTCTTTAATTAATAAACACCTAACTTAAGAATAATAAAATATAAAGACCGATGGTTTATATATTTTAAACTTACAGACTTTTTTCTACCTACATAAAAAATAGTGCCCTCCTTAGTTAACGCCTTTTTAATTTAATTTAATTTAAAATTTCATTTTCAAAATACCGTATCTCAAAATCTACACGAGATAAAAACCTGCAGTTGAAATTTTTGAAATCCTGATGTCCTATTGGGCCTTAGGACTCATATTGAAGCAACTCCCAAACAAAAAATTTTTTTGCAAAATTTTTCTTTATCAATTTTTTTTTTTTTTTGTTTTTTGAAATTTGGAAAAATCCTAACTTAAGAACAATAAAATATAGAGAACTGCGGATTCAATTTTTCAAATCTTCGTATATTGCTTAATGTAGAAAAAAATCGGGGCCTTAATAATCCAACATTTACAATAAATACGAATCGTCAAACAAAACCTTTGAAAATGGTCAAAAATCGAAAAAATCGTAAGGGTAAAAATTTTTTCTCTCTGATTTACTTCAAAATGTGTATACTTATGTATTTTGAGTATTATTCGTAGATCTCAAAAATAATCTCTATTACAAGGTACGGTTTACCATTTTTGAATAAATTTAAAAAAAAAGACATAAAATGACTCAAAAAATACTCATAAGAGAGTGCTTTAAATATATTTTTTAGAAATTGCAGCATTCTCCTAAGGATGAAAAAAATCGTGACTTTTGGGCTAAAATCGCAAAATTTTACTTTATATATTATTCTTATAATTAAAATTGTTTGTCTGAAAATCGTTTTAATTCTCATCACGTTCAGTCTGGTAGAATCGGATAAAAAAGATCCAATCAAGAATTCTTAAATAAACATTCAAGAGCAAGGATATCCATCTGGTATCGAGGACATAAAAAATATAGTGTGCCTTTTTCAAACAATTTTTTTTATTCAAAATTAGGCACAATATGTTCGGACTAAAATTCTGAACAATTTTTATTAAATAAGTTTTGGTCTAAAACTCATAGTAGTGATAGAAAATAGCAATGGAAAATTTAACATGGGCAAGCTCTATGGTTCCAAGTCGAAAAAGGACATACGGTAGGGTGACCAGATTTCAGTGAAGGGAAACCGGGACACAGGAAAAAAAAAAAGAAGGTCTTTCTTTCCTCCCAGATCCAAGTGAAGAGGAAAAAAAAAAAAGGTCTAAGATCTTCACCTCCCAAATTCAAAGTGAAGAGCAAAAAAAAAAGGTCCTCACCTCTTAAAACCGGGACGGATGGTCACCCTAACATACGGTATATATAGATAATGGATTTTTGGTACAGTTATGCGTAACGCGTTTCTAACAATTTTTTGTTTTACATCGAGTTTTAGCTTAAATCTAGTTTTAAGACTTTTATACAACCGGGCATTAAAACTTCTGGCTTTCCAGTTTTGAGAGTTATATAATGGTAAAATCATGTCAAAATGCTCTTGAGAATCGATGAAAAATATAAACAATTTAAAAAAGTATTTAAACAATTTATTTACATTGTATTATTTCAAAAAAACGTGTAACAACAACACGACAACTTTGTTTAAATTCTGCAAACAAAACAAACCAATCTTTCCCTTGGCATACTTACCGTATATACTTATACGACCAAGTTACATATTACCCAATCCGTTAACACATTTACCTTCAAACTGAATTTATTTGCAGAAATTATTAATGTTTACTTATTTCTTTTCAGAATTTATAATAATCCAATTCGAATCTAATTTATTTTATCTCCAGGGAATTCTAGTTGACTTAGCTAATTTCATATTTTGTATATGCGAGATTGTGAAATTTTAAAAAATTTAAATTTAAAATTTATGACAATATATAGAATGTGAATCAAGATGGTCAATATTCTTTATCCTCATCACGTGTTCTGTCCACTGTAGTCTATCTCTCAGTTCTTGTGTGATACTAGATATCCCCTTCAGTTCTCGCATATCTTAAAGTCCAATATTTATATTATGTGTAAAATAAGAGATATTAAGGAATCCTTGAAACCACATTTCATCCCTTTTCACCCTTTACGGGTGAAATTTTAAAAAACTGTCAAAACCATTTCGAGATATTTTAAAAAGACACGTATGTGCCAAAAAGTAATGTTGCAACTAAACAAACACAGGAAATACAACGGGATACATAATCCACCCCGATTGTAGGTTCACCCCTTTATGGGTTGATTAGGGCAAAATCCCCAAATAATTTTTTCGGCATTTGTATGGGTAATACTTGTAAGCAAAAACTAAGTCGATATCCCATCGGCCCTAAGAGATGTTAAGAAATTCGTGAAATCACATTTCACACCTTTTCATTCCTTAGAAGTGGAATTTCGAAAAATCCCTTCTTAGTGGGTTCTTCCGTCATGAAGGGAATATACTCTCCGAATTTCAAGAATTACTAGTACAGGTGTTCGGGCTGGGTGGTGATGAGGGAGTGAGTGAGTTAGTCAGTCAGGATATTGCCTTTTATATATGTAAATATTGGTTTTATATAAATAGATTGGCCAAAAAATAAGTCCAGTTTAAAATTTCATCCAAATGGTCCATTTGACATAGAGTCACCCAAATGTTTAAATACTTGTTGACTTTTTTAAACCGATAGAAGTAATTCTTTTTTAGGATGGGGGCCCGGTCAACAGTCATGGGTCTGTGACCCGAGACTGCGGGCCCGAAACTTCCTCTGTGTAGCCCTGCCTATTATATAGTTGCCAAGACGCGCTCCCATGAGTGGCTAACGGGCTTGACCCCCCTCAATATTTTTAAGGGCCACGTTAGTCTTGTAATTGAACCTAAGCCAACCCAAAGAAAAAAAATGGTTTTTGAGCCGCCTACGAAAAGTTTTTGACTTCTGAACCTCCCTAAGAAAAAAATCTTGTTACTTGCCTGCAGTTGCCACAATTCCAACTCTCGTATAATGTAGTTCCGTTAATATTTCGATTTATTTATGTTGATATTATTATAAAAAAATTTCCTTGTATATTTTATCTCGTTGGCAAATAATAACGTAAAATAAATAATCAAAAATGTGTAAAAACCAAGGCTATAATGTACCGGAAGTGTGATAAACCATAACTAAGATTAAGTTTTAAACATCAATTAAACTAATTCATGATACATCAATTCATAATCTTTTGTTTGTAAACTGAAATAAGGCTTTCGATTGTATTGTTTTTAAGTTGGCCGGTAGAGTTGCATAACTCTCCATTTAGCGAAGCAAGGGCAGTCGTAAGATGGCCAGTTGCAGGTTCACTGCATTCCAATGCCCAGACTCACTTTCACAGTATCACGAAGAACGCGTTAAGAACTATGGGATCACATGACCCACAACTACACTATTTATAAGTTAAAATATACAGATTGGCTACAGCTACTAAGCTCATACCATTGCAGGTTTGAACCTGTTTGTTAGACAACATTGTTATTTAGTACATCATTAAAGAAATTTCACACTAATTTAATAATTTTAGTAAATATTGTTTATTATTTTTTTAAATAATAGAAATTTTGCAACAATCAAAACAAAACTTATAGGAAGTGTACAAAAAGGCTTCTTTCCTGTACTAAGCAGTATCCTTGATCAACATATTGAATTATAGATACGGTACACAATTTTTATTGCGTTCATAATCACGAAAACAGTTTTGTGTGACAGACATGTGATATTGGACGTCTCTATACAATTTGTGCGTCACACATATTATTGGAAATAAAGTAAAATCGGGATGAAAACTTGAGATCGTGTCATCATCATCATTCATCATCCACTGCTGAACATAGGCCTCCCATTTGCATCTCCAATCCTCTCTGTCCTGTGCCACCTGCAGCTAATTACCGATTTCTTGATGTAATCCGTCCAACGGGTAGGAGATCTGCTTCGGTTTCTAGTGATGTCTCTGGGCCACCATTCCAGTATTTTCCTGGTCCATCTACCATCATTGACTCTAGCAACATGACCTGCGGAGTGCCACTTACGTGAAATTCTACCAATTATATCGCAAACTTTTGTTTGCTGTCTGATCCACATTTTTTTCAATCTAATAGTGTAACGCCAATCATCGCTCTCTCCATAGATCTTTGAGCAATTTTTCCGAAGATTTTCGCGTGAGGGTGAGAGTCTCAGCACAATAGGTGAAGACTGGTAGGCATTGATCAAATACCTTTCTCTTGAGGCAGATGGGGAAATCACCTTTTAAAATGTGCCTCAGATTTCCAAAGGCTGCCCATCCCAAAAAATTCTTCTGTTAATCTCAATGGTTTGCTTGTCCCGGCTGATAGTGATTTCGTTTCGCAGGTATTTGTAGTGAGAAACTTGATCAATGGGTCTATCCGCGATTGACAAATTACCACTCAGCAATAAATATGTCATTACTTGGTCTTTTGGTCTTTTTGTTGATTTGGAATCTTATACCCTCGGCTTCACTATTTAATTCTTCATTTGGTCCATTTCTCCTGTTGTCAGTAATTAAAAGAATATCGTCGGCGAAACGTAAATGGTTTAGACGATCTCCAATATAATTTAAGCCTCGATCTGTCCAACTTAGTCATTTAAAAACGCTCTCCAATGCAACATTAAATAGTTTAGTAGATATAGGGTCTCCTTGGCGTACACCTCACTTGATATTAAAACAATCTATTTTCTTGTGGCACTTCGCAACAGCGTCTGCCTTTTTATACACTTGACTTATTACACGAGAATATCTGTAGTCTATTCTAGCAGTTCTTAACCTTTTTATACACGGGACCTCCCAACTAGCCTAAAATATTTTCTGGACCGCCAAGAAAATTTTTGAAATAATATTTTAAATGTTCGTAATAATTTATTGTTTAATAATTAACTTTATTGTAATTTTAAAAGCAAAAACTGACAAAAACGGACCCCCCGGTTAAGAACAGCTGGTCTATTCGATCATCTTTCAGCGCATCGAGCGACTTCTTTCGACTGAATCGAAAGCCATCTCGAAATCCAAGAAGGTCAAAACCAAGGGTTTATTATATTTTTCGATTATAATCTTGAGTAGCAATGGTCGTTGGTACTGAAGCCTTTTCTAAATCCAGCTTGTTCGACAGGCTTAATGAGATCTTGCAAAGAAACCCATATATTAAATAGAATTTATTTTAAATATAAAAAACATCACTAAACCGGTTAATCAATGTTTCTAAAAGGTTAACCAAAATTCTGTAAACCGATTTAAGGAAATCATTACAAAAATCGGATAACAAAACTGGTTGAATATTAACCAATATAATATTCGATTTTCAGCTCTGTGGTAATATTCTGATGAATATAATACTATTCTATAATGGCCAATAGCACAATTCTATTGGTGGTTACCAAGTAACTATTGTTTTTTTTGTCAACTTTAGAACAGAAAACCGCTGCTTAAATCTCTTGAAACGTATAGAAACGAAGTATGAAGTCAAAAAAATGAACACAGATATATTCTCCAATTTTATTTATATATATTATCATCAGTTAGTACCGCTCTAGGACGTTTCTAACGATTTGAATGACAGCAACCACATTTCGTTGTTAATTTGAAATTAAATTTAAAAATATTTTAATTATCTAATTTTGATTTATGTCGGAATGATTTGCGGTGTATAGATGTTCTAAATTGAAACTATATTGAATGTTTGATATTGATTTGACAAATTAGCGTTTGATATAGAGCAAAAGTCATTTAAATGATTCAGTGCATGATAGTGGATTAGTGGCTGTTGATTCTGTAATTAACACGAGATTTTTGGAGCTTAAAACGCTGCAAATCACACAAACATTTAATTAAATTATTTATTCAACAACGCAGAATTAGTTTAAATTATTACTAGTTAGGTACAATGATGATGTGCAATTTTTTTATATTTTAGTTTTGATACGTAATTTATTATCTTCAATTCTGTTTATATATGTTGACCATAAAAATATAAAATAACTAGCTGGAGTACCCTTACTTCGTACTGTTTTTGTAACGTATAATTTCCTGTAATGAAAATGATAAGTGAGATATTTCAATTTTAAGTAGGACACAAAATAATCATTTCTTTATTCTAAATTACTCTTTTGTATATTTTTTTGATGTTAAGTAAATAATAAGTAAGATACAGAGCCGGACAAGGGTATTGCTGCGAGGCAAAGTACCAATTTTGCGCCCCCATCCTTGGTCATAACCAAATAAGGAAGGATGACGGGGCGAAATTATGACCAAAAAAGGGTGCCTGGAATTATTTTTGCGCCCTTACCAACTTTGCACCCGAGGCGAGTGCCTCACACTTTAGATCCGACTCTGGTGAGATATTTCGTTTATAGGTTAAAATCTGCATTAAACAGAAAGGAATAGTTTCATTTATCATATTCATTTTTGCAGTTAAGTAAATAATAAAGATATTTTATCCTTATAAGTAACACTCCCCTTGCCCCCTAAATAATCTTCTTTAATAATTTTCTGTGATCCCCTAATTTAACATTGGCGCAAATAGCTTTCGTTGTTGTGCGCCAAAAATTTTAACTAACTAACTAACCTAATTTAACATTACAAAATGTTTTCTCATGTACCAACATTTTTGATGTAAAGTAAATAATAAGTGAGATATTTCAAGATTTTAGTTTTAGAATGTCCCCCCGCAACTTCCCAAATATTGATTCAATCTAAATGTACCTATATATAACAATAAAGATTTGATTTCTTATTATAATCAATTTTTATTATATACATTTTGGCTGTTAGTATACATTTACAGTATAGTATACAATATACATTATAAGTCAATAATAAACGAGATATTTGAAAAGTTTATCTAGCCCCCCACCCCCCTCCCGTAACTCCCAAAATATTCATCTACATGAAAAAATACATAGAAATAAAATATTTATTTTCTTATTAAAAATTATTTTGGTCATAATGTTTTTGCTGTTAAGTCAGTAATAAGGGAGATATATGTATGTATTTTACTTTTAGGGTGTCCCCCGTAACTCCCCAAATATTCATCTAATTGAAAAAATGTATTGAACAAATTTGTTTTCTTACTATAAACTATTTTTGTTGTACATATTTTTCTGTTAAGTCAATAATAAGGGAGATATTTTTGTATAGTTTGTTTTTTAATAAACAGTTTTAACCCCGAAACACCCCCCTAGAATAAAATTTTTGAAATGCCTTATATCCTATGTTCGAATCCTAGTTTAACTCTATAATCATACATTACGTGAAAATATGTCTAGCCGTTTTTGCCTGAATCTCGGACAAAAAGACTAACAAAAATTTTCTTTGGCAACATTATTGCTCCAATCATCATAATCATTGGTGCGACAGCCCTAGGTGAGCATAGGCAGGGCCACCGATAGGATTTCTAGGGCCCCGGGGTCCTTACTTCTAAAATACAAGTGATGAGCAAAAAAAAGGTCCTCACTTCTAAAATACAAGTGATGAGCAAAAAAAAAGGTCCTCACTTCCTGCCCAGGACCCCGGGCCCCAAAACCCCGGAAATTTTCCCCGGCTACCCCCCTCTTGTCGGGCCTGAGCATAGGCCTCCTATTTCCAGATTTCATGACCATATTTTCAATCTGTGTACATTCAGGTGTAATATTTTAATTTTTGAAAATAGTTAGGGTCTTATAATCATCTGAAACATGTGAACCCAAATTTGAGGCCGAAGAAATAAAAATAAAAAACAGATATAGTCTCCAATTTTACTAGTACCTATAGATAAAATAATTAAGGCGATCAATAAGTGTTTTAATCAATAGATAAATAATTGTAAGTGTAAGATTGTTTTGATTTAGTTGATAACTTCTTTATTTATAATCTAATAAAGTATCTAGTTGATATTTCTTAAGCAATCCCCTCTTCTAGCGAGAGTGGTGGCTGTAACACTGGTTACCTAATAGCTGTCTCTAGCGCCGTACGTCCGTGATAGAATGAAGTCTAGCCATGACCTAGCCCACTGTTCAATGACTAGTGCACGCTAGGCTAGAAACACAGCAGCACTAGTAGAGCCACTCTCCCACACCAACTAGCTTTCCTTCACTCGGTCAACTACTCAACTAACTGCTTACATCATAGAATACACTATCACTCTTCAGTCACAGATGAACACCATCAAGAATTTCTATTACCCAGCATATCTACAGTGACCATACGTCCTTTATTAGTGAGGACAGTCCTTTAATTTAAAGCGTTATCCTTTAGATTTATTTATTTCTCAAAAAAAAACGTTTGTCCTCTATTATTTGTTTTGTCATTTAAACAGGCGTTTTTCAACCGAAAAACTACCGCAGACAAGTAAAATATTTAATTTTCTACCGCGGACCACAAAAAATAAATGTACTATTAAACAAATTTATTGTATATTATATATCTCTACATCTATATAATATCTCAGTAATAAAAAAATCACTGAAAATAAACCAAAATCACAGGTTTTGTCACTATTTGTGGCAAAATGTTCTTATCCAGAATTAGCCTCAGTCATGAAAGAGCCCACTCTTGTAAAAATTTATGAAATATTCGTCTTTCAGTAGCGTGTGCTGTCGTCGATTCGACGTGGCCGTTATATATATTTATTTTGTCATTTAACCCAGCGTTTCTCAACCGAAAACGTACCGCTGACCAGTAAAATATTTAATTTTCTACTGCGGACCACAAAAAATAAATTTACTACCAAACAAATTTATTGTATATGTACTCTAAATCTATATAATATCTCAGTAATAAAAAATCACTGAAAATGAACCAAAATCAAAGATAATAGACAAAAGATCATAAAAAAAATAACAAAAAATCTCAAAAATAATAATTTACAAGTATTTCGCAAACCACAAAAAATTTGCTAAGGACCACCCGTAGTCCGCAGACCACTAGTTGAGAAACACTGATTTACTACAGTTATTTATATATCCACTAGCTCCATGCGTCCATACTTCGTACGATTTTTATGTTGCACATTTTTGCTGTAACGTAAAGATAAGTAAGATATTTCAATTTCAATTAAAACAGAAAATAATCGTTTCTTTATTTAAATAACTCTATTGTATATATTTTCAACGTTAATGTGGACTTATTATGTCTGCAGGATTTAAAAAAATGCCAGTGTTAGCGTTTTTTAAATAATTTTGTATTTGGACTATGATGTTGACTGTTCGAAGATGTATCGGTAACTGACTAAATGTTGGTAGCTAGAGGGATCTAGGGACCGTTTCTAGTTTTGGTCTTTGGGGTAAAAATAATTTCTCAAATGAAGGAAAAGTACATGACTATTTGCAAAGTATAATAATAACTAAAGTTGTAAAATAAATGGATTTGTAAAAATACTTTGAAATATGTGAAACCCGAAAAAAATTATTAATAAAATATAATCTGGGATTTTCCATTAGATGAGTCATAAACCATCTACCACCATATTAAGTAAATAATAAGCCAGATACTTTGTCTATAGGTAGCTCTCCCTACAGCGCTTCAAATATATCTTAAAAACTGCATTGAAGAGAAGAAAAAAATGTCCACACACTTTTTTGATGTAAAGTAAATAATAAGTGAGATATTTCAAGATTTTAGGTGCAAGGTATTCCCCCGTAACTCTCCAAATATTCATCTAACAGAAAAAATCCATTAAACAAGGAAACATGTTTTCTTATTATAAACAATTTCTATTAAATATTTTTTTCTGATAATTCAATAATAATGGAGATATTTTAATTTTTTAATAAACAGTTTTAACCCCGAAACACCCACCCACGATAAAATTTTGGAAATGCCTTATAGCCTATGTTCAAATACTGGGTTTTCTCTATCCTCATACCAAATTACGTGAAAATATGTCCTTTTATGAACGTGAAAATATGAACTTTTCACGTGAATCTCGGATAGCCAGACAGACATACAAACAGACAGACACACAGACAAAAATGTTTTTTTTTGCGGATATCGTCTTATAATTATCTGGAACGTATAGAAACGAAATATGAGACCGAAAAAAAGACAGTTTTAGCCTCCAATTTTATTAATATAGATTCTAAACAAGATATGTTAAGTTTTATTGAAATATTATTGCCCAAATCTTCATCATCATTGGTGCGACAGCCCGAGGTAAGATCAGAAGCCCTAGTCTGATTCCAAATTTCATGACCATATTTTCAATCTGTGTACATTCAAGAGTAATATTTTAATTGTTGATAATAGTTACTAATGTTTACTAGATATGAATTCAAATATTGACATTATAAATGATACTTTCTCTGGCAATAAATTGAAATATGTCGCTTATGTTAATGGCAAAATCTTTTAAAACAAAATCAGAACAAAATGACGTAACAAAAACTGATGTAATCTTTGCAGAATTTGACATCAACAAACCTCAATTCAGTTTGGTACTTACTCTATTTAATAATAATGTTAAAATGGAGAAAGTAGCCAATATACAGGTTAAACTTCGATGTATTTTTCAAATTATCACATAGATAAATTCAATTCTATACTCCAAAACTTTGTTTTAGTTCACATTCTGGCATCGATAAATTTCATGGCTCTTTGATTTAGGTATAGGCGCATTATCTTGGTGAAAGACTTGTTAGCCTTTTAACAAGATTAGTCTTTATTTTCAAGATTAGTTAGCCTTTTCTGTGACATCGATGACCTGAGGTAATTTTTTAGTCACTTTAATTTAGAAAACTCCTTTCTCTTGATGCCACAGTTGCAGGCAGAGTTAAAAAAAAAAAAAAAAAGCTATAGAAAAATTAGGAAATGAAGATATAAATTGTCTATTATGTACTCCAAAGTAATTAAAAGTTTTATAGAAGTGGAAAATTTTTCCTAAAAATTTATATTTCCTAAAAATAATTCAAGTTCATTTAGGTCATTTGCCACAAGACAACGGTCTCCAACCTAGCTACGCAGCCGGCTAGCCCTGGGTTCTGTCGCCCAGGTGCGTGGGCACCTTTCGCCCCTCATTAGGAACGGCCCTGGCTTGGTATCCAAAATTTTTGGCTGGCAAAAAACAAATATCTCACATGTTTTGTCAAGCCTTCATTGTAATCTTGTTAGTATCAGCATTTTTATAATCAAATAAACATAGTACTAAAATACCAATATCATTTTTATGGGTAATAATGAAAGTATAAAAATCAGCAACTTCTGAATTACTTTGTAGCTGTTTGACACCCACATGTTCTGCCGACAAGTAAACTTTGTTTTTATCGGTGAACTCAAGTAGTCAGTCCTTCTTGTGTTACAAGAACCGTTTCGGGGAAATGGTTTCGGTAGATCAGAGACTTCAGAGTCATGGATGCGTGGTTAGAATACTAAACCTACAGCTGGAATGTTGCCCCAAAGATATTTTTTATGGACTATCTTTAACGAGAGGTATTCGATCAATAATCTCTAAATATTTACAGACTAATTAAATAAAGGACTCATTTTAGGTGCTAATAACCTTAAATAATCTCTAAATTATCTTAATTTTACTCCGAAATTGGCATTTTTATCTTATAAACACAACTTGTTTTTGCGAATAACTCGGAATTCTAATGCTCTATTATTTAGGTGTTTTCGTTAACATTATCTGCGTAAAAAATACTACTAGTTTCTTCTTTTAACTGTAATCGTAGCTCTGTTTATAACAAATTTAGAAATGCTGCCCATTTTTTAATATTTTGTTGTGGTTTGTCAGTAGCGGACTGGCCCACCCGGCAATTTCCCAATGGGCCGGTCCCAATAGGACCAATTCTTGATTCAATGGAGCTGGTCTTTGATCCAACGCGGCCGATTCTTGACCCTATGAAACCGATTTATTCCAATTTTCCAGAGCCGCTACTGTGATTATAAATTATTTTTGTTCGTATTTGATTATTCACATATGCCAGTGAATTGTGGATTACCTCTACTAAACATCAAAGTAAGATCAGTATGGAAATGAGATTTTTGAGAAAAATATCGGGAAAGACAAAGATGGACCGAATTTGAAACGCGACGTTCAGGGAAGAATTACAGATGAAACCAGTAGAACATCTAATTCAAGAAAGTCAAATGAGATACAGGGCATGTTCAAAGACTGGGAGATGAAAGAATAGCCAAAGCAACATTTGAGGCACGACCAATAAGAAAGAGAAGAAGAGGACGACCAATTAAGATTTGGAAGGATGAAGTGAGACAACCGACAGAGAGGCGAGGGGTCAAATGGACCGATATTAAAACCTTCGCGGCAAATAGGAGAGCTTGGATAGAAATCTGGAAAAGACCACCAGAATATGAACTGTGACTTTCCTTCACAACGCCTTACACGAAACAGTAGAAAGGCTTAAGTGGGAAATAGAATGCACCGAGTTCTACGACGCGTTAACGGCGTACGTACGGCACCATCTGTCAGAAGAAAGTTAAAACCAAGCTGTCGTACGCAAGTGCACAGAATGGACAACGTTCTACGCCGTTGATACTGAATGTTCGTCAACTTCCAACTTTTGACGCTGTTGAACGTTGACGCAGAACACCTAACCTCAGTTTTTACTGAATAATAAAGTATTTGTATGTATAAATAACTTGCATACAACATAAATAACATCATTCACAAGTCTTCATCATCCATTATACTTTTAATAAAAGAAAGCGCACGTATAAACACAGATATAGGTTGTCAAGTGACACTTGACGGCGTTAAAAATTATTGCATTGTGTTCACGCGAAATTTCTCAACGGCGCTACGCAACGCTATCGCAAATGACGCCGCGCTGACGCGGTAGCGCGCTGTGCATTCTGTTCCAGGCTTTAGGATTAAGTAAGTAAATTGATTTGAAGGAACACTTTGCTCGAATGATAGTTCTGTATAAAAACATCTCAATATTCTCTGTATTCTGTACATGACATATGTACCTATATGTAAATATGCCTCAACAATTTTAGACAATTTCCCGCCATAAAAAAGTGAAGGGGGTAAAAAACCTAGAAAAATCATGATTCGATCTTGTTTGTTATTGTTAGCAATCAATCAAACTGCCGGTTTCCGTAAATTTTTACATCAATTTTGTATTTCCGGAACGAAAAATCTAACTCTTGGTTGAAATCTGGTATTTGGGGCACAGTGCGTTCAAAAATGATTGATAGGCGTTTGAATTTCCCGCTCATTAGATTGATTTTAAACGTTGGCACCAGGGCTATAAATGGGAAAATTTACAAAAGCAAATTAATGAGAAATAATTCCAAATGGTTAATTACGTATATCCCATCGAAAATATGCTTCGATAATAAATTGTTTAGATCTGTCAAATCCATCACCAGTCTAAAATCACATTGCATGCATTTTATAATATTTATGTGGCTACGCAGCAGCCAATATCAAATTGGTTCGCTAAAAAAGTACAGATAACTTAAAAACCAAACAAAAAAAACCTGGCTCTCGATCACAGCAGAAATATACTGCAACCAACTGGATGAAATGATGCAAAAACTTAAAGAAAAACAGTCTAGATTGGTCAACAGATCGACTCCTTATGCATGATAACGCTAGACCACACACTGCACAAATGTCTGTGGCCAAACTACAGGAATTGGAGTTGGAACTTCTTCATCATCCTCCATACTCGCCAGATCTAGCCCCCACTGACTACCACTTCTTCCGCAATTTGGACAACTCTTTAATAGGAAAACAGTTTAATTCCGACAATGCTGTAAAACTGGCCTTCCAAGCATTCATTGATTCTGGTCCGCAAGGGTTTTATACCACCGGCCTGAACAACCTGCCGCTTAAATGGCAAAAGTGTATAGGCAATATGGGTGCATACTTTGATGAATAAAATAATTCCTTGTATTTTAAGTTATCAACCAACTTTGCCTTTTTTTCTACAAATTTCATCCTTGACGGCCTAATAACAATCCTATAAGCCAGTGTTTTTCAACAGGTGGTCCCTAGAAAAATTTTAGTGGTCCGCGAAAGTTTTTATATGTGTTTTTTGCAGTTTTTTTTTTAACTTTTCATGCACATTTTTTATGTAAATAATTTATATTTTGTTTATTTTCTGTAAACTTTCTGTGATTTTCTATTTCTATTTTCTGTGATTTTCTACAAATAAAATAAATGTATTTAGTGCACATTCAATATATTTGTTTTCTTGCAAAAAATGAACCAACAATTATTATTAGTGGTCCGCGTTAGAAAATTATATGATAGAACGCTTTATAGCGTTCATAATAATATCAATTAAAACACACAAATCCAAGCACATATAAGAAGAAGAATTTGATCTGACCTTTACATATATTATACTGGTCCGCGGTGCGATTTTGGTTGAGAAACACTGCTATAAGCAACCACAGCAACCATTTTCTGACCATTTGGTTATAGTTAACTAAGTTTTCAGTAACCGGCCCTTAGAAGTTTGAGCATGTATTGCTGTGCGACAGACTTAACCAATCCTCAGAGTAGTTCTGTATTCATAAACAGAGTTATGTTTCTAAGAATAAACTCATAAAGTTAAGTATCAGAGATTCTGAAGTATATCTGTCATCAAAAACTTCAGTTCTTATCTGTTTAAAAATGTTTTAACAATAAAATTTAATGTTTATAACCGTTACAATTTAAACTATTTAGTACAAGATATCATTGATTACTTTAGTTATTTGATTTTAAGTTGTCTCACATACGTGCCCTGGTAAGGAAGTGACTAATTTGTATAAACGCTTTAATGGCTGACACATTTTACCACCAGAAACCGTATTTACTTTTTTTTACTCAAGTTTTTAGTGAACTTTACCGACATTCCTCATTTTAGGTACAGTTGCTAAATAAATATTTGAAGAAACTTCAAGATGTTCAAGTTTGGTAGCCTGGGAAAAGGATAAGAACAAATATATATTTTTATTAACAAAAAAATGCAAAACTTTATCTTCCTTTTAGGTTTTAGCAAACCAAACGTTAAGTATGAGATGAATATTTGTATTATAGCAATTTTGGCAATGACCGGACACAATATGATGAATAAGACAATCTATTTTTAAAAAAATTTATATCCATATTCCAAAATTTTCTCACAAATGAGTAATCCTTACGTCTTCATGATTAATTCAGAATATAAAATTACATTTGCAAATGTTGTAAAAAGGCCAATAACTTCAGAAAAAAACTACAAGGACAACGTAAATTACCAAATAAATTTTTTGTTAACCACCTACGTTAGAACACAATAGAATTAATTTAGTGTTTTATTAGAACAGGGAAATACCCAAATTGAGACGTGGAATTCGAAAGAACTAAGACAAATAATGTCTATGAACCATTTAGACATCCAAATTTGGGTCTGATTGGTTCTAAATTATTATATGTGGCTCGAAAAACAATAAAACTATTCTGGGTAACAAATTAGTGTGCGGTTTTCAGGTAATCGGTTTTAATATTTTTAAATTTTACAAATTTATGTGTATTACATACTTTGTAATTAAGAACTAAGAACTAGGTACTAAATAAACCAATCACAAAACTAGCAGAAAACCGAAAACACTGTATTTCACTGTTTGATTTTTGGCTATAGATATAAATATAGATATAGATAGACATAGATATAAATAGATATAAAAATATCGTTTATAACCGATCAACGAATATTTGCGTAACACTTTTGCAATTTTAACAAACAATTTATTTAATATATGTCAAAATGCACTCAAAAATTACATGTCACTTTTATAATTTTTTTATTTTAATTTCTTTTTTCTTCGAAAATAATGTTTCTTCGTTCTAAATAAATTTTCTTACATTAATTTTTGGTGTGAAGAGAATATTAATTGAAATATTTCAATATTTTAGTTTTAGGTGGGGGTCAACCTCATGACCCCCCCCCCCAAACAGGTGCGCGCCAGGCAGTGGTTTTCAACCGGGGGTACGCGTACCACCAAGGGTGTACGCTCATTTGTTTAGGGGTACACGAAAAAAATAATAGCGAAAAAATATTTATACTAACAATAGATCATCAATTAGTTGTACCCGATTTTAAAAAACTCTATGTCCTAAAATACTCCTAGAAGTGAGGAAGCTACTAAAATTTAGGCAAAGAAGACGATTTAATACTCTCGGACTGTTTAGTACAAATTAGATGCACGCCTCATTACTGACTTGTCGGTTGTCGTAGACCGAGCATATCGTTCCTCCTCCCAACCAGCTCGTCTGACCGCCAACACGTCTTCACCGCCCCACTGTACCTCGGCAGTTATGCAAAGAATGACACATGGCTTTTATATGATATTTTACATTTTTATTTTACATCGGCCTATTTCTGCAACGAGGCTAATCGCCGCTTTTATGTGATATGAAGACTGTAATTTGATTTAATTGTTTTAAAAACAATTAGAGAATAGATTGTGTTAATTTAGTTTTCTAAATGAAGCTTCAATGAATTTAAGTTCTTGTTCAATGTCAATATTTTCGAATGATATCGTGATATGAATTGTTCGATTGCATTTAACCCTAGCACGTTCACTCCATTAAATAATGAAATGCCTGTGTGTGATATGTGTAATGTACTTTCTGGTTTATGATTTGTAAGAGAGCGCAACTGTATTTGTTTAAGTAGACGATAAGCGTAGGTGTGCATGATAAGATAACGCTGTCATATTTCCTTGTTTGATTTTAAAATGTGTCAATTTTATATATGAAATATGCGTTAGGTAACAAAGACACTACTTCATGGACGATGGAAAGATTTGTTGGGCGCATCCTTCAAAGAGCAGTTTCAATACAACTTTTGGCCAATAAACAATAAAAATCTGCTATAGAATAAAGGTATATATGTATATGTTACACTAAATCTATTCGTAAAGCGTGTTCTACATTATACTTTATTCATCAATTTTCTAAACTTTTTTCTTTGAACTAGAAGTTGTCAAAGTTTTAATACAATTTATTTTTCAATTTTTTGGTACAGAATGAAATTCTTACACGTGTTTCAGTTCATTTAAAGTACCAACATAAAAATATAATTCATATCTTGTCAAATGTTTATAACCTAGCTATTAGATTTGTAAAATTACTGATTTACGTACAAAACACAATTTATATATTCGCTTATTCAAACCAATGATCAACAAAACACTATTAAACACGTGGTAATACAAAATATTTACAATCGTAATTTTAATGTTGGTACTATTGTTAAAACTGTCTACTGCGCATGCACCGAGTTCCAAGTTGGATGTGTTTTCAAGAATAGTTGGATCAAATCTAGTTTTGAATAAAGTTGACCTTGACTACATACCGTGTTCTACACTGTACAATTTCACTGATTTATTTCTAGTACAAGTTCTAGTCAAAGAAATAAGTATGAAAATTTGATGAGAATTGTATAATGTAGAACACACTTAACAGCTGCTACAAACTTTGGTTTAAATATTATTTTAGAAAAAACTGTCACATTGTCACATAATAGTCATAGCAACAGCCCTCATATTTTCAACACAAGTGGCAAAGACGTAATTAATGTAGCGTCTTTGAAGTACCTACGTAGCATATTGTCCTGCAATAAACGGTTCGTTTGATGAAGTGTCACCAAAGCCGTAGCAATGTTTTTGGCGCCCTTGGCAAATTAATTAAATAAACTTAAAACAGCGCCCTTTTTATCTTCTTTCATTTTGTTTAAGAAGGGTATAATTTTTATTTTAATAGACAGGTATACAAGTGATGACAAAAAAAAGTCCTCATTTCAAAAATACAAGTGATGACCTAAAAAAACGGGCTCATTTCAAAAATACAAAAACAAAGAAACACACGATGGCGACCCTCATCAGGCCTCGCGCCCCTTTTTCCAGGGCGTTGCTACGGCTCTGAGTGTCACAAAGAATAACAGCTTCATACTAGGTATTCGGTGCTCTAAGAATATCTATATAGAGCTCCGAGATTGATGCAACATTTATAATAGGTCCATAGTACAATTGATCCATAACATAATGAATGACTTTCGTTGTTCTGTTTATTCCAAGCAGATGTTCTTATTATAAACAGAACAACAAAAGTCACTCGTTCTCTTATGGACCACTTATGCTATGAACCAACGAGGCTCTACAGCTTAAAATAAAGATAATGATGTACGCCTTGTATATAATTATCTTAGCTGCTTTAGCTGTACACCCTATACTGCTCTACAGCAGTGAATCATGGTCTCTATAGACGGCATATTAAAACTAGAACGATTCCACCAAAGATGTCTTTAGGCGATATTGAGAGATCAAATGGCAAGATTGCCGATGCAGAAATTTAGGCTAAAACTGATCGTATGCTCCTATAAAGACCTTTGTTTTTGCTCTTCACTTGGATTTGAAGTCAAGACCTTTGTATTTTGTTTAATCAATTTACTTTATTTGCCAAGGGCGCCAAAAACATTGCTACGGTTCTGGTTATGTATTTTCTTATGAAGAGGGGCGCATTATTTTTAGTAGCCCACGGGCGTCGAATATCTTAAGACTGCTTGTACACTTCATTTGTATTTATTTGAACCAAATGTTGGACATAGAGCTTTAACGGTACAAATTTTATCAGAAAATACGTGTTTACATAAATTTGCAAACCTTGATGTAGTTGCTTTTGATAACATAATTTAAATATGAAACTGCTGATAAACACTGCACTTATTTGCGTATTGATAATCAACTTGCTACTTTTCTGAATTTAATAGTCGATAAAAACTAAAATGTACCATAAAATTAAACAATTGAAAATATAAAAGACTTGAAGATTAACTTTTAAATTTCCTTCAATTATGTTACTCAGACGAGCATGTTCTACATCTTCGTTTTTTAATAAATTCCAGTCTACCTTGATTCGAAAATTTAATATCCTTTGTCTTTATTTTCACGCCTGCGTACACTGCGCCTTTTTTTTAAATCACACCCTTGGTGAGAAAGTTCTGCCAACCTTCTGTTTAATTTGTCACCAAATGAATATTTTCTAAATTGCGCAAAAGAATTCCATTATAATTTTTTATGGATATTCAACTGTGAAATGAAAGCGAGACGCATATTTTTTTACATATTGTTTGGTCTATAGGCATTGTATGTAGCTATATTGTAAACTTCTTGCTACTTAATCAATATTAAGCAATAAAGTTTCAATCAAATCAAAACTTGGGTGGTAAATACTAACCAGAGTCGTGCTGAGAGAGAGGCGAGTGAGGCACCGGACTTTACTGAAAAATGAAGGAAAAAAAAGCGCCAGAACAGGAAAAAGGAGCGCCATTTTTTATTCTTCGCCCGAATTTTTAATGGTTTCTTTTTATTGCTCATCACTTGAATTTTTTATGTTCCCGCCTCATATTTACTGGCATAAAAGGGCGCCAGAAATAAAAAAGGGGCACCAGAACGAAAAAAGGGACACCAGAACTAAAAAGAGCACCAGAAATGGAAATGGGGACGCCAGAACTGGAAATGGGGACGCCAGAACTGGAAAAGGGACGCCAGAACTGGATAGGGGGACGCCATAATTGGACAAGGGGACGCCAGAACTGGAAAAGGGGGCGCTAGAACTGAAAAGGGGGCGCTAGAACTGGATAGGGGAGCGCCAGAACTGAAAAAGTGGCCCCAGAAATGAAAAATGGGGCGCCAGAACTGAAAAATGGGGTGCCATAACTGGAAAAGGGGACGCCAGAACGGAAAAAGGGACGCCAGAACTGAAAAGGGGGGTGAAATCTGGAAAACTGGCAATTTTTTTGTCACAATTTTAGTTTCTTTTTTTGGCTCATCACTTCAAATTTAAATAATTTTATGTTTTTGCACTTCACTTGAATTTTGAACGGTTTCCTTTTATTTCTCATTACTTGAATTTTGTTGTTGTTTTCTTTACCTCTTTACTCATAATTTTTGAATGATTTTTCCTTTTTTTTGCTCACTTATGATGTTTCTAGGCGCTGTTTGTATGGTCTGCCTCAGGCGCCAAAATTGTTCGGCGCAACCCTGATACTGACTAGAAAATAATATAAATTTTTTAGATCATCGCTGTCGGTACGTACAAAAGTTTTTGAGGCCCACGAACATTTTTTTACTAGAAATTTTAAATAAATATCTATAAACAAAAATTTTATCAACTAATACTCGTATTACTTTCATTGATATGTAATCTTACTTACTCATTCTAGAAACATTTTATACAAAACATTTTAAAACCGATTGACAAATTTGAGATGCCATTGACGTGACTTTTCAATTACCTAATTCGCTAAATATTTACAAGAAAAAATGGGTCGTGGGCTTAGAGAATTTGGGCAGCACATCATCGGGCGTAATCGTCCGCGGACCACCGGGTGAGAAACACTGTTGTAAAAGACGAGTCTATGCAAACAAGACAAAGTCGATTAAACAACTAAAAAATAATATCCGAGCAGCAGTAGTGGAAATATCGCTTGAAATGGGTATAAATCTTATAAAAGCTGAATCTTCCCTTAATTCTTAGCAATACATTAACCTAGTTTCGCAAATCCAAGGATTTTATGATATAAAAGCCCTTATTGTTCCGTTTTTCTTTACCTTATTTTGTACAAAATTTGAATGAAGAATTGAAAATCATTGTATTTAGAACAAAGCTTTATACCAATCTATATTGAAACTGGAATAAATGTACGAACTGCTGATTAAAGCCTTTATCCTTAACTGTACCAACCGGTCTGTTTAGAACCACTGGTTTTATTGTAGTCGCGACGGTATTCACAAGTTTTTTTATGAGTTGAATACAGTTTAGAAACCATTATTATTTGTTAATGCCTAATTGAAATTTTTCAATAACACGAGTATACAAACACGATATATTCTCATTGGGGAGAGATTAGCAGGATTTTCAAGGACAATTTTTAACTGTTATTAGCATACTTGAAAATTTTTTGCAAATAGATTTAACAAGACTTCACAATTCAGTCTGGACAGTGAGAGTTTGAAATATATATTTGGTTAGGACACACTTTGAAGACGTACAGCATAGTGCACTAGCCGCTGCCGCACATCTAGGTCTGGGATGCAGCAATGTTTATTTTTCTTTTCAGGTATTTCTGTATGACGTGCTGCCTTGTGGTAAGCCTGGCGGAGGATGGTTTAAGACCTAAACCACTACCATCTATATATATATTCGCGGCTATAATTACCGACACTGCGGTACTATCGCCTTCTGAACTTTGACAGGAAAAAGTATAGTCAACGTATTTAAACAGTATTGGTTTATAAACAATTTTTGGTCAAATTTACGTTTTCTTGTTATATACAGTATATTGGAATTAAAACCGAGTATTAAAAAAGTGTACAAATATATGTGAATCCATTTTATGATAAAATTTGCTGTTTGTAAATTAATATTTTCAGAGGTTATAATGTTGGTGCCAGGTTATACTCACAGAGAAAATAAAATATTATATTTTGAACTTAAAACATTTATTTGAATACTTAATATCTACACATTTCTCTAGAAATTTTATAGAAAGAGAACTGGTAATTTATTCTACACAAGAAAACTGTCAAATATTTTCAAACTAACACACTTATGGAACACTCACATGAAATAACAAGGGGTTTTAATTATATTAACAATAATTTACACAACATTAAACGATTTTCTTGCACATGCGAGACAGAGAAAATGAAAAATTCAACGTTAAAAGCTTGTTTAGAAACATCTGAACAGTTGAAATTCCCTTCGATAAATACATACAAAATTTTAGAATCATTAATAAACTTTCTTCTTCACTTATAGGCTACAAGTTGTAGCTAAACATAAGTATAAATGGTGTATTTATTAACTTTAAACACACTTTTCTCGTTGGGTTTAAAATTAAATTGCAAAACTAATAAAGAAACTTTGTCATACAGTATAATTTTTTTAACAAAATTCATCTTAAATTGGAATATTTTCTTCTCTGAATGACAACCATACACACAACAAGGAGTATTTAATCTTGTTTTCTTAAATTTATCACTTTATTCGTTGTAAAAACGGAGTAAGAATGAACAAAAACAAAAAACACATGCTGAACTATACGTAAACAATGACAGTATACTTTTTAGGAGTTTTCGCTTTATTGCCGCTAGTGGGATACAAGTTAATTTGAGTCACCAATACAGACTGAACAAATTGAATGGCTAATGCAACAAACTAACCTTGTTGCATTAGCCAGAAAAAATAGACCATGTTGCCGTGTCGAATGTAGATACCAAATTTGCAGTTGAAAGTTTATAACTACAACCAAGAACTCTTATTCCCTCAATCACGTGGCAGTCTATACACCAGTTTTTGCCAACATACAAACTTCAAACGCAGCTAAGTTGACAAGCAAACACCCATTTCCTCATCCACCTTTTGCAATCGTGCACGGTTTTTCAATTTTATATCTGTGAGCACCGAAAAACATCCCAAAGATATGAAGATCCAAATGGCTGCAAGATTTGATGGCTGTATTAGTTAATTGAGGATATTGGTTCCGAAGGAACAATTGCGGCTAACAATTCTAGTTCCGCAAATAACGCTTTATACTAACTAGTTCTTCAAATCTATGAGATTTTCTTTTATCAATGCCAGATTTTTATAGCCGTAGCTCGCGAAATTGTTGACGACACATACCGTTTTGTATTAAGTTTCGAGTGTCTTCTAAATTTCTGGCAAGTCTCTGAGGCAGTATTGTTCTATGATTTGCCCCAAAAAGGCACAAAGTAATGTAATAATAGAAAAAGCTTGATTTAGACTGCTCAGCAAAATGACAGAGATGGCACTATCACTTCGGCAGTTTAACTGACCAGGTAACAGTCAATCATATAGCTGCTATTTCTCACGCGTTTCATAACTTCTGCCTTTTTAGGTCGGACTACAAATTAGAATCATTTTAAAATTTTCCTTGGACACCTGGAATCTTACAATATTGCAGACACTAGGTTAGATGTACTGATGATTGACGTCAAAGCCAACGCCAGTTAAAACGTATGACATTTCAACAACGACTTTGTTGTTTCATATAAAATGTTTGGTCCAACATTTTGTTAAGTAACGCGTTGTTGGTAAAACGCAAAGCAAATCATATCTGTTTCTATTCCAAAATGGCTGATTCAATGACAAAAAAAATTCGATGTCAAAAAAGATAGATCATTAACCATATCGGTTTCTAAACCCGTAATATCAAAAACAAAAAATTGCGAGTTTAGTAGATAAGCGATATTTCCCAAATGATTAAAGTGGTGGAGTGGTAAACAGCTGGCCGGAAGAGCTGGTGCCATGTGCCTTCCAGACACACACCCATCCAACGTACCCCATTGGGCGATCACTGCCCAAGGACAATACAACAGCTGTCTATAAGCGCTCTAACCCCTGATGCCTACATATGACTTTTTATATCGATTATAACAGTTGGTTTTTTAATAATTTCAACATGTGTCTGTTAATAAGGACCCAGGTTAGGTTAATTATTAATACAGTAGGTTCTCCAAAAACCATGGTTCAAAATAGAACTAAAAAAAAAACACTTGGTAATGTTTCAAAATATTTTAATTTATTAATACGTATTTCGGCCTATAAGGCATCAGAATACAAAGAGTTTACAAAACTGAACATCTATCATCAATAGAGCAATTAGTAAAAAAGGCGATTAGGAAAAACCGAAGGGTTAAAATGGGGCTAGTCAGTGGCGGATTAAGCCTTCGCCGGGCCCAAGACATTTTTGATTTACGGGCCCTCAACTTATTTAATATTTATTACAAGTTTTTTTAAAAAAACAAAAAAAGGTCCTCACCTCCCAAATTCAAGTGAAGAGCAAAAAAAAGGTCCTCACCTCCCAAATCCAAGTGAAGAGCAAAAAAAAAGGACCTCACCTCCCAAATCCGGGCCCTTGAAAATTACGGGCCCCAGACAAATGTCTTTTTTGTCTAAGGCGAAAGTCCGTCACTGGGGCTAGTAGCGGAAAATTACTAAGATCTAATTGTTCATTCATTAAATCCATGTTCCTAGAACTGGCTTTCTTAATCCCTAACGCTTCTAATACCCTTTTCACACTAGATCTTTAAGACGAGTGAACTTAAAGTTCACCGATGTTTAAGATCGGTATGCTTTCACACTTGATGTTTAAATCTCTGGTGCTGTCATCAGCTACAGTAATTTTGTCCTTAAGTTACCGTCAGGAAATTACCAGTTTTGAACTGTCTGCGCAGACGCACATTTTGAATTATTATAAACAAATAAGGATATTTCATTCTACAATAAAGACACTACAATAAAGAATATATTACACTTGTATTAACATGTAAGTCGATACATTTTATCTCAATTATTGTAGCTCTGTATTTTATTAAACACATTATTAAAATAAATAATTTTATTATAACAATAAGTATAAACTTCTTATAACGTCGATATAATACAGTATTCTTGTTTATGATAATATAAAATGTTGACAGCACAAATTCAAGGAGTATTTTTTTATAATAAAAATTAAGTTGGCAATGCGGACGATGTTTAAGACGCAGATCTCTGTCTTAAACATCGCTTGTATTTAGACGAGGCCATACGGTTTCACATTAGCGTTTAAAGATACATTCACTTTAACATCCGATCTTAAAGATCTAGTGTGAAAAGGGTATCAAGCATCCAATTTTTCAGTTAAATTATAAAAATAAGTAAGTACAATAAGTGTTTACAAAATATAATGCAAGATACAAAAATATTACATATTTCTATTTACTTATTAAATATTCGTCAAATATATAATAAGCATGATTGATTAAAATTTTCTTAATACTATTTTTTAAAATTTGGGAGCTTCGGTTCTTGAGTTCGACAGGCAATAAATGAAAAAAATGGTACAGTAATAATTTTTACCATTTCTTTATTTTGTTAAGTTTTATTTAATTTCTTGAGCGTGTAAAGTTAGGATATATGCTTATTTCGAGTTTTATGAGAGTGAATTTGTTCAAAAATTGACAAACGGTTTTAATTTTTGTGATATAGATGGCAATGATAAATGTAAAGGGATGGGAAAGTAATTATTTGCACTTTCGTAAAAAAAATTCCTGCAATTACCTCTGTACGGAACTCCAGCTAAAATTTTGATTGCACGGCGTTGCAAGGAAAATATTCTGAATGCTGCAGCAAAGTGTCCTCAAGCTAAAAGGGCATAAGATATGCGGGATTGAAATAGGGCAAAATAAAATGCGTAGAATATCTTTGGAAACGGTATTGTGGAAGTTTCGAAATAGATAAAATGATTTACAAAGTTTAGATGCCAGATAGTCAATGTCTTGAGTTCATTTTAGAGTAGGATCAATATAAACACCCAAAAAATTAATTGACATATGAATGATTTTTAAAAGTAATGAGAATTTGCTGAGTTTTATCAATGTTAAGTGGTAATTTGTTAGAAATGAACCATTTATTTGCTTTATCTAATATAATTGAATTTATATTTAATAGATTTGTATAGTTTGCTGAACGAGTAAAGAAGGTGTCGTCTGCATATAGAATTGATTTTGCACCTAAAGAGTATTGGAAAGTCGTTAATTTATATTAAAAATAGCAAAGGTCCCAAGATTGAACCTTGAGATAATAAATATAATAAAGAAGGCCAAGACCCACGACGGATTGTAGTGCCATGGGGAAGAAGTCTTGCCATAAGAATGTCGGATTAACGATCAGCGTTAATAGTATAAGTGTAACGATTTTGTCCGGTTCGACACCGGCTCCATAATATGCCTATCTGTATATAATATATAAAAATATATTTGTAATAAGGTTAAATAATTTACTGTCATACACATACACGCAAAATAAGTATTAAATTGCATATTTTTAACACAAAGAAAAAATGTATTTTAGTCCACATATGGGAAACTGGTAATTAAATACTTGTTACAAAAGGCTTATAATGGTTTGACAACATATGCGGTGTGTTTATAGACGCACATTCACGTATGCCACCCGTGAGAACTGGTTATGTACAGTTCTTTGTTAGCAACATTCAATATTTCGAAAATATGATATTATTCAATTGACTGAACACATCTGGCGGGTAATTATTTTAAAAAACGTAAAAAGCGTCTTGCGACATCTGTGAATATGTTAAAATACTATCAGGGTTGACCATCCGGTCCCCTGGTTTTATGGAACCCAAAAAAAAAAAATAATAATAATTTTTACACATTGCAGGGTTCTTAAGTACGATAAGCGCTCGGTTATGTGAATACTGCGTTAGATACACGATGCGTTGTAATGAACAGTCAAATTTTAACATCTATTATGCACTAGAGCAGTGTTTCCCAAACTGTGCTCCGCGAGCGTCTACAAGTGCTCCACGATCTACAAGTGTTGTTATATATATATATATAGCAGTGATAGTGATAGCGGCTCAAAAAGTTTGGGAAACTCTGCACTAGAGACATTCAAGAACTATTGTCTCTTACGAACTCTCGGGTTTTGAGCTTTAACAAATCCTCCGTTAAATGCAATTTCTTTCCAGCTTCTTCTATATATCATTGTTAGATTATCTGTCAAGAAATTGATGCATAAGATCCTAATTGAAATAAGAGAGATTTCAAAGGAATAGCCTTGACCCTTAATGTTTAATTTAAACAAACACTTTTTATAACTTTCCATTGACAAGTAATACGGACCAATACAGACCCATCAATAATGACAATAACTTTCTCAATACACAAAACCAAAATACAACAATACTTTTTTGAACTGCAGCTGAACATATAATTATCAACAATCTACCTCTCAAGAGAGGTTTAATATTTGCAATTCTGATTCTTTATTGTACTGAAACGATCCCTTTGCCCTTCTGAGAATCTTTTTAGTGTCCATTCCTTTGAAAATAACAAAGGTATACGGTCGAGGTAACAACCGTTTTTAGAAAGAAAATACTATTCAACCACAAAAACTTTCTGAACATGTGTTAAGTTAAAATTGGTCTGAAAAATATCTTAAAAATTATAATTATCTTTTTGAAACCGTACAGAAATTTTTTAAATGTGTACTTTTGTAATTCATGGGGTCAAATAAGATGATATTTCACCTCTTTAATCTAGCAAGATTGAGCTAACTAAAGCTCTATCTACCAACTGTAGTATATGGCTCTCAAGGTTTTAGTTAGTTAGATAGTTTTAGTACACAGCAACGATAACAATTTGTGCCCAACACAGCCCGTCCTCAAGATTTTAGTGCGGTAACAACCATCTCCAAAGTTAAGACAGTAATGTAACCAACTCAACCCAACTTAACTCAGTGGCTCGCCTGTGTTATATGTTTTCCATATAAATAATAGTTTCAATGTGGGGAGGCAGAATTGGTATGAATATTAATTAATATTCATAAACAAGGGCTTATTATAAAGATAAAAGTTCAATCTAGCCCAGCGGTGGGCAAACCGCAGCCCGCATGTGGCCCTTGTAAGCATTTTTTGCGGCCCGCCAATATCCGCAAACAATTGCTTTTTGAATTAAAAAAACTTGAAAATGGAGGCGAAATCGTGTTTTTTTTTTCTCTGCACTTTAAAAATAGGCGTGAGACCATTGATTTTGCTCTTAACTTTCATAGGGAGAGGGCAGTAAAATATTTTGTGCGGCCCGCGCCCTCCTGTTATAACGTCAATGCGGACCACGGTCCAAAAAGTTTGCCCACCGCTGATCTAGCCTATGATAATGTTAGAATTTGCAATTTTTATTTATTTACTGAGTGACGATGTTTAGGGAAGTGTAAATCTAAAAATTAATAATAAAACAAAATTTCAACATTATGGTAAGCAAAGCCGTAGGAACGGGTTGGCATCGGGGCATTTATCAGGGGCGCGCGAGGGGCGCCATTGTGTATACTTGGTCATTAAAAGCGGAGATGAGGACTTTTTTTTTGCTCATCACTTGGAATTGGCGGGGGAGGACCTTTTTTTTATTCATCACTTAAATTTGGCGAGTGAAGACCTTTATTTTTTGTTTAATCAATTTACTTTATTTGCCAAGGGTTCCAAAAATATTACTATGGCTCTAATTGCAAGCATGGGTTAATGGCTTTGTCTGCAAATTAAGAAAATTGGCCACCACAGGACCGACCGCCATCACAAAGCACATGCATATAATACATTCTAGCAGCAGAGTACAAATAACTTGGCCTAAAATTTTCTAACAGAGATATTATTTATCATGACCATGGAAACGTTACATATAAGTGAAAAAATAGATACTGAAAAATTTTTCAATTTTTTTTCGTTTTATCAAAAAATGTCTCAAATAAAAGTTGTTAGTTATTGCTTTTATAGCAACTTTTGTTAAATAAATTTTTTCGAAATATTTTTCTGTTGCTAAATATTCGCAAAAATCTTAAAATCGACACGAGTAAACTCCCATATTTAGTCAACCGATTTTACCAAAAGTTGATCAACTCGTGCAATTGATGTCAAAAGCTTAAATATGAAGTTTCATAAAAATCCTTTTAGCCGAATTTGCTCTGCAGGTGTACACAGACAGACGGACGGACACAGAGAAGACAGAAAGGCGGACAGACAGACATACCGACAGACAACATGCTAATAGTGCATGCAAAATAGTCAAAACGTTATGTAGGGACATCAATTCGTGGAGATCCATCGAAATCTCGAAATGTCAAAATCGGTATGACCACAATACCTCCCTTATATATGTTGGCGGTCGGTAAAAAAAAAGAGAATTGCTGGAAACGAAACTGAAGGTAAAAGATGGATTCCAAATGGATACAACTTAGAAAGGCCTACATTCAGCAATGGACAAAATCTGCTTAATATATTTCAGTTCAATAGATATGTTAGGAGCAAATTGCAGCAACAATTGTGCGCTAAAAACCAACAACATGAATCCAATTTTAATGATAGGGTTGTTAACACTCGTGTATCCAAAAATTAACTACACCAACCAAGTCCATTTAAAAAATTTATTCTACCTACAAAAATATCCACTTTACTATGTCCCTAACATAAAATATATACGGTTGAGTGTTATTTTATTGATGGTAGAGCAACCATACAATCTTCCATACAAGATGGAATTAGTTTCCCACAATAAATGGTTCATAACATTGTTTCATGGTAGCAATGACTTTGAATTTTAAATAAGAGCAATGAAAACCGTCAGAAGTGCATATGTACTTTTATAAGCAGCTGGAGAAATTATACAACCAAACTAGTTAACTGGTGGAAACAGGGTAATTTGAAAAGGAAACCAGTGGTTCTAAAAAAAATAGTCCACGGACCATAATTCCTTCATAGATTCTTATAGAAGTTATATGAGGTGTGTAAATTAAGTAACCGGACTGGCAACATTCTGCGCGGGACTTGCAGAGTCGGCAGATGAACATGTGATACGCCTTCAGTACGAGTTTGAACTCGCTAGAGTAATTTTGTTGTCCGTAGCGATTTTTTTCGTGAAACAGTTTTTTCTAGTGCGTTCTAAAAATGAGTGACATTAATTTTGAGCAACGGTGTGCTATCAGGTTTTGCTTCAGACTTAGGTACAGTGCAACGGAAACTTTTGTAAAACTTCAGCAGGCCTACGAAGACAGTGTTTTTCAAGGACCCAGGTTTTTTTGTGGTTTAAGGCATTTTCAGAAGGAAGAGAGTTGATTGAAGATGAATCACGCAGCGGAAGGCCTTCATCTTCAAGAACTGATGAAAATGTTGACAGAATCTTGTGGGTTCAGATCATTGGTTAACAGTCAGAATGATCGACGAAGAGTTGAATTTGACTCACACTACCATTAATCAGATTTTGACCAATGATTTGGGGATGAGAAAATTCTGCGCAAAAATGGTTCCAAAAAACCATTTCAATAAACGAGTTTTTAGCCAGTAAAAACATTCCTGTGGCTCCTCAGCCTCCTTATTCTCCTGACTTGAGTCCTTGTGGAAGATGAAAATGTCGACAGAATCCGGGATTTTGTGCGTTCAGATCGTCGGTTGACAGTCAGAATAGTCGGGGAAGAGTTGAATTTGACTCACACTACTGTTCATCAGATTTTGACCAATGAATTGTAGATGACAAGGCGCCTTGTCACACAGGAATTTCAATAAACAATTTTTTGGCCAGTAAAAACATTCCTGTGGCTCCTCAGCCTCCTTATTCGTCTGACTTAAGTCCTTGTGACTTTTGCCTCTTCCCAAGATTGAAAAATCACCTCAAGGGACGTCATTTTGGGACACTCGAAAACATTAAAACGTCCGTAACCAGCTGAAAGCTATTCCAGTATCTGAGTTCCAGCACTGATATGAAGATTGGAAGAACCGTCTCCAGCGCTGTGTGGCTTCGCAAGGAAGTTATTTTGAGGGAGACAATATTGAATTGTAATTCTATTCGAATAAAAAAATCTTTTTAAACCAGTCCGGTTACTTAATTTACACACCTCGTATATGATTTTTATTTTTTTTTCTAAATAATTTATCAAGTTGATATTGTTTCCCTTGTCGAATTTTATCTACCTTTCTTGTCAAAAATATTTCTAAATATAACAAATATTGATTTCCGGTAATCAAATTTTTATTGAGGTCTTAAGAAAGGAAGGTCTAGGTCCTGGTAACGCTAAATTTAGGTCAGTACGTGTATTTTTGATGTGTTGTACGTTGAATTTTTATATAAAATTGTGCCAAATGCATTTTGGCTATTTTTCAAAAACTTCATTGAAAATGAAACGAATCTATATATATAAAATTATATTAAAACATTATTATATTGAATTTGTCATGTCTAGACAATAATTTTATTAAGTTTATTGAATTTATGATCTAATATAGAGGATTTATTTGTTCTAAACAGTGATGCTAAATCGTTGTACCAAGAAAGAAGTTCTAAGAGAAAATCTATTGAAAACTAATACACATAATTCTACTGAAAATTAATGCATTCAACAAACAGGAACAAGAAACAAAAATAACAGCAAATACGAAAAGACCTGGACGCTAAGCAAACCACAATATTAGACAGAAAAGCGAAGAGAAAAGAAAAAAGTGATAGTAAGATTTAGATGTGGAAATGAGGAGAGACAAAAAATTTTGAACAAAAGAGGAAAAAGGAACTTCTATTGGGTTGTTACATAAGTCGGTTCGTTTTTTTTTTCACCTTTTATTCAATAAAATATAAATAAATAATAAATTTCACAATTTTAAATTAGATCTCTTCCTTAACAAAATTCAACCCGACAGAAGTTTAAAAATTTTAGTTTGAAAGTAATTTAGTATTTTTAAAATGTCATATTAGTAAACAGTATATTTTAACCTTATAGTACTCATTAAACAACCGGAAGTTCATACGAACACCTTGACTTCCGGCGACAATAACAATTTATAATTTTCCTATATTCGAAAATAATAGGGGCAAATTATATAGCCTTCTGTCACACTTAAGGCGTTATAAGAAATTACCAGAAAATTTATTTACCGAAATATTTGGCGGGAAATATTTAGTTGAGCTTGAGAAAACAGACCAAAGGGTTTAAGTGGGTTGGAAAATCACGCTGGTCACTTAGCTTTAATATAATGCCGGAGGTCACGAGAACTTTACCTTATGAGAAACTATTAGGTTTGACAAGCGTCCACAAATCCCACAATAGGAAAAGAGCAACTCATTCCAGAAACAAATAGAGCGAAATTCACACGGTTGGATCCCAAACCCTGGCGATAAATTCCAGTAGTCGGCTCTTATCAGCTTCGAGTAATTAAATCTTATAAATGAGTACTCATATATAAAGTAATAATAGGGTTGGGCGAAAGATCACACGATAACTATAATGTTGGAAACCGCGCCGGATTCCGATATTGGGTGCACGCAAAGAAATTTTTAAGTGAAAAAAAAAAAATCTTATGGGAGCTCAGGAGCCAAAATGTTTCCTTGAAGATCAATAGGTCCTAAAAACAGACAAAATTTAAGCGTTGGTAACCTATTAATTTTTAATGTAAAATTTATATCTTATTTTTCTTTCTGTTTTACATTGTTTTTAAGGATATGTTTATGTATGACACAAACAAGATTGTATTTCTAAGTCTGTTATACCTTACAACGTAGTTGTTCCATAATTATAATAGAAATATTAAAACAGTTAAACAAATATCAATTAATATTTATGTTCAAAACAGCTATTAAAATATATTTTACTCTATCGACTTTATCGAGTAATTTTACAGAAAATTTCAACCGAAAAATTAAAAAGTAATTGTTAACAAAATCATTTTCGATGTAATTATGTGTATAGTATTTTTAAAAAGTATTTCTTCGTATCTAAATAGGTTGAAAATCACTGCTGTACATCATCCAGCGATGTATAAAATCGCAATAAAATTTACAAGTAAAGCCTGGTTTATAATAACTCCATAACATAACGCATAAGGATTGAACAATGGATTTGACCCTTCAAAACATCTGTTTGTAATAAACATAACAAAGAAAGTAATGTAAATTTTATGCTATGTATCCATAACATATCTATTAAACCAGGATTAAAGATCACAATTGTGTGAGAGGGTAATTATAGTTCTATGCCTCCTAATTCCACTCCAATAAGGGCTAAAATTTGTTTGAAAGGAGCATCCCCTTAACAAGGAAATAGCTGCGTAATAAGACTAACATTAGTCTTATACGGTAGTGTACATATGACTAACAAAATACATACGTTATTTAGTACAAAATTATTTCGTAGAATAGTGTTTTACCTTGAATTTAGTGATCTTTTTGTGATGCCACGGTCATTTTTGAACAGCCTGTATAATACAGATTAACATGCACTGTTTAATTATAATGCATTGTTAATAGTTAGCTATTATATGTATTTCAATAAAAATAAATATCTTAAACATGTTTTTATATAGTATTTTCATTATTCATTGTTTTTTTCAAAAGTATCTAGCTGTATCTAGATACAATTTTTTTTGGCATGTATCTATATCTAGATATTTTTTTAAATGTATCCATTACAACACTGTTCGTCACGCATTAATTTCCATAGCTGTGAACGCTGTTACTAAAAGTTAAATCAGTCTATCAAATTTATCCACAACTCACAGCGTCCAGTGTATTAATTTTGATGCTGTGAATGCAGCTTACTTGTGCTGGCGTTTAACGCAATTGTCCAATTCAAACTAGAGACATAAAGACCGTCTAAACCGAATATTATTTTGCCCCATTAGTTATTAGGGTAAAATGTTGCCCCATTTTTTATAATAGACATTCTATTATATTCCTAAATAATACCTCTAAATGAGACAAACAATATTCCGCGATAACTGTCTATTTTGACATCTGTAATTGAGTAAAAACAAGTAAATAGAACGTTCAATCTCACTTAAATTAACATACGTCAAATATTGTTGCAATTGTTGAATGGGTCTGACTCTGACAATACGTTACAGATCTTGTGAGCAATATAGGTCATGTCAAAGGGTGAGTATATACCTCTGAGGTCACCTTCCAGACCCGTCTACATCACACCGGTATTTTTTTGTTCAAGTATTATTTTCTCATACTATACAGGGTTGAATCGATCTTAACTTTTGTATTCAGGACGAGAAGTACTTGTTAGTTGTGAGAAAATATTACAGGTTATTCTTTAATATCAGTTATAGAAAATATAACTGAATTTAAAACTTATTTAACCGTTTTACAAATGGTTTTAATCAAAAAAATGGACAAATTAAATGCATAAAATGCGGGGGAAATTATTAATGCGATCATTAAAGGACTTTAAAAATTAAAAATAAATGATGTGAATTTCCACACTTTCAGTTTGGTTAAAATTTTAGTGTTGAAATTTTCTTTTAAAAAAACTTTTTTTTAACCAAATCACCGTGTAAATCTTCATTACTGTTATTTTTAACAAACATACCTACTTCTTTAGAACGGCTGTAAACACACTACATATATAAGATTCAAAATCCAACTGATTTTAATTTTTATAATTGAGTACAAATGTGTACGAAATACTGCAGAACTCACCCACAGCACTTCATATAGAAAACTGGATGTATGGACATACCTAAAACAGAAAAAAAGACATTAATATTAAAATGATGACCCTGTCTATTTTGTAGTTGTCAATTGACAGTAGCGAACAATAATATTTTGGGAATAAAGCTCCGTGTAGAGCTCTATAAATTACTTGATTGTGCATTGTGAATAATTTTAATACATAGTTTTAACGTTTTAGGCAGCGTTTACAGCTAAGGGAATTAGTGAGTTGCGAATAGTGCGACATATGCGTCTTTAAATCAAGTATGGTGGCTCCGTAAAATATTTATGATCTATAATCGTTTTCCTAATTCTGCTATCCTAGATTTTTACTAACTAAACCTAACCTAATTACATAAATTGATCTTATTTACTGTTCGTCTTTGTAATTTTGGGCGAGATTTGTTGTAATCGGCGCGATGATTTTTTGTTATTCTGTTGTGTTATGTGTTTAGCTATAAGTTTGAAAACTATCCACAAGCGACAGCGCATAATTTATTAAATTTAGAGCTCTGAACGGTTGTTCGCCCTGATATAACAAACTTGCTAGTCACAATCGATAGTGCACAAGTCTATAGTCGATTAATTTAAGAGCTCTGAACGCAGCTTTATTGACAGTAAAATTTCCAGGCTGATTAATAAACATACATCCGGTAATACAAGAAGATTCATGTTTACTATACACCTTTACCTGAATTCACTAATTTTGCAAATTTCCTGTCTGTTTTGTTAAAAAAAACCACTATTTCACGTATAAAATTCCTTATTGGATACGGGTACGGGATGTATACAATTACATATTTTTTGTTCCCATGGTAAACCCCATGTTCCGACATCATACCTTACTTCTGCAATGCGGGAGTTTGCATCTGCTGAGTTAACAGGAACTAAGTATTTATGGTGTTTTAGGGCAAAGGGGGTCCCTGTTACTGCCGGCTGTTACGATACTTTATATTTGGTATGCAGTTTTGCATCATAATAGAATTAAAGCCGTTGCAGATTTAGGATTAGAAGAATGTATTGTTTAGATTTTAACGGTTAGGAAGTTAGTGTAGGTATTTTTGAAAAGATTACTTCCTGGTTTTTGCTGCTAGACCCAAAAAACAGGTTAAGAGCAAGGCAATACATTTCTCACAATTTTTTTATACAAATCATGTAAGTCGGGTTGAATTTTGATCTCGCTCACATCTTGATCTATTAATTATCAGATCTTTCTATGTGTCATACAAAACTAACAAGAAAATGAATAACTATTTATACAGTTTTACGATAATGCTAGTTTTTAATGCCATTTATTTTAAATGTATGTATTTGTGGGCGTTAAATAATTTTTATATTTAGATAATTCTGTGTAAAAATGTCCATATTCATATTCATTTATTGATCATGTTACAAGAATTTTGTTTAAAGTCAGTCATTTACAATAAATTGAAATACATATTTAACACAAATAAATTACAGAGAATATATACATGCATAATTAAAGTAAAAGAACATAATATAGCCAGTGATAAAGATATTGATATTAAATCGGCCTCAGGCCTCGGTAATTCCACTGATGAGCGGTAGAAACTCATCAATGAAGTACAGTGGATTGTGTATTAGCAGATTTTTTACATATAATTTGTATTTACTAGTGGATAGTGCCGTGATACTTGCTGGCAATAAGTTGTAAAATTGTATTCCATAGTATTTATCAATCCTGTGATGGATTGGAATGATCTTATTTCTATTTCTTGTCTGATAGTGATGCCTTTGCCCAAAAGTTGCGAACTTGTCTTTATTGGTATGAATATATACTAGGCAGACAAATATGTAACTACAGATCATTATTTTCAATGTTTTGTTCTAACAATACGTCAACATTTTGACGTAGAATACGTTTATGTAGGATAGATTTCATACGATTACTGCTACGCGTACAACAGTCAGAGGCACATGGCTAGAGATAGTAATAAAAATTAATTAAACGATTAATTGATCATTTGATTAATCGAAATGTTATAATCGATTTTCAATTAACTTGGTAGAAAATAGGCATTATCGGCTTTGCCGCCTGCTTTACTAAATAAATAATAATGAAAAAAAAAAAAAAAAAATCTATTATGAAATTTAAATCCACTAGCCGACAAAAAAAGGGGCTGTCTTAATTTTGTATTTAAAAAGTTGATTAAAAATTATTTAACTCTTTTATTAGGAAACTAAGTAATGGGGAGTAATAGGTACAATGTCTGCATAAACACATAATTTTGTTGTTAATTAAACAGGCTGTAACAATAAATAATGCCCGTTTGAACGAAGACTATACAATATCGCATATTAAGTACGTAAGTTTTAACACAAACAACTCATTGTTAAAATAAAATTTTGGCATTAGTTACCAATTTTAGCGATTTCTAAACTCCTACAAGTCTTTTTTGTGCAATAAAATTAAAATGTGGCTGGTACGTTCTACGAGCTGCGCCATTATATGAATATGGCTGCAGTATTGAAATGTCGCTGGTGTTTTGGATGTAGCTAAAAACTCTTAATACTCTATAAAGCGTCATGAGCGAACAGCATCCACGAACCACAAGCGTTCGAAATGACAGATTTCTGACCGTAATTGTTCTACGCAATCGTCACTTAACTTTTCGAAGAAGATCGAAATTAGGCAGTTTCATCACGAACTGTCCAAAGACGATTGAGGAAACAAGGGCTTGTATCCCGAAGACCTGTAACTTGGTAGGTTTTTTCGTAAATTATCAAGTTGGAAGATTGCGAAGAGACGCAAACTATAGCAGTATATTGTGCAGAAATGAGTAGCGGTTGAGTTTAATTCTCCAGATAGGCGAGGACGAGTGTTCTGAAGGCCTAGTAAAATAGGGACTTTATTGAAAAGAAGTGAGCAAAGTCATCTACCGACTAGTGTTTAAACAATACAACTAAGTAATTTCTTGAAAATAAAATAAAGTTATATATAGATTAATAATAAATTAATCGAAACCAAAAATATCATATGATGACAATATCGCCTGATAGAAAACCTCGAGCCCCATGTGATCACATTAAGCGGCGTGTACTGTATAAAACATCAACAGTCCGGTAACATCACTCTCGCTATCTATGTCATCGATATTTTGTTAAGAAACATCGATGTGTAAAAAATATAGACCATGGATACACATCCCTAGGTATTTATCATGTGAGATAGACATATTTGTGCAGATAAACGGTTTTATGTCTCTCCAAAATTAGTTTTTCATTAATTTTTCATAAAAACAATCTTGCAGACAGTTCGTACCATTCAGTACTACATTATCTATATATAAACATGCGTGCTGGGAAACTGATATTTTTATTAAGTGCAGTGATAAATTTCTGTCGGCAAACTATGGATTAAGAAATTGACATTTAATTACGTGGTTTGCTACGTTAAGTATTGTTTTCTCCATGACTGTACAGAGGCACTGATAGGTTGAATCATGTTTGTTTTATATGGTTGGTTAATTATTAATTTGTCATTAAAGTTTCAGAACAATTAATTATTTCCTGTTTAAAAATTTTAATAGCTGAGTTCATAGATGAAATCCCTGAAGACGCACATACAAATTATTGCTGTGATTACGATTCTGATTGGATATTCGTTATTCGGAAGGGATATACACGCGTGTCAACTTATCAGAGTTTACCTCCGAGAATCAAGCTAATATCTACAATTATTTTTAATGATTCATTGGTAATTATTTTTATAAATAAATAACAATTCCTATTTTCGTATACATCAGCGAATCTTGGATACTAGAAAAACTAGATTAAAGCATAATAAGGGTAGGGAAATGAAATTTTTGAGGGCAGTGAAAGGATGTAGCAGACTTGAGCATATTCGCAATGAAGATATAAGGGAAAAATTGAACATCTTTCCCGATTGGATAGAAATTCGAAAGAATGCCCACTTGAAGAAGCCTCAAAAGTATGCGCTACTGTTAAACCAAGAGGAGTTATTTTTTTACTTTTAATAATAAGAACAATACTTTATTACCCAAAAATCTGTACAGATCAAGTCTCGTCATAAGTAGTGTATAATAACACAATCGCACAATTCCTTGAACAATTTCATACCCTTATTCCTAGAAATGTTAGCAAAACCTTTATAGATACACCCGACTCTCTGAAGATCTAGTCAGAAGTATTCGGTCCGGTTAGAGAAAACATCTAGAACGTTGAATTCTTAGACACTGTGTCGACATTCTGGTGGTCTGGTTAACACAATTAATAATATTAAGAAGTTAATTAGTTAGTTAAAATTTTTGGCGCAAAGCAACAAAGGCTATTTGCACCTAACGCAGCCCATCTAAATGACTACACTACATATTAAAAACAATAAATTAGACAATAAATAACTAAAAACATTAAAAATACGCATTCTAAATAAAATAAATCTTGCACGGACAAATATAAATAAATAAGATAAAAAGCCTGTTGGAAAAATTGAACTGTAAGGTGATAGTAAGAGGCTGTAAAGGGACCAATTACCATCAAATATCACAGTCTAGAAATAGAACACATTAAAATAAGGTGCAAGGCTTCACAAATAAAACAGTAAGATTCTCCCAGGAAGAGTATCAGCCTGTCCATGAGTACTCTGTCGTCACCTAAATCAACTGACAGGTCATAGCACAGGCCTAACCTTTCCCTGACATCCTCGAACTGAACACATTCGGTTAAAATGTGTAACACAGACAAATTTGTAAATATTAATAAGAATTAAGTATTAAGGAAAAAATAATATATTAAGTAAGCGTAGTTTATTTTCAGTTTTTTAAACAGTTTTTTAACTAAATTAGTTTTTAAAAAAATACGCACAGCAACGATGGCAATTTGCGGCTAACACAACCCATCTAAATAATAATAATAACAATCGACAATTCGACAATTAGCAGAGTTCTAGTTTTTTAGAAAATTCCATGGCTGAATGGAACTGGAACCCGAAACCTTAGCAACGCAAGGCACTTGTGATACCAAAAGGAATTCAAAAGACCAAAAAAGAGATAGGCACTGGAAGAAACTGGACATATTGTCCTTTATTCCATGAGCGATGAAGATTTAAATTGAAATTTACATTTTTAGTTTTATTCCGATTTATTTAAACCATGAACATCGCGCCACTTTACTACTGAGTCGCAACACACGTGTTGAAAAGCACTGCTTTAACTCAATCAAATATAAATTATATTCCTATGAATCGTATCTGCAATTGGATTTGTCCATGTATGTTTTCTTCGTTCATTTGTAAATTCAAAGCGACATATGAGCTATATAACATCATAAAGAGCCCCCTTTACTCAGTTACGTATATTAGCGTTGTAATATTTGCTAATAACGACCAATAATGTTGGCATTAGAAATTATGGAATTGACATGTTACCAACATTAAACAAGATATTATCTAATAGTAGTTTCATATCACTAAACAGGCATAGATATTAGATGATTATTATTTAAGTAAATATTACAACAAATGCAATCCACATAAGATATAAATAGATCTAAAAACGCAATAACAAAACAGCCAAAAGGACAATATATATGAAGAAAAACCACTACATCATCCCCTTTGAGGGGCTATTCTGATCAAACTATCAACTTCCTGACTGCGACTCAAGAGTGCAGTTGAATACATATTTATATGTTTGCAACGAAACTTCATTTATAGCATATCTTATCTTGTTATAATACTTTCCTAATTATTATATTTATATTATATTACTGTGATTTGTATATATATGTAATCTTCTTTTTAAGGCGCCTATCCGATTCTGATGTTAGCGCTCATGGTTATTTTGACTGTGCTGAATGCAGCCCTAAACAGTTGTTCTTTTATTGAACCACACTCTTAAACTCTTCAACCAAGATGACAACTTCCAGGTCCTCTTCTTCCAAACACTTTTCCTTTTATGGCTAGTTGGAGAAGTCCATATCTTTCTTCGTTTCTCATTATATGTCCCAAGTACTCAGACACTCTTTTCTTAATAATGTCAAGTCCTTTTTCATCCTTTCATGACTTTGGTGTCTGGTACATATGCCATATATATAAATAATAATATGAAGATCTTTTTGTAGTTTCCTACCATTACTTTTTATTTTACTAATTTTACAAATTTCCGTTGTTATTTATGATATTTATGCGGGTGATATTGAATTTAATATAACTTTTAGCCTTGAGTTTAAGAGAACACTGACTTAATAAGTAAATGGTCAAGGCTTAAGTAATTTCATATTAACTGATTTAATTTACTATAAGGTGTACTCAATTTTATATACTTTTTTTAAGACTTATTTTTTTTACATCCGGTTTTTGTGGTCTTTGTCTTGAATGAAATATATACAATGGTATTCTAGTAAATAAAACTGCAAAAATCTGTTGATACTTTATATACATTCAGTATATTTTTTTTAAACATTAAGTTAAATACTGTCTTCTGAACGAACCAAGTGCAAATACATATGAAACTAATACACAAACTAACACCCGTTCTTCACAACGGATAAGTTTAATCAAGTTGATAATAAAATATTTATATTTGTTTAAAAACATTTATTTTCAAAATAAGACTGATAAATTAATAAGAATAATAAAGAAGGAGCAGGATAACAAATAAGGGGTCAGTAACTTCAAATAAATAAACGAGTATATAGTTTGTAGCACGTCTTTACAGCAAGTATTTTAGTTTTGTTTTATTCAATAGTGTTCAAAGAAGACGTTTATGTAATTTACGTACACAAATTACTACAGAAAAGATTTCTAGGTACTTTCTAACATTGACAAAATTCAGATATATCTCAAAAACTGAAACAGTTCGGACCGATTTCTGAAATCTTAGCCGAGTTTAATCTTTTAGTTAAACTCGGTTACAATATAACAATCCCATAAGTAACGATAGCAACCATTTTTTAACTATTTGATTATAGTTAACTAAGCTTCCAGAAACGGGACCTTAGAAATATTATGAAAGCTTTCCTTCAGTTTATTAAGCTCTTTTTTAAAAATGGAAGCTAAATAATGAATTGTTTTAGAGTTACATAAAAAAAAAAAATGATTTTTCGGTCTCGCCTCTCAAAACTTCACTTTAAAATTAAAATTCTCATATGAAATATAGCCTACAACCCGTCCCGGATTCAACGGTGTGTTGAAAATATCGTGAAAATCGGTCCAGCCATTTTGGCGTGATGTCCTTCCAGACAGATAGACTTTCACATTTATTTATACAGAAGATAATAAAATAACTTATTGAAGAAAAAAAATAGTTTTGAAATTTATTTTATATTAAATTAATTAATGTTAATATTATTTAAACTACACTGTTAACCTCCAATTATCTTAAAAATCATTTTCAGATTAAAAATGTATTTGTTACAAAATCCGGAACATTCTTTCAAAGAATTTTAAAGCATGCTGTCCCGACTTTAATGAATAGTATTTAATTAGTTAAAATTTATTGAATTCGTGTTTAATATAAATTATCAAACTGACAGATAGTTTGATTTTAATTTAAAGAAATTGTCTAATAAACAACATCATAATAGATTCTTAAACGTCAAATTATTTATTATCTTTAATTTAAAAATTAAGAACAGTAGAAAAGAACAATAGGTAATGGGTAAAGCTAGACGACAAGCTGTGTAAAATGTGTAAGGAAGTAGAGGAAACCTTGGAGCATTTAGCGAATAAATACAGAGAGATGATAGTCTGGGAGGAAGAGATAAAGAAAGGGAAAGATGGGCGGGAGAACTAGAGGCAAGAAGGAAGGAGATCGGAGAGGAAAACCGGAATGAGAATTGGAAGAAAGAGAGGAACATAGGAGAAAGTAGTGTTTCTGATTTCTCGACATTTTTAATAACTCGTATAAATCTTAAAGGCGAATATTTTGAAAAGCAATAAAACAGTTTGTTTCAAAAATTTTTTTTTCTTTCTTAGGTTTTGTAAAAATTATTTATAATAAATACATAGCACAGGACAACATCAAAATCATACTGTCTTTATTCTCTTATTAGATATTGGTGTTCATAACCGTCTTTCCCTTTGTACTCATCTTTATGCATCTGCTATGCTTGTGTTGTATTTATTATAAACGAGACTTAAGCCTGGTTTATAATAGATATGTTATGGAACATAAACATAAAAATGACACACTCTCTTTGTTCTGTTTATTACATACAGATGTTTTGAAGGGTCAAATCCATTGTTCAATACATATGCGTTTATGTTATGGAGTTATTATAAACGAGACTTAAAGAAGAAATACGTACATCTCTTAAGGATCGTGAAAAATTAGTGTCGCAAGGTACAAAGGTTGAGAAATGCTGATCCCTATACAAAATTTCTTTTATGACGAAAGTACGATCTTATATCACAAGAGAAACATAAAACTGTTTACAAGTTTTAAAGTCTGTAATAACTGTTACATCGTCCCATTTATTAACTGATATAGGTTATAACACCTACATTTTAAAAAATGGTATTGTAAATGCTGACCTCAAAACAAATGAAATCAGAGACCCTGTATACCTAAAATTTAACTGGTCAAACTGCCATTGCACAACGAAAAAAATTATATCAGGTTTAAAACAAGTAATTAGAACTCTTATTTATGCCAAATATTACCAAAACATTTACATGGCCTACTGAGATATAGGACAGTATGTTTTTGACAATATATTTACAATTATAATAATCTATTGTTAAATTATTAATTCGTGTTAAAATTAAATTAATTAGCGATTTTAACCTTTAAATTTTTGAGTTAAAATTCGTTTGAAGATCGCGATAACCTTGTCTTAATTTGTAAAATACTAATTAAGAGATTTTTAATTTATTGTTTTAATGAATTTCGTAATTTTAAATATTTATACAAAATTATATTTCAAGAAAATGAATACGTGTGTACAATTTTTAAATTACTACAACTACAATTTTATTTAATTTCTTTGTTTTTCCTCCTAGTGTTTCTTCTCGAGAATTCTTTCTCGAGAAAAAGTTCTAATTTTCATTTTTCATTTCTCGAGAAATTTAATTTTTTTTCTCAAGAAATGTAATTTTTTTTCGACGCCACGTTAAACGCATTGTGCTTTTAAAAAACTATTTAAAAAAAAATATAATGTTTAGTGAGTCACTGATTATAATTTAATCACCTGTAATGTATACGGATTTTGCAGTGCCTAGGTTGAATTTTTTTAGCATTCCCTTACACCAATCAACACGAGCCTTTTTTTGAGCTTCGGTCAAATTATGCGGAATCCATCGGGAACAGATCTTTTTACAGCTAAATGTTCATACAAAATCGAATGTATTGCAGTCTGCGATATTCCAAAGGATGCCTCTATCACACGGTAAGTCACATTCCGATCTTCTTCAATCATTTTGCGCACAGCATCGTTTTTTTGAATCAACCGATTTTGGTCGACTTCACGAGATTCATCATAGACGGACGCATGACCATGACGAAATTCTGCAAACCAATTGTAAAAAGTCTTTTCTGGTGCTTTATTACCAAAAGTTGAACCAAGCTAATCTATGCATTGTTGAGTTATGCCTACTAAAAACGTAAAAAATCATCCAACGAAAATCTTCACGAGTAATATCCATTTTTCACAATTTATTTTCTTAAACGCTCACTGTCAACAAATTACTCGGTCAATTTATAAGCTGCCACTGATTTCACAATAAAAAATGTCAAATTTTACGAATATTGTAATGACACATTTCAATATTGCCATCTAGTGGTCGTTTGTAAAAACATAAAAAGGTAAACTTCGTATGTAAAGTCCGTACCAAATTAGTTTTGAAGATCGCAATAAAATAATAAAAGTTAGGGAACCCATAGCCATAGGGATTAGTTTTTCACATTACGCATCTTACTTAAATGATTAACAAAAACAAGTATACTTATTTATAGTTAGTACTTAAACGTATGTATGAGCCACTGACCGTTGACTGTTGACAACGTGGTTGGAAACATGAACCCTAGTTCTATTGTAGTTTAACAATGTGATTATAGTTATACGGGATAATTGTTTCATGCCGATCTTCAAAAATAATATGGTACGTTCGATCTAATGCTCTGTAGTTTTGGTGTTATCGCCATCATCATATGCGTAAAAAAATACTACAATCTTGTCCATTTAATCGTAATCGTAGCTCTGTTAATAATAGAGCAATGTTGCCGAGTTAACTAAGAATACTCTGTATAGAATCCAATGATATTCAATTGTCGTTTCATCATAATTGTAAGTTGACATCGGATCATCTTTTCCATGTTGATTACTTAACAAATTGGTCAATACACAATGAACCGGTTGCAATTTATAATGGGTCCAATACTTATAGGTCTCGCCTGGCAAAAATAACGTTACTTATGTAATGTCGATTTGAGCTGTACGTGGCTAAATAATTAATGAGCGAAAGTTGAAATCTACACACAGACAGAGGCGAGTAGGTGTTGCATTGTCTGAAGGCATAACAGATCATATGGGGCTCCCATTGAAGATCATTTGCCTAACATGCAACACACGAAACTCAATACAGACTGCAGAATGCAATTCACTTTCCATTTTAACTATTTTTTCAATTCACTTATCAACACTTAAATGTTCTAGAAAGATAAAGGGGTCGTCTGAAATTGCTCAAAATTTTATTCCTCACGATTCATTGAATTGTTTTATTTTTCATATTTATTTATTTATTTTATTTATTTATTTATTCAGGAGAGTTGTAAACGGGACCATCCCAACACAACAACTACATTATAATACAATATACAATATTTAAAGTGTTAAACAAAGTATAAGTAAGACAAGAAGAGAAAAGTGATTGACTACCCTATAAACTAAATATTGATCCAGAAGTTGTGTAGTTGCCATAGATAAAACAATATTTTAATTGTAGTTCAATAATAAAATATCAAATTTTCTCCATGGCAACTACACAACTTCTGGATTAATATGAAAAATAAAAAAAAGTCAGTGGTTTTTGTTTGTTTATTTTTGGACGAAATTTACATATTAGAGAAAATTGTCAAAAGAAAAATCGATTGCATTCTACGTCACCATGTCACCTTTAAAATTGTGCCGGACATTTACTTAGCACCCTGTATATATATCAGGGAACGGGAGAGTTTATAAGAAGAGCAGGATCAGACCGTAATCCAGTAACTACTAAGAGCGATTTATTGTATCCACAGTACAAGATCGACGCGCAACAAGTTCGTCGCCTGTCGATTAACTCAGGTTCAAAAAGTGACAATTTTGGTAACAGTATCTCGGTAGCTGAATGAATCAAACAATGGGGAACGTTTTGGAACTGCTGAAATTCGTGTTGCCAAAAAATTACAACTTTTTCACCCTATAAGTTTGTTTGGAACCCTGGTGATTTTTTTTTATTATATTTGTGTATATTCAAAATGCTGTCAAACTTCAAAAAAAAATCTACTATTGATTCACTTTCCTTTTCCGTTGACTTTTTAAAAAGTTGAAATACAAGAGATTTTTTTTTTGTTAAAACTTTCAGGTTTTAAAAGTAAGGAACAAAGCGAGTTTTTCTTTTGTAAAGCTGATGTATTTATTCCGGATTATAAGAGAATTTTTAAGGGAAATTGATGAGGGGAAAAAGAATGAAACTGAAATTTAATTATTTTTCTTTACAGCTTACAACGCCCTTTAAATAAAAAATATATATACAATGTGTTTAAATTGGACTATTTACTTTAAATTTCTCACTCTTTAAGGGAGAAGGAAGATTAATTGAATCTTTAAATAAAAAGTTTATGCAAAAACATTAGTAGACAAAGCCTTTTTGGCACTCAGGGTTAGAGAAAGAATTTGTATTAACAAATATGCTTTTTATCTGCCACTAAGACATTGTATAATACAAATTCATGTAAATATTAGGAACGTTTAGCGAACGCAACTTCTTGGAGGGAGGGGGGGGGGGGTCTCAAAAGACAAAATTGTATTAAACGGGTACTGGTTAAAAAATTACTCGGTACAAGTACACTTTATTTTCCAAAATGCAAGTTTTGACCTAAAAAAAGGTCCTCCCTTTTTCAAAATAAAAGTGATGACAATATAAAATCCTTCCTTTTAAAGTGAGACCTAAAAACAAAAGGTCCTCCCTTCTCTTCATATCTTCTGCATAGAATTAATATGCTTTCGTCTGCTTTCTGTCCGTGTGGTAATATATGTCAACTACATATATCAACGATTCGAACCATTTATTGTTTAAATCAGAGCCGCAGTAAAGAAAACTTGCGTTAGGGGCAGAGCCGAGTTTTGGCGCCCTTGGCAAAAAAAAAACAAGGTTCTCACCTCTCAAAATTTAAGTGATGAGCAAAAAAAAAACGTCCCCATCTCCCAAAATCCAAGTGACGAGCAAACAAAAAAGTTCCTCACCTCCAAATGATGAGCAAAAAAAAGGTCCTCGCCTTCGCAATTCCGCCCCTTAGTCAAGCCCGTCAGCGCCCTTTTCCTCTGCCCCCCTTACTGCGGCTCTGGTTTGAATACCCAATTCATTTTCGCAATCGTAACTTATTCATACAAAATTTAGTACCTGTGATTTTAGTTTCCTTTTCCCACGTGCAATGTCAGTATGGTGACTCTAAAATTGAGAAGAGTAATCGAGTAACGATTCGATACGATACTGGGTCAAATGTAGTGTTGTTGCGGCATGCGGTCGATCACTGAGTGAGCGAGGGAACGACGTACCTCGACAAAGCAGCTGCCTTACCAAAGCACTCAAGTCAGTATGCACGGTGACTTGATGAAAGGATGTTGTGTCAATTGATGTTATGTCCGCGGACAGTGTCCGGTACGATACTAATTTTTAAACGACACGCATTGAGCGGTTATTTAGGATTTCCGCGGTATAATCATAAACAGCTATAGCATTGATGTCCAGCATATGGTCCGCGGACCGTATCCGTCCCGATACTAATTTTTAAACACGTATTAAGCAGCTTTTTAGGATTTCCAAGGTATAATCAAGAAACGTTTTTGCTTTGTTAATATACGCAGAATCATGCAAATTTTAATAATTGATTCCTGCTTACATTGATTTTTATTCGATATCAATTTGCCAACGTTGTTGGCAAGAGGTCTGCTAGTCGTATTAGTAGTATCGGAACATCCCTATATATTACACTAGACGTATTTATGCCGACGTAAATACATGTAAACCGGCGTAAACAAGAACTTAAAATAGAAATTACAAAAGTATGGTTCTCGAAAAAAATTTGTTACTGAATGGCGGCCCACGACGAAAAAAAGGTTGCCGATTCTTCCACTATACATTTAACTAAAGTTTAACTCGTTACTTGCTTCTCTTGCCTCTTAAAAGCGAGTAATGTATTCGCAGATCGACTATTTTTTTCTAAGAAGTGAATACAATCTTATAGTCAAGACACTTTGTTGCAATTTAAGTACTACCATCTTAAACCATACTTAAGTATGTTTGTATGCGACTCACAACATAATCAGTATACTCTAGGGGAAATCACGATCTCCACTTAGGGTTGCCTTTTGATGCCCAATTATCACTAGTTATGCACTTGTGGAAATACTCTAGAGAATTCTCATCGGCGGAATTGTTGAAAACCGGACCGCAACGGTACGATAATTTACACAAATTAATCATATTGAGTACCTATTGAAAGTGAAATTGGTGAATTGTGAAGAAAATTAATACTAAATTTACTAATTTACATAATTAATGAAATGTTCAATTGCGCGTTCTACCGATCAACTAAACTTTAAAATATCTTTTCAGATTACTCCTGTGATACGTTTTGTATAGTCGGATTTTTATAAGAACACAAATTATGTATACGTAATATGTATAAATCTTATATATAAAAATCAATTTCTGTTTGTCTGTCTGTTCTTTGTGTAAAGCCAAACGGATAGACCAATTTTCACCAAATTTAGTACAAGGGGGTAAAATAATCCGAGAATGGTTTTAGTGAGGGTTCCAGCTTCGCCCCCCTAAGGAGAGCATATACCTATCATGCACAGATATCGTGTATAGGCGATTTTCTGTTTTTAAACGTAGTAGTACTGTACAGTTTCTTCTGAAACATGTGATTACATATTTTTATCTTTATATATAAAAATCAATTTCTGAATGTTTGTTTGTTTGTTTGTCCTTTATGCAAAGCCAAACGGTTGGACCGATTTTCACCAACTTTAGTACGGGGGGTAAAATAATCCGAAGAAGGTTTTAATGAGAGTTCCAACTTCGTCCATGTCCCCCTAGGGGGCATTATGGAGAGAAAACCATAATTTTTCACTCTCCAAATTGATTACGTAGGCTAAACCTTAAGAGATATATCGATATAATGTAGATAAAAATCAGCTGTGGCCACCACAGGACCAACCGCCATCACAAAGTACTTGATTAATTTATGCTGCTAAAAATGTCTCAAATAAAAGTTGTTAGTTATTGCTTTTATAGCAACTTTTGTTAAATAATTTTTTTCGAAATATTTCTCTGCTGTGAAATATTCACAAAAATCTTAAAACCGACACGAGTAAACTCCCATTTATAGTTAACCGATTTTTACCAAAAGTTGATCAACTCGTTCCATTGATGTCAAAAGCTTAAATATGAAGTTTTATAAAAATCCTTTTAGCCGAATTTGCTCTGCACGTGAACACGGACCGACAGACAGATCGACAGACAGATCGACAGACAGACAGACCGACAAACAGACAGACCGACAGACAGATTGACATCAATTTTCCTAATTCAATTTTTTCCTTTTGTACTTATATGTAACGTTTCCATGGTCATGATAAATAATATCTCTGTTAGAAAATATTAGGCCAAGTTATTTCTACTCTGCTGCTAGAATGTATTTTATACAAGTACTTTATGATGGCGGTCGATCCTATGGTGGCCACAGCTGATTTTTTTGCTATCGAGACATAACAAATTGCGAATAAATAATGCCCATAATTATCGACTGAATTATGATCGTAAGTGCCAATGTCCGTAAATTGATAAACACTAAGGCCCGGTCTTTCCACAATCAGGTAAACCTCTAGGTAACTATTTGACAGATAAGGTAATGTGATACTTTCTGTACTGAATAAATGTCATCCCGTCTTTCAATACAAATTTATCTATTGGATAGTTGTCTAACGGATAATATTGAATTAACTGGTTGGTATTGACATATATTCAACAGATGAAGATCCAGATAACTTTATCTGTCAGACAGTTACCTAGAGGTTTACCTGAAAGTGTAAAGACTGGGCCTAAATAAAATAAAAACAAATCAAAATTAATTTCGGAAAGTAATTCTTTAATGAAATGTTATAAAATCGCACCTTACTACTCAGTAATACATCTATTATACCTCTTATTAGCCAATAAATAACAGCTTTTATTCTATTGTGATTAAATATAAATTACAGTTTATTATTACTATTGTCTAATACAAGCCTATTAAATAAATAAGTATAAAGCTTGCTGTCAAATCAGCGTACAATCTAACAATGTGACCTGCGTTAGAAATCGAAACATTAATTCCTATTGTAACAAGAAAAATATATCTTATTTTAAATGCAGTATTTAAATAAACATGTTAGTTACATTTAAACAAAGTGGGTGTAGAAATTCAAAAAATAAACAAAAAAACATTAAATTGTTTCGCCCAACCTTAACTACTTGATTACGAAATTGTCTTACTATAACTCAATATAGATTTTTTTTTTTGTAGATTGAATTTGTTAAAATGAAAGTGATTACAAATGTGAATACGTACTTGATTTATGAATGGACTCAATAATTTCACTTATCTCTAAAGCGTTCGAGTACCATGTATGAATTAAAGTTGTAATAAAAACACATATATTCACACATAGTTGAAATGTCAACTCAAGTGAGCAAAAAAACGATTTTAAATTGTAAAAAATGTCATTAAACTACACAGTTAAATATACTGAATGAATTAGCTCTGGTAAATTAAATACAAGAAAAAGAAAAATTTATGTGAAGTGTGAATTTTCACACATTTCAGGATTTCGCATGTATTTAGTAAGTGAAAGAGGCAAACAGATGTCTAAGACTGCGTTGGAGAACCTTTTTTCACAGACGAGTCAAAATTGAATTTGAAATTTTGTGGACAAATCGCGGGTCAAATATATAATGCGTATATAAAAATCTGCCGCTTTAGAGTATAAGTATTTGTGTAGAACCCCCTGCTAATCTCGTTAACCCTACCTGAGCTAGTGGCCTTGTGTTTGACGTGCAGATCCGCAGTAAGAAAAACTTGCGCTAGGGGCAGAGCCGTGTTTTGGCGCCCTTGGCAAATAAAAACAAGGTTCTCACCTGAAAAATTCAAGTGACGAGCAAAAAAAAGGTGCTCACCTTCGCAATGGCGCCCTTTAGTCAAGCCCGTCTGCGCCCAGATTGTCAGACTCTAAATTATCATGTCAAAATTGTAAAACTAACATTAATGTCTATTTTGAAAGATGTATTTCAGAATTACCACCCTAAGATGTTATACAACATAAAAATTGTTAATAAATAAAAGTTTCTCTCTTAGTTACGTATTACAAAATTAGACATATAGTCTGTGTCTTTGATTTAAGCGGAACTACATTTTGAAAACTAATAACTTTCAACATTGAAAAAAATACACTATTGAAAGGATTTCAAAAATATGTACAAGTAATTATAGGCATGCTGTATGAAAACGCGGAAAATCATATTTTTTTATTACAAGATCACATGACCGTTTGAGCCCTTTGGGACCCTCCGAATCGCATGCATATATTTAAAAGACTTTAAATTTGTTATAACTTTCTTTTGACAAAAGGGCAAGCAATATTAAAATCAGAGAAAAACACAAAAATTTTGTGCAAGTGGAAATGCAATTTTCCCTATGACCGGAAAGCGTGCAGGGGTTTAGTACCATCCCTTTTTTATTGTCACAGGGTAAATATTCTCTCCTCCAAAAGGCATGCTGTATGAAATCGGAGACCAAAAACTGTCATGAGCTCCCGGTCTATAATTTAAAAATATAATTTTGAGCTCTTGTTTGAGAACCACTGGTTTAAAAAAATAATTACATCTATAAACATATGCCCCCCTTTGGTCTCCTACAACTTTGTTATTCAGTATTTTTTTGTATAACTAATAATAAAGAAAATAATGGTATCCCCTTTCGCTGTTACACCCTGAATATAGATTTTTTAGTGGAAAAATCGAGAGAAATAAAAATGGACTTAAATCGATAGTCCGATAACATCGATCTCGCAATATCGATATCAAAAACATCAATAGCAATAAAAAATGTCTAAAAAACATCAATACTTTTGCCTATAGTCTGTTTCTTTGGTTTAAGCGGAACTAGATTTTGAATTTTAGTAACTTTTACCATTTAATTGAAGCATTTAAACATTTTGTTTAGCAAAAGCCCTCTCAAACCGTAAAAGAAGAGCTTATGACAACTTACAAACATGAAAATTCCAATTGGTTTCGCTTGAAGTTTTGGAACAGCCTTATTTATTCTTAGATAAACAATTAACACAAATTCAAACAATGCTTACTTTGTGGTAATCATAAATAATTTTTTCATAAAAAATTATAGCAAGTCAAAAAAGTATACTTTTGGGTCAGATTACTTTTATTTTTTCTTCTGAAAAATCAACATTGTACCTTTCTCAAATGACTTAAGTATTATTTTTTCGTAATTTTCACCGTAAAGATTATTTAAGTAGAGTAAAAAACATATATTATGGATATGATCAAGGCCAGTAACCTCGGGGCCTATATGCACCGCCGTAGGCCCCTCGCGTTAATGACATCAGTAATAACACTTATATACGATGAATGAACAACATCCTTATTTCAAAAAATTATATTACACGGACAGTCTGTGCAAACGATGGAAAACATTATTGATAAGGATATTACTTGACTTTTTCACGCTTCAAACTAGAACGAAACAATTAAACCTTACTTCCACTACCAAAAATTATTATAAGGATGATTTTTAATTACGAAACATCAATGAAATTTTTAAAATAACTGAAAATGTTTAGTAAATTTTTATTTTGTTAAAAATTGTATTACTACATTCTGAGTTTCTGGTACAGTCTGTTCCAAACGGTTAGGCGGAACTAGATTTTGCAACCTAGTTACTTTCATCGTTTAAATCGTGCTTTTCGACCGTTTTGTTTAAGCTTTGTAAATCATACTTACAATAAACATTTTTTGGTAAAAGTTAATATCATTTTAAATTGTCATTTTGTTTATATTATGATTTTTTGTGTCATTCTTAATACAAATTTCCCATTTATTAATGTTTTTGTCATTAAAATATATAAAAAATAATAATTTAATTTTGACATATGTCATTCGTTTCCATGGTTTCATTGTTGGAATTTTAAATTGTGACATTCCAACGTGAAATAACCCAAGCAAGATCCCTTCTCGTGACAACCTAAAAGAACGAAATTCCCATTTAGTTCCGCCTAACCGTTTGGAACAGACTGTAGCTTTTGTACCTTATTCCAATTACTTAGTATTTCTCGATATTTTTGAGTTACCAGACGCAACTTCAAGAAATTGTAAAGAAGGGGTGTAAATGGAGTATTGAAGTGCAGTTGTGGTTCTTGTTGAGACACAGTACTTAAATTTATAATCCTCTAAAAGCTACAAAAATCACTTATACCTCTGCTGTGCTTCAAAATATCGCAGTACATTTTAATAGTGTATTATTTGAAGAAACAATTGATGAGAATGATAATGAAGATCACAACAATATTAATTCCACATGGAATATCCAATATTTGTAATTTTGCACCACCGATTCCATTTCAGAAGGGACGTAAAGGGTTCATTATTATTATTATTTTATCCTTCGTCTTTGTGCAACTTGTCTATAAATAAAATAAGATGCTGCTTTAATGTATATAGCGTTATTTGATATTTTCTTATAGTTTCCAGTTACTAAGTGTGCTGCGGAAAATCTTACAAGTTAATATTTTAAAATTTTATTTTACAAAGCTGGAATTTTTCTTTTAAAGTATAAAAACTCTTGTAAAATTTTAATTTTCTTTGCACTTTAAAATTCCTGAGTTCAAAGAATTTCTACAGACTTTGTTGACCAACAAATATTCTTTATTGCCCTCGCTTTTTAATTTTATTTTGTTTGACTTTTCTTCATATTAAAATTTACCTTTTGTTACTCCGTATAACACTGTATCGATATAACGCGTTTTATTAACTACTAAGTAAAAGTATAACTCAAATTAAGCTCTAATACCCTTTTCACACTAGAACTTTAAGATCGGATGTTAAAGTGAATGAGTCTTTAAACGCTAATGTGAAACCGTATGGCCTCGTCTAAATACAAACGATGTTTAAGACAGAGATCTGCGTCTTTAACATCGTTCGCATTACCAACATAATTTCTATTATAAAAAAATACTCTTTGAATTTGTGCTGTCAACATTTTATATTATCATAAACAAGAATACTGTATTATATCGACGTTATAAGAAGTTTATATTTATTTTTATAATAAAATTATTTATTTTAAGGGACTATTACCGGTTATAATTTTCAAAAAATCGTTTTTTTTTACATTTTTTGATTCCTTATACCTTCAGAAACCATATCTTAAATTTTTATAACGAAATTCAAAAAAATAAGAAATTGGTGGCAATTTTAGCGCATGCGCTTTTTCGGAGGTCCAAGAATATATTAAACCGATTTTTGAAAAACTAACAGATGAAGAGTTGCTGAAACGATGTTTGGGAAAGAATACCCAAAATAATAATGAGTGTTACAACAAAACACTTTGGGCTATCGTTTCCAAACATACGTTTGTGGGAAGAGAAGTTACTGAGTTGGCTGCTAATATTTCATTAGCAATATTTAATGAAGGTAGAACGTCCCTCTTGAAAATATTGGAGGTAATGGGATGCATAATTGGACACTCTGCGTATGATTATGTTAAAAAAAAAGATGAGGAACGCATTGAGATGGCCAATAAAGCGAGTACAGCGGCGTCGAAGGAAGCTCGCTTGGCAAAGCAAACTGCTCAGCAAGAGGAACAGCAATAAATGATTGATTCGGGAGTACTTTTATATGGACCAGGGATTGCTGATTAACCAATTGTAAGTGCTGAAACTTAATTTTTTTAAAAATATTACAATACAAATATTAAAAAAAACTTTAAAAGTGATTTTCTCGAAATGGTGTTTTTTCAATCGGCCCAGACTTATTCTCCATAACTACACAACGGATGTTTTTAAATTTTAGTGAATTTTGCTCATTTTGATGTCCTCTACCGTAATTTACCAGAAAATTGCAAAAAAATTTGAAAAAAAAAAAAATTGATAAGTGTAAAAGGGGAAAAAAACATGATTTTTAGAAAAAAAATTTCACCTATCCGCCATTTTGTTTTTACACCCTTTTTTTTATAATAGGTGGTAAATTACGATGTAAGACACCTTCATCTTTAAAATTATTTTTGAATTTTTTGTTTCAAACTTGTCAATTTCGAGATTAACCCTGGGCCATGGAGCATCATAATTTTTTGTTACCGAACTTTGGCGCCATCTATATAATTATCTATGTATTGAAAAAAAAAAAATTTTTTTTTATAATCTTGAATATAATATTAATAAAATAAAAAAAGTTGCACAACGTTCTATAATAAAGGAAACGAGAAAAAAAAAATTTAATTATAGGTAATTTTTTGTCTTTCTAACCGGTAATAGTCCCTTAATAATGTGTTTAATAAAATACAGAGCTACAATAATTGATATAAAATGTATCGACTTACATGTTAATACAGGTGTAATATATTCTTTATTGTAGTGTCTTTATTGTAGAATGAAATGAAATATCCATATTTGTTTATAATAATTCAAAATGTGCGTCTGCGCAGACAGTTCAAAACTGGTAATTTCATGCCGGTAACTTAAGGACAAAATTACTGTAGCTGATGACAGCACCGGAGATTTAAACATCAAGTGTGAAAGCATACCGATGTTAAACATCGGTGAACTTTAAGTTCACTCGTCTTAAAGTTCTAGTGTGAAAAGGGTATAAAGCAAACAGATTTAAAGAGGTGTAATATCAAAATGATGTACTCTATCTCTGCCTGCTTGCTTATCGCCACACACTGTTTTGCGTCGCACACTGCTTTGCACCACAGACGGTTTTGTCTGTAGTAACCTTCACACCCTGTCACGACATATATATTGTAAAACAAAAATGAAAACTGCATATTTTAAATACTGTATTTGTTTTAAAACCACTGTATAACTTCAAACAAATAATATAAATAATAATAATTTAATTTTTTAAAATTCTATTACCCAAATGGTAATACCACCCGCCTTCACGACACCTGGCTACTAGAATGTGATTTACTAGTCTAAGAACCTACCCACAATACATATTACACCCAACCCACACTTCACAGTCTGAGTTAAATTCAAAATACCGTCTTAATTGTTTAGAAAAATATTTGACCTGATTTTCTACCTATAATTATATGCATCAATTAATATCATAATTGTAGAAAAATCTATAAAGCCTCAAGGTTTTAATATGGGCGTTAATATTATATATGCTATTGTTTGAGTTTTTATTATATTATTGGAAATATACTGACAATAAAGCTAGAAGGGAATGTATAATAAAAAATTTCTTATGAAACATGTGATTACATATGTATTTGTTAATATCTTTGTAACTTTGATTATCCGTGGTAATTTAGGGATGATAAGGAACGGATAATTGAAAATCCGGTTAGTAATGGGTGTTTTTTTTAGAGGTATAGAACTTTAAATTGCAATAAAACAACGATGGATTATTCGATTGACATGAATTTTTTTTTATTCGAAAGATAATCTTGTGGCATTACATTTTAAATATGATTTCTGGCATATGACCGCCACGGCTGGCTCGGATGTAGTCCAATCTGGACGTCCAATTTTCGATGACTTTTTCCAACATTTGTGGCCGTATATCGGCAATAACACGGCGAATGTTGTCTTCCAAATGGTCAAGCGTTTGTGGCTTATCCGCATAGACCAATGACTTTACATAGCCCCACAGAAAGTAGTCCAGCGGTGTTAAATCACAAGATCTTGGAGGCCAATTCACAGGTCCAAAACGTGAAATTAGGCGGTCACCAAACGTGTCTTTCAATAAATCGATTGTGGCACGAGCTGTGTGACATGTTGCGCCGTCTTGTTGGTATGATTTAATGTAATGCCACAAGATTATCTTTCGAATAAAAAAAAATTCATGTCAATCGAATAATCCATCGTTGTTTTATTGCAATTTAAAGTTCTATACCTCTAAAAAAAAACACCCGTTACAAACTGTTTTTATTTGGTTAAAAATTTTACAAAACATATAAAAACAATAATACGAGAGTTCACGAGACCCAACTTTTGAAGAACCAACAAAAAGGAGAAAAATTTAGTTTATTTAACTTTTTTTTTTACATTGTAATGAAATTACATATTATAAATGAATGAAACACGTTTCATTGTCTTTTCCAGCAATATATTTCCGAACTACTTGCCTCTTTTAATAAATCATTTTTTTCTTTTATAAAATTGTAAAACTGAATGCAATCCATTTTAAAATTAACTTTTACTTGCAGTACAGCCTTTATTAAATCAGTATTGCAACGGTTTTTGGTGTCAGTCCAATGAGAAGACATCAAACTGAAGATCCTCTCAACAAATGCGTTTGAGCATGGGATATTGCGCATTTTGCCAACAGCAAAAGGTTCTTATAACTGTAGGAATTAGCTTCCAACTCTTCCAAAAATATCAGTTCAGATTTTGTCTACAGGCTTATTTTTGTAAGTCAGTTGTTTTTCGGTAATGTCCTTTGCATATATGAATTCATCATAGAGGCTATCCATCTCTAAAGCGTCTGTAATTTCTAGTGCTGGGAACCGAAACCGGTTTTTCGGGTACCCGGTTCCAGATTTCGGGTAAAACAGGGTTTGTAATTTTCGCGTTACCCGGATACCCGGTTCCAAATACCTGGTTTCGAATGCCCGGTTCCGAATGCCCGGTTTCGGATACCCGGTTCCAGATACGAGTTCCTAGATTAGATACCCGGTTCTAGGGTCGGGAAAACACCAGAGGAATACAAATTCCCGATGTTGATGTAAGTAAACTGTAAACATAAATATATTAAAATTAGTGCTGGGAACCGAAACCATAAAATAAAGTCAGACAGAAAATAGTGCGAACTTCCTAAATTCCTAGCCATAGACGAGATAATTTTAGTGCTGGGAACCGAAACCGGTTTTTCGGATACCCGGTTCCGTTTTTCGGGTAAAACCGGGTTTGTAATTTTCGCGTTACCCGGATACCCGGTTCCGAAACCGTTTTTTTTTTTAACCGGTTCCGGTTCCGTCAAGATAAAAGCGGATAATATGTTATGATAGATAAGATATATGATCATATGCTAAATTTGTTGTGTTTAAAGAAAATGGCCTTATTGCGTAAAGTAAGTAATTTAAATTGGAAAAATCAAAAGACAGAATTAAGAATCAATTTCAAAATATATTTTTAGTGAATTATTTACTATTATTAGGTAAGCAAAATGATCTTAACTTAAATGTACAAACACTAAATTCCGTATTGCGTGCAGAAATAATTTTTAGATATGTGGTTAGCAATAGTAACCAGTTGTCCTGAAAGGGTTAATAGTTTATCCTTCAAAATCTGGTTTAAAAATAGATCTTTCTTAATCCCAAAATTCATAATTAACCAAATTACAAAGCGGTGCTGCTCTTGTTTCTAAATGTTTTTTTGTTGTGGATTCCTTGAATATTGAATAAGCGAATGGATTTCGCTTCTTTTGATGTTCTTGGGCAAATAAACCATTCTGACCGACTATCGAATTGCATCGGTACCGGACCTAAGGGGTGTGGGGCGGAGGAGGCCAATGTTTTGGGCGAGGTCACAGCTCTATTCATTTCAACTTTTTATAACGTCTGGTTCTTGTTTAAAAACTGCACTCCGACAACCGACTAAAAACAAACGAAGTTAATTTGCGACTAGTGAAACGGTGGGCGGGATATTTTTGGCCCTTGACCCCAAAAACCCTCAGGAGATTTAAGACATTATATATTTAAATATATTGAAAGCAAAAATAAAGATTTTATTTAATGTCTTTCTACAAAACGTTTGCTTACTTATAAAATCACATAAGTTAGATTTTTTTCAGATCTTACTAATGCAGTAATTCTGTGGCAAATCTGTAAGCTACAGACGATCGTATCCAAGGAGTTGTTTTATGTGTTGTTCTGGACAGTTTCTTATAGATTTTGTCTGTAAGGTTACAGGTTTTCCACAGAATTACCGCATTAATCCTGAAGCCTTTCTATTTGCGGTGTAAGACCATAATCCAATTAGTTATTTTCTGGTATTGTTCTCCGTACTTCTATCCATCGTGTTCTGTCCTTTGTATATTTCTTTATCTGCTCCTACTGTACGATTCTCTTCGTTGCAGCTTCTTTTGTTTCTTGGTGCCAAGTTTTTCTCGGTCTTCCTGGTCTAACTTTATTCACTGTTTTTGCTTCAAAAACTCTCTTTTGTCTTCACTCATTCTGTGTATATGTCCCATCTTAGCTATCCTTCTTCTATTATGGTCTCCACTGGCTTTGTGTCTAGTTTTACTCTGAATATTTCATTTCTTATTTCATCTTATTTTGTTTTCCCGTCAATTTTCCTTAGAAATCTCATTTCAGAGCTTCTTATTTTAGTCCTGTGCATCTCTGTGATCGAGGATTCTGAGGCGTATGTCAAAATCGGAATTGTCACTTTTTAAAAGATCTCTACCTTGTTGTTGGTTGGTATTTCTTTTTTAGTTAGGAACGATGATTAAATCATCGTTCAGCATAAAATTTTGATGCAGTTGAACATTATTCCTACTACGCCTACTCTTTCAATAATTTATTCATCAATTTTTCCATCATCCGAAAAAACTGTGCCTAAGTAATTGAATTTCCCTACTTGTTCTATTATTTTGTCATTTATTTTTGTTGTTTTGTTTTGCTTTTTATCCTGCTTATTACCATTGTTTTTGTCTTCTGTGTGCTAATTTTCATATTTCAGAATTTTACACAAATGTAAAACCTCTAGACCAGGGTTTCTTAAACTTATGTAGTTCGAGGACCCCCTCTTGAACAACTTTTTTCTTGCGGACCCCATCCCAACCCTAGACATTTTACGTCCTTCTTAAGATTTAATTTCCAGCTTAATAATCTCATGGGCACTACGTTATAATAAATATTGGTAAAAATGTATCGCTGGTTATTTTAATAAATGGTCTTGTGCATTTATAGAGATGAACATTTTTATTAGTATATAAAATAAAAAACATAAAATGAATAAAAATAGTAAAAAGAATAAAAAAAGTTACAAAATTATAATACGTTAAACTCATACAAACATTTTTTGGTCAAATATTCGTCAAAATAGATCTTATTATAATATATTTTCTGTAAATAATTTGCAGTTGAATAAAAATAATTAAATTTTTACTAATTATTGTTTAGTTATGTCAATAACTAGTTAGGTAACAACAAATACAAAAAATCTTGACCATGTAGGATTTTTATTAAATGAGTTATTTGAATAAAATAGAAAAGTTAGGGGATTGTGAAGTTAATTTCAAAATTGTTTCGCAGGCCCCCAGTAATGGCTACGTGGCCCCCCAAGTGTCCCCAGTTTAAGAACCACTGCTCTAGAGAGTCTTGTGATTAAATATATCGCCACCAGTGCCCTCTACAATCCTTAATTTTAAGAAACCAGAGGAGCTAATCTTTTCAACATTTCTTTTTACAGCGCCCCCCGTAGCTACATATATTGCGCCCCTTGTATCTTATTATATGTACCTTAACCCATGGACATCGTAACTATGAGCCAAAAATTTTAACTAACTAACTTAACTCATGGATCATACTACTTCCTCGAAAGGAAAATACTTTATCTAATTAGAAAAAAAAAAAAAAAAATAGTGATAAATTTTAGACAAATTATTTTATCTGCGGTTCATTTTATCTTTTGTTATCAAAAATCGGATGAAATTTCATATTTTAATGTTTATTCATTATTTACAGGAAATATAAAAATAAAAAAATCGATTTCTAAGAATTTATACTTCATTACATTACACAAAAAAAGCTATATCTAAAAATACCGATCTAACCCAACAACTTAATAATTCAAGTTCACCAAAATTTCATTTTAAATTCATCTCACGGTCTAAAGATATTTCTAATAAAAGGTGCAACACAAAGCCGTAAAACTGTAGGGTTTTAGGGTATCAAGAAACTGCTGCTGATAACTAGAGGTGCCTCTTTATCCCCATTGTCGACGTCAATGCTATATCATCCTTTAAAAAGGTCCATTACTCAGTTCTCTTGCTGGTCCTTCGAAATATGCTAATTTATAATTTACGCTTATTTTAAATTTGTTGTCTGAAGGCACTTTATAATTAAAATTTCGTTATTGTTTTGTATTCAGAAGATGGAGGTGGTTTATTTTAATATTCGCATGTGAGTACAAAGAACATGATAAGAAATAAAGAACCACCTGACCTCAGAAAGAATCGTGCCTTATGAAATTAAACAGAATTTATATGAAATCGGTATATCGCTTATTGAAAACTAAATAAATACCTCATATAACGTTCAGAATATTTCCCTAAAATGATGAGCGGTAATCGGGGACATTTTGACATTACTTAGGGCAGCGTTTCTCAACCGGGGGGCCGTGAAAGCTTCGTCGGGGGGCCGCGAAGTCATATAAAATCGAAGCATGAAATTATAATAGAAAAACGCTCAATTTTGCAAGATATATTCATAAATATATGACATTTATATTCATTAAAATATACCTTTTAAACTTAAATAAAATAAATTAAACTAATTTAAACTAATTAAAACGGTTCGCGTTGGAGGTACTTCAAGTACTTTCAAGTAGGTACGACTTGAACTTGCAATATTTTTTGTTATGCTCCGAGCTACTGTTAGCTAAAGAGTAAGGATGCAAAAGTGTTCATAATGGAAAACAACTTGGAACAATGGAACACTTGTAAATAAAAATACTTGCAAGCAATTATAGGTAATTGTAACAGTTATTAAAAACATGTTCATGTAAAGGTTGTTTTTTTTCAAAAGTTTTATCCAATTATACCCAACACGCCATACGTTCATAAAAAATCGAAGTTGTCCTTGATATCCTGTACTTGCGGTTTATTCCGAAAATTTAAATACTACCATCCAATTATTTGGGTAAACTCTGGTCACCAAATTTTTTTCCCAACTTGCTCACACATCGTCTTTTTGAGAAAATTCGTGTTTCCTCTATCTTGATACACCTTGAGATCAAAATGTATAACTATTTATATAAAGATACAAAGTAACAAAATATAAACTATTTTAGATCATGTAATACCAAGTAACTTCCAAATTTAACGTTATTCCTCATCTTCAATAATAAAAAAATAGTGTATTGGGCCCGTTAGTTCAATTTCAACCACCTGTATACTATTGATAAAATATTAATATATGTGTTTATTCTCATAAAGAATTATTTTAAGCAATTCTGTTCCTTATTTATTAATTGTTAATGACTATATTCCTTAACGAGCTTTATCAGGATTAACCATCTTGATATGTAGTGATACGTGATTTTTGCAAGTGGCGTCTTCATTTTTTTCTGACGTTTTTAGTTATTTTTAAGTGATAAAAGTGCAGAAAATTCTTGAAATAGTGTGTTATAGTGTGGACTTCATGCAGACCAAAATTGGAGCGACTGTAAAGGTATTTGTAGAAATTTTTGTTTATTTTATAATGTAAGTCATTGTTATGTAGAATGTGCTTCTATGGACAATATAGAAACACATACATGCATACACTATCGGCTATAACTAGAGAAACAACACTATTTTTTAAATAATTTTCATAAATCTCGATTACTGACTAAATGAATATTGAATTATATTGGTATAGCAACAACAATTTATAAGTTAGAACTTGCTCTTAAAAATATTTGTTGTACTGGTAAATAAAATATAAATAAGTAAAAAACTATCCGATAGATACATACATTTGTATTGAAAGACGGGATGACATTTATTCAGCACAGAAAGTATCATATAACCTTATCTGTCAGATAGTTACCTGGAGCATTGTTTCAATTTTCAGAGTTTCCCAACCGCCGGTCCTGTTGATATATATATATGACTTCAAAAAAGGTCCTCACTTCTAAAATACAAGTAACGACCTAAAAAAAAGGCCTCATCTCTATTTTAAAATTTTTCTAGTGTGTTTTTGTGTTTTTATTTTTATTTCCATCCTTCTCAAAGAGGGGGGGGCTCCCCCTGTGTGTGCCACTGTAACCAGGCCCAGATAGAGGGGGGATTAGGAGGGCCATATGGCTCGAAATATTATACATAAATTACATAAATAAACGGAGGAGTATCGGGCCCCCGAAATGTTTTTAAAAAGCTCTCTCAGGGCCTGCCTATAGCTCAACTCTTTCCTTTCTAAAATTTCGATGTACAATTTTATGGATTTAAATAAGTAACAATAATCATTCAAATTGTTTGGGTCTCCAAAAAATTACTTACATCCAGGCCTTTGATGAAGAAATTCGGTCAAAAAACTTTAAAATACGAACGGCAAATTATTTTTACTAAACTTTACAAAAGAGTATTTGGGGCCACGTTCCTATTATGATAAACAGCAAAAGTTTTACCGCTTTTTAACCCTATCTAAATAAAAAATTAGTCAAAATAAATTCTCTGAATATTCAACAAAGATAAATTGGACAATAGTCTTATTAAGCCACGTGGTTATATATATCAAGGACGCGTTGTTGTCTAACAAAATAATATATGCCAACGTGTGTACATTCAGACAGTAAATTTCTGACAGTAACAATTTTTTTTTGCTTATTCTGCGCGATGCAATCTTTGTGCCATATATACTAGGGCGCTTGAGAGCTCCCACAACTTAAAAACTTGGTCAGCATTCTCGCAAAAATAATTTGTTAGTAGAATTGTACGATTAAAAATGAGGTCTAATACATAACTGTTTAACAAATGTTCCATTACAACCTTGCACTTTCTTTTATTGTTATTATTATATAATACTTTCATTACACTTTCAATGTTTAAACAGTTATTTTTGTTGAAAGAGTTCAGTTAGAACAATTGAGGAGCTCGGTACAGTAACCGGACAGTTCTATTTTTTGCCGAAAACTGTTTTTTTCAATGGATCTCTTCGAAATTCTGCATCGATTGGTGCAAGAAACAGGCAACTTCGATGCTTAAATACAGATATATCATCATACATTTAGCTGAGAAACTCCATGTATTACCAACTGAGAATTTTTGTAATGATTATTCTTTACCTATCAAACAAAAAAACTAGAAAATGTATCGTCTGTTGCTGTAAAATATGTTCCAAAGGATGATATTTGGTACTAATATTGTAACCAAAGATGTTGGACCAGAATTATCTATGGAAGAACCACGCTCAGAAGATGAAGATTTAGAAATTAAAATATTATTAGTATTAAATATTAAAATATATTGTATTTATGACTTCTAGGGCCGGTTTCTGAAACCTTAGCCAAGTTTAATCTTTTGGTTAAACTCGGTTTCAATATAACAATCCCATAAGTAACCATAGCAACCATTTTCTAACGATTTGGTTATAGTTAACTAAGCTTTCAGAAACCGGCCCCTAGTGATTCTGGTTAATTAATAGTAATTTGTGTACCATGAACAAAAAGTGAATATTTTTCGTCCACATCTGAATTTGATGGCCGAGGCAGGGCCAAAGACTGCAAACAGATGAGGACGGAAAAGAACTATCTGGCAAAAGTGCACATTATATTTGACCCTTTCGCGGACCCCCCGGTTAAGAATCACTATTATGGAGTACTATAAATTGATAATATATATATATATATATATATATATATATTGATACAACCGACGTGGTCAGACCAATGATATCCAACAGGCGACCTAAGACCTACCGTTATTTAAAGGATTTCGCGTGTATATATGCCAGATATAGAATCTACCAGTTATAACTCTCAGGGCACACTGAGAGGGGTAAGAAAATCTCAAAAAAAAAAATTCGCTATGTTTAATAAACATTATTAGACCCAGTATATGGAACCGCTTTTTCAGTATCACCTGTATAAAATAGTGTTGTTCAATCGACATTGTCAGGCCTTGCGACGTTGCCAATTTTATCATAGTGTATAATATGATTTGTAAAGTTGAAAACATTTAAACCGACTCATTCAGTCCTACTGTTCAGGAGTATGTTTACACTCAAGAGTGCATTTTAAATAAATAATACTAATATTATATGTGAAAAAACACTTGTTGATAATTCATATACGTATTTGCAATGTAACATGTGGATCAAAATGTCCTTTCTTCGGGCGGCTATGTTTTATATAAGAAAATCTCCTTTTTTTTCGACAAATGACACGTGCATTATGAATACTAAATTAACAAAAGAAGATCTGCGATTTATAATACATAAGCCACCTGAGACTGAAAGACTTTTTGATCATAAGTTACTAATTACATTTAATATATGCCGATTATTATTTTATACATAAAATATATTCGGGGGATCCTCCTGTGCTGTTTTTTTCACGCGTTTTTGAAAATGATTACACTTCAAATTAAATAATTTTGTTACTAAATAAAATGAAGAAATATTAGTCAATACTGTCGCATACCTGACCCGAAAAGCACAGTGTATTATTTACGTATTTTGTTATTAAGGACATTTATTACTGTATAAATTCAGTAAACTATTACTGTCGTGATAATAAAAGGTAATATTTAAAATTATATTTCTCATATGAAAAATAAAGAGAAGTCATCATCATCATCATTGACGCGACAGCGCGAGATGAGTCTAGATCTCTTGATTTCAAGTTTTGTGACCACATTTTCAATCTGTGTACATGTAGGAGTAATATAGACAGGATTACGTCTATTTTTTAGCGCACACAGAAATGCCCGTACAGCTTATAGCCGGTTGCTAAGCAGAGCCCGTAATTTGTCTAAATATTTTTTACACAAATTATTTTAACAATTTAATTATTATCTACTTGCGAGCGGTCAACGGCAAGCACAAACGATATATTGCTGGCAGCCACAGGCTTGCTTGTGATAAGTAAAATTAAGCAAGATCCTTAGAATCACCGATAAACGAAATTCTATACACCAAAAAGAAGTATGCGTGTCAGGTGGATCATAAAGGAGAAAAAAATAATATTTGTAAAAGGTTGTTTAATTAGACCTTTTTGTTATCTCACTGTTTTTTTTTTTTTTTTTTTGAGTGCAGTTTCAGCTCTGGCAATTCTCAAATTTACGGTGAGCCGAAACTACAGTCAGTGAACTAATCTGTGAAACGTAACAACAAGCATCATTTAACAACCTTTTATCTTCTAAGTGAAATTTACAAAGTTGTGGAAAATTTACATATATAAATAAAATTGGAGGTTAAATCTGTTCTTTTTTAGGGTTTTGTAAAACCCTTATACCGTCATTTTGTCATCTGTCTGTCTGTCTGTCTGTTCGGTAAAAATTGTAGCCAAACGGCTAAACCTAGAGAGTTGAAATTTGACATGCTTATACAACTCTTTGACCCGCACATAGGAAAAATACTAAAACATCTAAAAAACATATTCCCCTAAAAATATAAGCAAATATATGCTCATCGAAAAAAAAAAAAAATTGAAAAATCAAGTGAAAGCCCTTGAAACCTGAATTAACGATCAAAATTTTATTTTTGCAAAATAAATTATTTTGACGTGATTTTGCGAGAATTGTGCAAAATTTTGTCCCACACCCTGTAGCCCAGATGGCTAAAACTAAAAATCTGAAAACATCCTAAGTAATGTACATTGGTGTGAACCGGAATAGTAAAATAGGAATTTTTGATCAGATTATGTTTTCGGAAAATAACGCATTTTTTGTGTTTTTAACTAAAATATGTAAAATATTTAATCCGCTATTTAACACAGTAAAGGAGTGAACGTTCGTAGATCAGTGGTAACGTTCTCGCTTCGTAAGTTGCAAACTACTGTTCAACTCCCGTCAATTTTTATTTTTTCTGTTTTTTTTTGCATTTTTATTTTGTTTAAATTATTTTGTCAAAATTCTAGTTATATTTTGGCAAATGTTGCATTTAATTTTTAAAAGCGTAAATTTAATAACCAGTGGGAAGTGTTGATATTATAATTTAATTCTATGTTTGAATGTATACGTAATCAGAGGGGCGGAGTTTATGACTTAAACAACCAATGGAAGCCGTAGGCGCAATTTTCAAAATATTAATGAACCTTGCTATATAAAAAAAAAAAATACTGCAAATTTTTAGAAACCCAAATAATGGTATTAGGCATTCGAATTAAAATTAATAAAAAAATATTTTAACATAAAATTTGTTTTGGCTTCCCAAATAATCATCATTCACTAAATACCTGCGAAACCCTGAAACGTGTGAAAATTCACACTTCACATAATTTTTTCTTGGTACCCATTTTTCGTGTCTACATGTTCCAAGTGAATGTAAGACAAAATTCACAAAAAAAATCTCTCTGTCTGTCTGATATGCTTTTTTTCTATGGGTTTATTTATCTGACATTCAAAAAACAAGAGCTATATATATTTTCTCGTAATTTAATGTCATGACAGAGTGAAACCAGGTTTCGAGCCTATGATATGGCATCTTAAAATTTGAAGTTAAGAGGCGAATGTATAGAATGTATAGCCACCTCCAAAGTCCATCGTTGCACGCGGGGTGCGGTGGCGAGAAGTCGTATTACGTCATTGGGGGAGTGACCACAGTGGAAGTAGCTTACAGGGAGAGGGAAAAGTGCTAATATTTATAAATCAACCTGTATTTTTGGGAATCATAAAATATAGATTAAATATATTCGAATCAATTTGATTTTTTTTTTTAATTTCAAGATATGAAAGAAAATATCAAAATTTTAATAAGTAAATAATTAAATAAATCTTAATAAAAAATAAAGTAAATAAATTAAATATTTTAATAAGTTTAAATTTGTATTTTGATTTATTTTTAATTTTCAATTTTACAGTGCTATACTTTTTTCAATTTCACATGACTGTTACTCAGTAAATGAATAAAAATTACAAATGTTAACACTTAACCACTCTATATTGTAATTTTATCCTTAAAATAAGCTCTTGTATGTGAAAAGGGATTAATATTTATTACCAATTCTGATTTTACAGATAATTTTGTAGAAATAATAGTTTTTTTTTATCATCAAAAAATTATGTTAATAATCATAGATTCACCCCTTTAGGGGTTGATTTAACCTTTTGGTTAAACTCGATTACAGTATAACAATCCCAAACGTTACGATAACAACCATGTTCTGACCATTTGGTTATAGTTAACTAAGCTTTCAGAAGCCGGCCATAATTATTTAACTTAATTTTTGGGACCATTTTTTTGTGTCAATATGAATTTGTATTCTACCACGGAAAGTCTAAAATAAAACAGGTAAATTTGACGTCACAAACTGTTATATTTGAAAGATCTTCTGTTACCCATTTCAACCGAATTCAAAGATATTTGTAGGAAACGAAGGCGGAGCTTAAGACTCCCTCTACTATGATTAGATTAGTTTAAATCCACGCTACCAGATGGATACATCTCTCGATGCTTGTAAATGCCAGTATTTCATATAAATAGTGTTTCGGTGTGGGCCAAAGAATTGGTGCTAAATATTAATTAATTTTCATAAATAAGGGCTCATTTTAAAGATAAAAGTACAATCTATAGGATTCTAGCTATGGAATTTGCAATTGTTATTGATTTACGGAGGAACAGTGATGTGAAGTTAGACAAAGTTTAGGACATTGTAAAACTGAAAATTAAAAATAAAACCAAATTTTAACTCTTAAATCCAACGGAGCCAATCTTTATCTTCAAATTAAAAAAAAAATCAAATTGATCCGACAACATTTGGTTCAAATTCTTTGGCCCTTTCAAATGCACGTATCCGTTGAGCGTAACCCAGGTACAGTACGCTCTTAAACGTACACATAAATGTTCAATACTCAAAATGAAATGGGAACATTTGTTTTTTACAATTATTTTTATTTTTTACAATTAAGAAAAGTAATTGTTCAAACGAGTTATTTGTAATTTGAAACCTTTTGTGTTTTTCTTTGGAATTAAGAATAAATTATGGACATTGATGTCCGTATTAGAATAATTTTCTGTGAAATATATGAACAAAGTTCAAACTTATTAAAATGTACATTTATTTGGGATTCTAATAAAAATATTAAATAAATTTAACGTCTCATTTGAAGCAGTAACATTCAGCACGCTTTAAAAAATCTATAAACTATAAAAATGTAATTATTTCTAAATTGGAAAAAAAAGAAGAATTTCATGGCGCAAATACCAAAATTTTAATTTGAACAAATTTGATACAAATCGGTTATATGCATTGTTTTCAAGTATCTACGAGTCTGCCAAAACTAAATTTGAGTTTAAAGTTTTTCTGTAAGACAAATTGAAAGAAAATATTTAAGTTCTTACAATGAACTAAAATTATCATGACTGGAATGTTTATCTAGCTCATTCTATACAGTGTTGCCAGATTTAAGGCTTGACAACGTCGACTGAATTGTGCTGGTCTGACAAAGTCGGAATCGTACATTTTTTGTATAAAAAGTTATATACAAAATCTACTGGCGCGCGCTCTTCACGACAAATCAGTGAACTAAATTTGTATATAAATATACGATCTACCCTCGTATTCAGACCATTTGCGAAATTTTCTCTGTCATCGCTGCTATATAATCAGGGTGCAAGAGCTCCAAAAAACATGAAAAACGTTTTCAGACCATTCCCCTGGTCTGAAAACGTCAATTTTGGTTTGACACCGTCCATTGAGTACATAGAATTGGCTTGCATAAGCGGCAAAACAAATATATATATATATATATATAAGGTTCCTGTCGCTCCTATGTGAAGCATAGGGCCTCAATAAACTTCCGCCATTTGGATCTGTCTTGAGCTAGATGTTTTAGCTCCCTCCATGTTTTGCCGCTTTCGCTGGCTTCCTTCATGGTTAGTCTACGCCATGTGTCCGTTGGTCTGCCACGTCTACGGCTCCCTTGAGGGTTCCAATCAAGAGCCGTTCTACTGATGGACAAAGGGTTGTTCCTTAAGGTATGGCCTATCCATCTCCACTTCCGCTGCTTTATCAGGATGTCTATGGGGCTTTGGTAGGTTCTCTCCCAAAGGCTAGCGTTGGTGATAACGTCAGGCCAAAATATGCGTAATATTCTACGCAAGCAAAAATTGACGAACACTTGAAGACGGTTTATAATGGTTCTAGAAGTTTTCCAGGTCTCACAGCCGTATAGTAGGACCGGCATGATATTAGAATTAAATATTCTAATTTTTGTGGACCTGGCATACTGCGAAGAGTTCCAAACATTTTTCAGCATACTGAAGGCATGCCTAGCTTTATTAATCCTCATTTTAACATCCTCTTCGGAGCCTCCAGATCTGCATGAGACAATGCTTCCGAGGTAAGTAAAAATTTCAACGTCTTCAATGAGGTGATCGTTAATGAGGAATTTGCCCTGTTGAGTGGAGCCTAATCGCATGGATTTCGTCTTCTTAATGCTGATTGCAAGGCCTACCGCTTGCGCCTCCTTTACGAGAGAATCTAGCATAGCACTCATGTTGTCGAAGGTGTGAGACAGAAGGCAAATGTCATCTGCATACTCCAAATCTGCCAGGTGAGAAGTTAAAGTCCAGCGAATTCCGTCTCCAGTTCCGATACTCCTTCTCAATAAATCATCTAGGATGATGTTAAAGAGGATGGGCGACAGAGTACGGGCGCAAATTGATAATAACCAATGTAATTTATTTTAAAATTACATTTCTTAAAGTAAAGTCCGTTGCTAATTCATTACAAAGGAATCTTATCTTAAACAAAAAAAAAATCCCACTCTTTTGACTCTTAGGGGCTCTCAAAATCAAAGACCTCCCGCTTCGAAAATAAGTTTGACCCTCGCAGATATCAAGCTGAGTTTTACAAGGGTAGTTCTTATCTTAGGTACCAAAAGTAAGTTGTAAAATCTATTCATCCTAACTAACGGTAATATGAGCTCTTACCTGAACTACAAATGCTTTAGTTAAAGGTGTTAATTTTTGGTACTTTTGGGTTTACCGGTAATTGCACCTGCTATGAATGATTTAAAGAAAAATTTCTTTAAATTAATACCTTGCACCTGTTTTACATTTATTACGATGCAGTTTAAACAAAAAATCACTTTCCCTCTATATTTATATCTTCAGCACGGTTGGACATTTAGACCTTAGACAAACATGCGCAAATGGTAGGGATTACGTGTAATCACGCTTATCGCTTCGGTCAAGTACGTATCAAGACTGCTAGTATGCAACTATAATCCATTCATGATATTTCCTCATTTGAGTACGCCATATTAGGCTTGCATTTCAGTTTGAACATCTTCATCTTCTGAGCATGGTTCTTCCTTAGGCAATTCTGTTCCAATAGCTTTGGTTCCAATATTTTAAACCAACTATCATTCTTTGGAACATATTCTTCAGCACGAGATAAAACATTTTTTAGTTTTTCTGTTTGGAAGGTAAAGGAATAACATTAAAGCTTTGCAGCTAAATGTATGATGATATATCGATATATATTCATCTAAGCTGCTTGTTTCTTCCATGAGGCAATCACATTTTTGCAAAAATTCAGAAAATCTCGAAGACGAAAAGGTAGAAATTTAGAAAATCATTCTAGAACGGATGGCAACAATTTCGTGCTGGCCGTTTAAAAATTAGTCTCGTGCCAATTATTTGACACTACTGCTCTAAACTAAATCACAGACTTGAGTAGTTAAGTACTATATATCATTATTGTTTAATAATTACTCTTGGTTGTTGATAATTGATGATACACTGTAAATGATTCAGTCTGTAATCTTGGTAGTAATTAAATATTATCAAAGAATGGAAAACCTGCGAATCCCGTTTTGTATATCAGTGTATGATAGTGATATGACAACAATAATGCGTTCTAAAAGTATATTGTAAATATTAAACATAAATTTAAGTAAATAATATATGTGAATATTTGGTTTTCAACAATGCCAACATGTTTTCGATTACGTCATTAAAAATTAGATATTTTAAGATATTTGGCGACCGATATTTAGAGGTTAAGCTGTTTTTAGTTAATTTAGTTTTCAATACAAAACAATACCAGGGCTAGATATGATCCGGAGCAAACGGGAACACTGGCATTGGCCCTAGGGCGGTGCGAGCAGTGTGACCGCACCGGGCGCTTATCTTTTGAGGGGCGCCGAAATCAAATACTCCACGGAAAAAACTATAGCTGTCTGTACATTCAGTTGGTATAATTTTTACTAAAATTAATAGTAAATATTACTAAACTACTCTATGTCTCTTAATTAATCAGTTAACCGACTGCTTAGAAGGTGGAAATTTATGGTGTGGGGGCGTATAGTATTTCCAAAATGAAATGGCCACTCTTGTTAAGCTTAACAATACGGTAATGGGTTTATGGCAGTAATCTTAAGACTCGTTGCTGTAAAAAGAATATAAAAGGTATTAAGGGAATTTTAAAATTAAATAGAATAGATGTAACACTAGTTCAATTGAAGTTTCTTAAAAACCATTAAGGATATTTTCCAAATTTATAATCTTATTGTTTCTAAATTTTAGGGGTTGTTATACTTGTTAGTTAATTAATTTTCAACGTTCATAGCATGCATACATTAACAACATGGCTCTTTGGCGACCATTTGATTTTGCAGAAATTCCTAATTTCTGTAGTGAAAATAGTGAATCTGCGCAAGGTGATTTGGAGTGCGAAAATGTGGACGTGGCTACTATTTTAAGGCTACCGCCATATTATTGTGTTATAGAACTAATATGGAGCCAATTAAAAGGTACATTACCTTACGCTGGAAAAATACAACACCGACAGAAAGTGACACTGTAGTACAATTAATTAAAGACAAAACAAGTGCAATCAGTAGTGATTTGTGGAAAACATGTGTAGAACATGTAAAGACAATTGAAACTTTTTTTTTATAAATCCACCAAGTAAATCTTCAATAATTATTAATTTAAATGACAGTGGTAGTGACACAAACTCTGATAGTGATATAAACAATGATAATGGCGATAATGATTAATATTTTAATAATTTTAAATTACCATAAATTGACAAGTTCAAAAAAAAAAAGATTTTTGTTTGTGCAAATTTGAAGTATTTAATATAGACTATAAAGACTTTAAAACAAAACGGTTTTTAAACATATTTATAATCAGGGCCGGCGGAAGCGGGTATGCGGGCGCCGCTGCGAGGGGGGCGCTGACGTGAAACTCAAAAGGGCACCAAATGAATGTAAAAGTAATTTAGTGAAATGTAATTTTAGACGTGAGGACCTTTTTTTTAGGTCTTCACCTGAAATTTAGAAGTGAGGACCGTTTTTTTTTTGAAGTCTTCACTTGAAATTTAGAAGTGAGGACCTTTTTTTAGGTCTTCATTTGACATGTAGAAGTGAGGACCTTTTTTTAGGTCTTCATTTGACATGTAGAAGTGAGGACCTTTTTTTTTGGGTCTTCTCCAGGGCTCGAAAAAAGCTAGTTACGCCCTGCCTAGGGGCGCTCAATAATTCAAATATAGCCAGTCATAAGCCTGATAAAAATGTGAAGGAATGTCATGTGAGTATATACAGTTCATTCTAAATACCATATAAGAAAACATAATTATTACGGCCCTGGCAACTATTTTTAACAGAACCTCAGCAGGTATAAGGGTTATACAGTCAGCCATTATTGGAATCATTAAGTGAGGGTGGCCATTTCATTTTGGATACACTATAACTAGAAGATCTCGCACCTCCTAGAAAACGTTCTAGGGCCGTCACTGTACCCTCTTCTGATGTTACGACTACAGCACTGGTAATTACCCCCTGGATACAAAACAGACTCCATGTTTTTCTTCTGGAATCATAGTTAGTGACCGCAAATTAGATGATCAAGACAGTAATTTGACATTTTGATGTGGCCCGAAGACCGAAACTCACAACAATAAAGATGCGGAGTTTGCCTGAGGAGCTTTAAGCATTGTTTATAGCGAGACATGCCGTCGGTACAATGATCGTTCCAAGTGAATAATCGCAGTGGAGGTCTTACCATCTCTCTACCGTCTAGGATTGTCGACCTTGTAAACTCGCACACATAGGGTCAAGGAGAAACTAACAACCAATGATTTCTTAAGTCATGTACCTGAAATCCTTTCTTTTTTCCATCGGACTAGATTGATAATACATCAAGTTCATTGTTTAATTGGTATATGTAGGTCTTACAAGGCCACACACCGAATTTCTTACAAATAAAATAATACCATGAGAGTACGACAATGTAATACACAAGATGACCTTCAATACAAACATGTTTTTTTATGGAAAAGGTAAATAATCTCCCAGCATCAATTGAAGTCTATTTTTAACCAGACTACTTTAAAAAAACCACACTGGTTTAAATTCACACATATGGGTTTCGTAGGCAACAAGTAGACAACTTACATCTCTTTTTTTACTGTCACGATTTTTACCGACCGTCACATTTAAATGGGGGTGTTGTTAGGCGCAAATAGCCATTGTTGTGCGCCAAAAATGTAACACAGACGAGCACACAGGTGGGGGCTCGCAGGCTTAATGCCCCCCCCCCCCCCAGAAAGAGCTAAAAAACACGTGGTTTTTATAAAAATACAAGTGATAACCTTTTTATCGACCGCCAACATATATAAGGGAGGTATTGTGATCATACCGATTTTGACATTTCGATGGATCTCCACGAATTGGGGTCCCTACATAACGTTTTGACTATTTTTAGCATGATGTCTGCCTGTCTGTCGGTCCGCGTACACGTTAAGAGCAAATTCGGCTAAAAGGATTTTTATGAAACTTCATATGTAAGATTTTGACATCAATGGCACGGGTTGATCAACGTTTGGTAAAAATCGGTTGACTAGAAATGGGAGTTTACTCGTGTCGATTTTAATACATAATTTTCATTAATACGTTTAACATTTTTTTTTTAATATTCAATGAAATAAAGTCTGTTCCTTTGATTTAGGCGAAACTATCCATCTGACAGCGGTTTCCTTTGGAAGTTTGTAGCTGGTTTAAAATACATGTGTCACTTACTTTTGTTACCTGAATTTTATGAATATTTTCAATTTTGGAGCAAAAAATATGTATTTTTGATAAATATATACTAAAGTCCAAAGGATTAGGCGGAACTAGATTTTCAATTCTAGTTACTATGACCGATTGATTGAAGCTTTTGATGATTTTGTTCAGGAAAAGCAAACTTCAGTATTTAAAAAATAGCTAATGACAACTTACAAAAATGAAAATTCCGGTTAGTTCCGCTTAATCGTTTGGAATAGACTGTAAGTTTGGCAGTAAATTTTTACTTGGCGCGTTATTTTAAAATTATTTCCATTGTTTAACTTCTGCACAAAATTGAAACGTAAGGAAAATTTTTAAAATGTAAAAAAAAATCTATAATAAGTCTATTGTGCAGTTTTAATTCACTATAGCTCAATTCACTTATCAAAATATAAAATAACAATACATTGTTCTTTTTAATTAGTCTATTTTGTCGGTTGTAATATCAATGCACAATAATTTTGTTAGATAATTACGTAAAAAACATACATGTTCCAGGTCGTTGTAAAATGAATTTCACCCAGTTTCGGATCTAGGGGGTCTAAAGTTGATTATCCCAACTGGTTTTGAGAAATAAAATTTTATAAATAATAATTCAAAAATCCATATATCTTCAAACTGTTTGATTTACGAACAATTTAAATTAACACGAGCTAATTTTTTTATCATTGAAGTGGGATTTGATAAAAAAATGATCAAAAGCTTCATTTAAATGTTAATAGTTTTCTAAATCTAGTTCCGCATAAATTAAAGAAACGGATAAAATGTATAGCCTTGTTTCTTTAGTTTCAGCGAAATTATATATTCAGTTCGAGTTTTACCGAGTAATTGAGGCTTTTGATAATTTTGTTTAGCAAAAGCTCAATTCAATCCTTAAAAAGAGAGCTAATGTACGAGACTATCGAGACAATGTAGTCTCCCACAGGGTGACGTCACGGGACCCCTCCTCATTAAAAAAACACACTTTTAAACAAATATGTTTTTCGTGGGTAACATGTCGATGAACAACTTATATATCTGCACGTCTTCCAGTGGTCACCAACAACTTATATTGATCACTTATGACTCCTACGAAATTTTGATGCTACACACCAAAATTGTCCATTTATTTTATCACAATATAATAAGTTCAATAGTTATTTATATGAATTTGTATAACATAAATAATGTTATTTCAGCACCTGAAGAAGTTAAATATTATTTAGCTAACAGAGTGGCCAAGCTCGTTAAATCGTGCAGTTTGGACTGATGAAAGCAGTCTAGAATGTAATGTTGGTGGTTCGATTCTCCTTCGTTGGTGATATTATTCGGGCGACAATAATATGTTTACATTACTCCCATTTTCACAATCATTCACCCCTCATCCAGGTGTAGGAGCTCGCCCCCTGGCATCGGCGATTAGCCTCGTTGCAGAAATAGGCCGAAGTAAAATAAATAAAATAAAAAATAAAAAAAATAAATAAATAGGAGAAACATTGTGTTCCTATAATAACTACATTGCCCAATACAATGTACGACATTTATTTCATAAAAAAAAATAATGTTAAAAAATCCATAAAATTCAAAATCTTTTTAAAAAAAAATCGTGTTTTGGTTTGAATCAAACTGCATTGTTCTGTATTTTTCAGATTTTTAGACCAGCCCCTTTACGTTAGGTTACTTTAAGTTACAAAAAATGTTTTGAAAATAGCGAAATGTTTTTAAAACAGCGATTCTCAACCTTTTTTCATGGCAGACCGGCAAGCGAGCTAGAAAAAATTCGCAGACCGGCAAGTTTAGAAAGTAATGTGTATCGCAATTTTTTATTGCACTGATTACAACGATTCTTTTTAATCCTTTCAAGGCTAAAGGTAATAAAAAGTACCACTAACATCATGCTTTTGATATATGTATCATTTATTGTGGAAAGTAATTAGACATTATTTTATTACCTTTATTTAACACAGTTTTTGTTTTATTAAATTGCACATAAAATTATTTCTGCGGGCCGGCAAAAAATCTCGCGGACCAGCGGTTGGGAAACACTGTTTTAAAAATCGCGTCAACATATTTTGTTATAAATTACTACGATGCAATCTAAGTTTTAAGAGCTTTCATTTGATACCCCATAATATATTTTTTAAATAATTAATATTTTAAAACCCGAAAAATATTTTTAGAAAAAAAAATTATTCCATTAGAAGTATCCCGGTTCAGACTTGGGCACTCCAAAAACCGCTCAACGACAATACAGCCAGAAATGGGTCATATTTTGAATAAAATGCCAAAATTCAACTCTCTAGGTCAGTCTTTTAAACCGGTGTACCACTGCACATTAAAAAAAGGCCTGAAATCAAAAACTTGGCCAAAAACACTGACAACATATAGCTCAACGCTGGGGTAAAACATATTTATACTACGACACTTTGGTGTGTCGCTAAAGAACCACTGGTGTACCGTTGAAAATCAAAAATAAATCCTTAACATTTATGGAGTAGAATAAAAGTTATTGAACTTTTAAGTACAATTTTGCACATATTTTATTATAAACTTCTCAGTTGTCAATTTTAACACCCGCTTCTGCCGTCAATTGAAAAATGATTTTTGTCTACAGTTTCTACCATATACACAAGCCAAACAAACACGTGTATGATAGTAGAAGAATTTATTGGTTATACCAACGAAAACTTAAAAACTAAAAGTGAAATGCATAAAACATACACAATAATCAACGTGCTAATTATTTCATAAAGTTAGGTGTGACGCAACAAAATTAGTACGGGTCAATGTTAATTATCTAGTAAATAACTAATATTATTCGTATTCATGAAAATGTAGACAAAGATAGATTAATCTGCGTAAGATTAAGTACGATGATCTTCCTGTTTAAGTTTCACTACTCACGGTTTTACAATTTCAAGGCTTTTACTACCTCACTAGAATTGGTTCATTCACATTAGAATGACCATGAAAAATCTACATCGCAAAATAACGCACATGACAATAGATTCGGTTGGTAAAGACACATGTAACTTATCAAATAAAAACTCCCTGTGACATGTCTGAACGAATATAAAAATAAAGTACGTGTGATTTTAACACCGAAACAAAGAATAATCGAATTTCCTGCGGATATTTAGTATCGAATTACCGGGAAACCACCCCGAGTAAAGCTGATCAAATGTCAATGTTCGAGTTTGCATTGTTAGATCACGCAGTTAGTTTAGAATGTGATTGTTGTCGATACAATGTAAAAACATTTTCAGGCGGGCTTCTCTTATTATCGTCCCATCTGCGCACCCACGGCATAGAATCAATAATGTAACACATGAGTCGAGTAGTGGACGAAACGAACACGGCATGATTTGCGGCACACGACACAATACAGATTAAAGAGTGAAAATCGAAAGGAGATTGGTGATTAATAGTGTCAGGTATAGATCTTAGCTTACCTTGTCTGCCGACGATTTCAGCCACATGCTCCGAACTTGGTACTGGTACACATTCAGTCATATTTTGCGATTTCTTGGAGCGCGTTTCGTCAAGACCAACACTGGGTACAGCGTTCGCGAACGTGCTCATCCCCGTAGGGCTTTCTGGTTCTGATGAAGCTGATAAAGGCTCAGATAAACCAAGCATAGATAGTTCAAAAGCAAGCTGCAAAGCACGTCGGTCTTCAATTCCGCTTTGGTGATCCATCTCCGCGAATAAATTCGACGGCATATCACACTAGTAAAAACTTTACTAATAAAAAGAGAACTGTGTCCTATTTAGTATTATAAGCACGATGTTTTAGCACGTTCAGTTCACAGTCCTCTAGGAAGATGTCAATAAACCAACAGATTGTCGTTGATTTTGTGTTAAAAACTATAAAATTCACACTATTTAGGCAACTATTGCCCACAATGATTATATTCAAACGTTCATACAACACGATACATAAAAACGAGTTTTATTAAAAACAGTTCACTTGGTACAAAAATATATTAAATATGTTCTAATCGTTATTTAAGGTTCTTAAGTAATGCAATGTTTATTGTGTGACACAAGCTGATGCGTACACACCGCTTGTTTGATTCTGACTGATTCGTATGGAGCTTACGCCACATCTGTGTAGCATGTGCGCCTAGACCGGCCGGCATACGCATGCGCCTAGTTCAGAAAGCCGGTCCGCGCGGTTTGAACATTTGCTATGCTATTGGTTCGCCGCCAGACATGTGACTAAACAGACATTTTTAATTTTCCCTGTTAAATTTGCGAACATTGACGAAATTGCACGAATATCAACTAAGCATCGTAACAAAGAGAAGCACGTGGGTAACAGAGAACTCCGGTCTGCGGATTTATCACATTATTTTACTCATTTTTTCGTCATCAACGTGGTTATACACTTTCTCATTCTACATCTGCATTGCCGTTTACCAACCTCCGAAATTTTTACACCCATAAATTCCAACGGTCTGATATTAAGCACTTGGAGACGATAATTATTGTATCTAACTGCCAATAAACGACAAAAGAAATCATAAAACATCATGCGTGACATTTTATGGTCTTCGATAAATCTTAAACTTTATTAATGCCCTTTATTACAAGTAGAAATGTCTTCAAAACAAAATGCGCATTACCTGAACAATATGCAATTACAAAATAATTCACAGCAATAATTATTATTACCAACTGGACATTACAACTAATGCAAAATGCAAGTAAAATTACATTAAAAACACCTACATTTTGTAAAAAAAAACAAATATTTGCTTATATTGTACATCTATTTACGTAAGTACTTCATCTATAATTTAACTATTTAACTTTATATAAACAAAAAAACAGAAAAGAAAGATTTAGAAATAAATCGCACAAAATTGCCGCAGTATTCACGACACTAGCGACATCTGTTATATTGCGGTGAAACTAAATATTATCCTTTGTAAAAGCACGTGGTGTTCTTTCAAGATTTTTGGATATTACCGTAGTCTGTTTCTTTGGTTTAAGCGAAACTAGATTTTGAAAAAGTAATGTTTATGGATCAAATAAGATTTTTGATCAATTTGTTTAGCAAAAGCCTAATATAATCATTAAAAAGAGAGCTAGTAACAACTTACAAAATTTAAAATTACATTTTGTTTCGCTCAAACGTTTAGAATAGCCTATATATTGTTTTACTACAATGTAAAATCGTAAATTTGCAAAATTAGATCCTCTCAAATATGGTATTTGTCAATAATTGGCTTTACTGCAACAAACCGACTTTGAAAGTAAATGCGACATATGACAGCAATATGGAAAAATGTATTTTAGCACATTTTTGGCAAAAATGCCTTAAAATACATTTTGAAAAAAAATTAAATCTACTTTTCATTCTTTAATCTACGTCGTACGAGATTTCTTTTGATACCACACAATAATTCTTAAAATAAAAAAAAAAAATATTGAAGAATTCAAAAAACTCCTGTTGAACTATTTCAGTTCCCACCCACAGGCGCGCACCCAGGTGAGGCGTACGGCCTTGAGTCTCCATCCAATGAGCACTAAATTTTGTTTTTTTTTTTTGTTTTTTGAAAAGTGAAGTCTAAACAAAGGGCATTTTGCGGCACACTTTCAATTCAGCTTGAAAATTTCGAATTTCTGGTGTCTATAAAAAACCTTCTAAGCCCCCTTTAAGAATAAATTCTAGGTGCACGCCTGCCCATCAGTAAAAATCTCGACATCGAAAATATTCACGATTACAATACTTGCCCCTTATATATTAAAGTCGAGCAAGTACAAAAGATGCATCATTAATTACATATTTGTTTTTTCTCGTGCTGTGTTTTTTTTTTTGAACTCTCAGTAGTTCTGTCCTATATGAAGGTCAAAGAGTTGTACAAGCATGCCAAATTTCAACTCTCTGTGTTCAGTAGTTTGGCCTCCATTTTATCGAACAGACAGACACATGTCTGACGTTATCTGGGATATTGGTAGGGTGACCATCCATCCCGGTTTTAGGTCAATTTTCCCGGTGTCCCAAAAACTGTTCTCGGCACGCCCGATTGAGGTGAGGGTTTTTGAGGTGAGGACTTATTTAGTTCTTCACTTGGAGGTGAGGACCTTTTTTTTTGCTCTTCACTTAATTTTAGGAGGTGAGGACCTTTTTTTTTAGTTTTGGGAAGTGAGGTTCTTTTGTTTTTGCTCTTCACTTGGATCTGAGAGATGGGGACCTTTCTTTTTTCTCTGTGTCCCGGTTACCCTTCACTGAAATCTCCCTAGATATTGGTCATACCTACATATCCTTAAAAATGAAGCAAATTTTATGGAAAATTCTGAAATTATATCTCCGCCAACATATATAAGGGAGGTATTGTGATCATACCGATTTTGACATTTCGAAATTTCAATTGATCTCCACGCACTGAGGTCCCTACATAACGTTTTGACTATTTTTAGCATGATGTCTGTCTGGTCTGTCTATCTGTCGGTCTGTTTGTCGGTCCGTGTACACGTGCAGAGCAAATTCGGCTAAAAGGATTTTTATGAAACTTCATATTTAAGCTTTTGATATCAATGGCACGAGTTGTTCAACTCTTGGTATAAAACTCGGTTGACTAAAAATGAGAGTTTACTCGTATCGGTTTTAAGATTTTATCGAATATTTCACAATAGAGATTTATTTCGAAAAAATTTATTGCACAAAAGTTGCTATAAAAGCAATAACTAACAACTTTTATTTGAGACATCTTTTGATAAAGCAACATAAATTAAACAAGTATTTTGTTGATTTTAATATATGTATTTATATTTTTTGGGGAAACAAACTAATTTATTGAAGACTCAGACCAATATTTTGTACTTTGTAATATGAGTGACGTTATAAGGGTTTTTGGGTCATACCTACAAAATCCTAAAAATAGTCACACGGTAAAATGTCGGAGGTCTAAAAAAAACTTTAACCTTTTATGCCCTTATGCGCCACCTAGGTGTTGGAAATCTATTATTTATTATGATATATTTTTATGTAATCAAATCTAAAATAAATAAGGGCATATTCATTAGAAATAAGATCTGTAAAATTAAGTAATATTTATATATTTTCTACTGGTACCCGGGCGATCAGCCGATCATGTTCCATGTTCCACCACAGCAAGCTAACCCGGACTACCTAACAGCAAGAAAAGAATGCAGGTCCGGCCTTAAGGGAAGACAGCTGCTGTATACCATGACAATTTACCTTTTAAATATTCAATACAATTTTCAATACAAAACATAAAAAATTAAACAGCTGGTCCATTTTATGACAGTGTTGAAATTTATTTGTTCAAAATTTATGGTAAATTTTTTTGTTTGCACGAAGCTAAGTTTTAATAGGGGATAGGCATGATTTTTTTTTATTTTTTTATTATATTCCTCTTGTTGTATATAAACATAAAAAACAGTTTTTAATTTTTTTTTTTTTAATTTGAAGGCTTTAAAAAATCAAAAATGTATGTAGCGCGCGAAAACGACGTGTGACGTCATAATCCTTTCTAACTGACGCATGAGACTACTAGCCAATCCAGCGAACGGTTGTTTATGCAGCGAACATAGTCTGTTGTGAATTATTTGTTTGTGTAACTTTTATAGGTTATGTAAAGGAGAGTGATTTTAATTAAAATAAAGTTTAATTCTATAAAAACAATTTATACATGTTTACCGAATTAAATTTTATATTAAAATATGGAATATCCAGGTCCTAGTACTTCGAAACATTATCGAAAATATTGTTCAGTACCGATGTGCACAATTAGTTCAACTAGAAATCCAAAAAAACTATTTATATCATTACCTAATGGCGAAAAACAACAGAAAAGGCGAAATTTGTGGCTGAAAACTATGAGGCGAAATAAAACCGATATTTCAGAAAAAAGTAAACTTTATGTTGTGTGCATAAATGCATCAATGTTGGGTAAATTATCACTCTGAGCCCTAACAAAATCTTTATCTGCCATTTTAATAGTAAATACGTGAAAAATTGTTTAAAAACAAATACAAAACTCTCGAACAATACAATACACACACGTGTGAAGATTATGTTGTAGCTGTCTGTATCTGTGATGTGAAAACCCTATCGTTTGACGTCATACTCAGTCGTTTCTACTCGGCAACCTTCGCCCCGTGCTCGGAATATTTCAAATTTACAATATTTTAATTAAAAAATTTGGCTATAATGTTAATTAAAATGTGATTTTTGTTTTGTTAGGTGACATAACTAACATTAACATATCAAAATAATGTAGTTTTAAGGAAATACAAATTTTATGCGTATCCCCTATTCCAATATCTAACTTAAAATATCTAACAAAAAACATTGACAATTTACAACATATTTCTATAAAAATATTGTTATTGACATATAATTTCTATAAAAAAATTGATGTGAAGTATGAATTTTTGCACATTTCAGGGATTTGTAGGTATTTAATCAGTAGCGGCTGGTGAGTAAAATATTTGGGGGGACACTTTTTTTCCCATATATATCTATTAAAATATAGTTATACGAGAAAAAAGTAAATAAATAAAAAATACCTGAAAATATGTTCTGCAACTAGAAAAACTGAAAAATCTGGCACTTTTATTAAGATTTATGAACGTTTATACGCAGTATCAAGATGAAATCGTATATTTACCGATCCCAGCATGGCAAATTTGACCGAATAATGCATATGTTTATGAGACACATTATGTTTAAGAACTTTATCTTTGAAATGTTTAATATCTTTAACACTATTTACTGTCTTTATTTCATATGCGTCTGATGAGCAAATCAAACACAAGAAAAAAAAAAACATTTTATTTATCACATCCACACAACCAACTTGTATTTAAATATTGTTTTTCACAAAACTTTCTATTAAATGTTCTATTTCCATTTTTATCCTGTTGGGAAATATTCAATTTTGGCCGATGAGGACCCATATTTTTACCGACCGCCAACATATATAAGGGAGGTATTGTGATCATACCGATTTCGAGATTTCGATGGATCTCCACGAATTGAGGTCCCTACATAACGTTTTGGCTATTTTTAGCATGATGTCTGTCGGTCTGTCTGTCCGTCCGTCTGTCCGTCCGTCTGTCCGTCCGTCCGCCTGTCTGTCTGTGTACACGTGTAGAGCAAATTCGGCTAAAAGGATTTTTTGAAACTTCATATTTAAGCTTCTGCCATCAATGGCACGAGTTGATCAACTTTTGGTAAGAATCGGTTGACTAAAAATGGGATTTTAAGATTTTTGCGAATATTGAGCAACAGAAAAATATTTCGAAAAAAATTATTTAACAAAAGTTGCTATAAATGCAATAACTAATAACTTTTATTTGAGATGTTTTTTGATGAAACGAAAAATTTCGAAAAATTTGTCGTAAATTTGTGTAAAATTTTTTCAGTCTCAAATTTTCATACTTATGTCTTGGGACACTCCGTGGAGTGTCCAACAACGCTCGGAAGAGCGTTGTTGTCTTATTTAAATTTTTTAAATCTAACATTTATATGAAAAATCTTTGAATAAGAAATAATAAAAATAACAATATGCAGATATATCTAGCTACTTTAATGCAATTTTAAAGAAGTATAAATAAAGTATTAAATTTAGCTTTTTTACTAAAAATTTTTAGGGGGTCACTGTCCCAGCGCCTCCCTGTCTCAGCCGCCACATAATTTAATAAGTGTAAAACCCCATTCAGAGCTCTTAAATCAATAGCTTATGCACTGTAGCTTATGGACTGTTCACTGTCACCAGAAGTTTGTCATATGATAAGACGTGAAACCGTTCAGACCTCCAAATTTAATACACTGTTTGTTGTGGAATGTGCATAATTTTCTAAACTTATAGCTAGTGAGATGTTTTAATGAGACAGACATATAAACACATTGGCTATCGCATTCTATCAGTGACACCGAATTTATCGAATGCCTTTACGTAACCTAACATAATGTCATCATTTTGCTCAAAATTACAAAGACGGACAGTAAATATGATCAATTTAGGTAATTAAGTAGTTATAATCTAAGACAACAGAATTATAAGAACGATAATACATATAAAATATTTAACGAAGCTAAATAGTTGGTTTCAAAATTCACAGATGGAGGGCTATTCGTTACGTACTAATTTACAACAAATGTGAACGGTACATGGAACGTTAAAAGAATGCATTAAAGCATTAACAGAGCGACACAACGCACAGTCTATAACTTGTTAATTTAAAGAGATCTGAATGCGGCTTAAAAAGCCAACATAATGTTCTTTAATCATTTCAAAATCAACTATTTTTTGATAACCACTTTTATTCGTTATTTGAGAACTAAGAGCTTCCATTTAATATTTTTAAACAAAATTTATAATATTAATAAGAAATATATTGATAAATGGCTCAATTTTTTCAATTTCAGAATCGTATTTCTAACTATTAACAATGTCTCATTTGGTTTATAAGTATTTCACTACTTTAAATGATTTATTTCTCTTTGATATCTTAAAAACAAAAACCTAAAGTAATTTAAACAATAGGTTGTATCACAATGTATAATAGTATAATCACATAACTGAACACTACACACTAAACTCTACGGTGTAGAGTATAGTGTGGTGTTCAAAACTCGGTCCTCAGCTGTTAATTTTGTTTTATTATATTATTAATTTAAAAAAAAAACACACTATCTTACCCATAAATACAAAAAATTATTAGCCATAATTTAGTCATGAGTAAAACAAAATAATTAATTTTGTCAAAAACAAAATATTACCAAAACTGAAATCCGATCATAAATTCCTCTCGCAAGTTTCCAGCTCATTGTACAGTACTTATATTTTTTTCAGATTTTTAGTTTAACCCCTTTGGGTAAAAGGAGGCAGGACAAGAACTTTTTTAGCACATTTTTGGCTGAAATCGTGTTAAAAAAACGAATTTTAAAAATCTACTTTTCGTTCCTTAATCTACGTTCTAGGAGCTATCTTTTGATACCACACAATAAATTTAAAAAAATATATTTTCTTTGTCAACAACACAAAAAAATCGACATTTTTCGAAAAACTATTCTAATAATAAAAATCCTGTTGAACAATCAATGTTCATTATGAAGATTTTTTCAGATTTTTAGATCAACCTCGCTGAGAGATAGGGTGAGGGACAAAAGATTTTTGACACATTATTGGCAAAAATCCCATAAAATGAATTATTAAAAAAAAAATGTGCATGTTGATCCATATATTAATAGGTTTCTTTTGGTATGCTCCTCAGAATTAAAAAAAATATGTTAATTTTTTATTAACTACATAGTTGTTTATATTTATCTCTGGATGTGTTTTTTTGAACTCTCAGTATTTTTCCTATATGTGGGTCAGAGAGTTGTATAAGCATGCCAAATTTCAACTTTCTATGTTAAGCCGTTTGGCTACACATAAGTGACGTTACAAAGATTTTTTGATGGTCATATCTACAAAATCCTAAAAATTTCTACAAAATTTGATCCATAGATTGTAACTAACTTTATTTCAGATTTTTACTTTAGTACGAGAAATCTGTGGTGCTTACTCTGCCGTTAATAATCGATCTACCGAATTTCGTTGGAGGTTCATTTTTCTGAATCTTCTTAGTCGTTTTATCTTATTTTATCCTCATCACGTATCTTATTCATTGTAATCTACATGCTTAATAATACGAATTTTTTCTAGAAAATTCCAAAGTTTTCCTACTACCTACGTGTTACCTTAAGGCCATCATAAATTCAAGGGTAAATTTGTAATTGCTTAAAGATAATTCAGTGAATATCCTAATTTATAAAGGAGAATTAATTAGGTCGAATACGTAATGTTAAATATTTCAATTAAAATATTTGTTCAATCTGGAGCACAGCGGGAAATGTTAAAGTTCATGTTTTACATAAATTTATAGAATCTTCTACATTAAAATGCGTATTAAGGTTTTTAAATTAATTTAAAATTTTGATTTTAATTTCCTGTTTTTACAATTTAGTATTGTTTATGTTACATCAGGGTCGGCGCAAGGTTCTTTGGCGCCCCTATGCCCCTGTGCCATTTGTTTTGGGGAAACCCCGGAAAATCCCTGAAAAATCCCCGTTTGTCTGTCTGTCCGTTCGTCTGTCTTTGTACACGTGCAGAGCAAATTCGGCTAAAAGGATTGTTATGAACCTTCATATTTAAGCTTTTGACATCATTGGTACGAGTTGATCAACTTTGGGTAAAAATCGGTTGACTAGAAATGGGAGTTTACTCGTGTCGATGTTAACAATAAATCTGATTTTAACAATACTTGTTAGATCTTCGGTTAGCTGATCTCTCCATCTCTTGCGAGGCCTTCCCACTGGTCGACGGGTATTTAATCTTCCTCAATTCAATCTTTCCTCATCCTCATAACGTGTCCTATCCACTGTAATCGTCTGCCTCGGAGTTCTTGTGTGATACTTGGCCTTGAGTACAGTTCTCAGATATCTTTGTTCTTACGGATTCTCCGTTCACCATTAATTTGAATGGGAACAAAGATTCTGCGTAATATTTTATTTTTGAAAACTATATTATAGAACAAATATTCGTAGACATACTTTAGGCTAACCAGATTTTTTTTCCAGAAAAAGAGTACACTAAAAAAACCAGTGGCGAAGGAAGACCTCCCCTAGACTTGCCCTCCCATAAAAAAAATACATAATTTTTTTTTTTTTAAATTTAAAAAAAGATTTAGGTAAATCTTCAGTAATACATCAAATTATGTCCTATATAATTTTTTTTTCCAAGGCTTGGTTTACTAGTTACGATTTTTTTAAAATTTGAATGTTTAATTACTTCCGTTTTCGGTTTCGGATTTTAATAAAAAACAATAGGGTTCTTCACAATTATTAGAAGAATTTTTTAGTACCAGAACGAACTCTTTAAGTTAAACCGTTTTTGAGTTATCGTGTATATACACAGACACACAGACACACAGACACACAGACACACAGACACACACATACGGACGGCACTTCGAAAATAGGTTTTTTGGATTCCCTGGACTATGAAACGTGGTCATCAGTCAAAATCTCGACATCGAAAATTTTCGCGATTACAATACTTGCCCCTTATATATTAAGGTCGGGCAAGTAAAAAGGTTACACTCCAAAAATTCAAATAATGAGCAAAAAACAGAGGTCCTCATTCAAAAATACTAGTGACGAGAAAAAAATAGGTCTTCACTCCCAAAATGGAAGTGATAAGCAAAAAAAAAGATCCTCACTCCCAAAATAGAAGTGATGAGCAAAAAAAAAGATCCTCACTTCCAAAATAGAAATGGCAAGCAAAAAAAAAGGTCCTCATTTCTTCAATAGAAGTAATAAAAACAAGTGACCATCAAAAAAGAGTATATTCAGGGTTTATTTACAAAAAGTAAGAGTATAGAAAATATTACTCAAAAAAGAGTATAATACTTTTAAAAAGAGTACGTCTGGTCACCCTTACAGTATTCTGTTTCTTACACTTAAATTAAATACCTACAAAAGCCTGAAATGTGTGAAAATTTACACTTCACATAATTTTTTTTGGTTACATATCAATAACCACATTTTCATAGAAATATCGATGTTGTAAATCGTCAATGTTTTTTAATCGATATTTTTCCAATATCGATGTAAGACACTCGATGTTATCGATGTTAACTGCCGATATCTTATTAACCAATTCCCATCCCTAATTTGTATTAAGAAATAAAATAACTTTCAAAATACGATCAATTTTTCTTGTGTAAATAATATAACATAAATGCGAACTGTGGAAAAATGGTATAACCATATATTTTGAACTTAACCGCCCTGTTTTGGCAGTTACAATACTTCGAAAGTTGCTAAAATAGATATTTAATACAATAACTCTAAAGAATACAAGTTTATTGTTGTCTAAAGAGACTCGAACAGCTGACGGTGCAAGTAGGTAAAGAGAGAAGGTAAGCTTAGCTAAGAAAACTTCCAGGTAGAAATAAATTTGGGGATACCTAAGATCAACTAGGGTTTGTTTATGACCCTTAAGGGTAGTTTTAGCCGAATTAACTGTCACTAAGATGTTATAGATTTTCTGTTAAGTAAAAATTTTCAGTAAATTAACATTTTACTTCAAATATGAGACGGATTTATATCTTTTGTTGTTTAATTAGTTCAATAGTTGTTGAGGAATATTTTATTAGTAGTTCAATAAACTAGATAAGATATAAGCTATTCTAAAAGTTTAAGCGAAATTAAATGGAAATTCATTTTCGTTTCAAATTGTCACGAGCCCACTTTTTAACGATTGAAGTGATCTTTTACTTACTACTTACTTAATCCTAAGGCCTTTTTACCATTTTATGGCGTAAGGCTGTTGGCGATTGAGTTAATACTCAATCGCCAAAATCGACAAAAATCAATATTATTATATTGCGGTGTGCTCCATATTTCTTGCCACTTCTTTCTATTTTGTGTCATAGTCCTTGTGTCTTCCCATTTCATCTTTTTGCTGTCGCTCTTTGAATTCCATCTTGCCACATTCTTCTAGGTCTTCCTCTGATTTTTTTTAGGATATCTTGCTTCAAAAAACTTTTTTTAAGAATTCGTGTTTAATCATTTAGATCAATTAACAGAACAATCAGAATCTGTATCAGTGGCGCACCCAGGGGGGGTGCCCGGGGGCCTGGGCCCCCCCTAATAAGAAACGAAATAAAAATAAAATCACACAAACACACTAGAAAATTTTTAAAATAGAGATGATGACCTTTTTTTTAGGTCGTCAATTTGTATTTCCGAAGCGAGGACCCTTTTTTTCATCACTTGAAATTTAGAAGTGTGAACCTTATTCATAATAATTTTGTCTTCCGCCCCCCCCCCCTAACAAAACATCCTGGGTGCGCCACTGATCTGTATTGATGAAGGCGGTGGTCACAAATCCCATCTTGCTTCGTATAACGGTCTTCGTTTAACGATCTGTGTCCATTTTTACTTGCAATTTTGAGAGTTTTGTAGGTATGACCACCAAATAACCCTTATAACGTCACTCATGTGTTTGTCTGTCTGTCTTTCTGTCTGTACGGTAGAAATTGTAGCCAAACGGCTTAACATAGCAAGTTGAAATTTGGTATGCTTATACAACTCTTTGACCTACATATAGAAAAAATACTGAGAGTTCAAAAAAACATCCTGAGATAAATATAAACAATTATGTATTTAATAAAAAAATTAATAGTTTTTTAAAATTTTGGTGGCAAACCAAATAAAACCTTTTAATGCGTGGAGCAAATTTTTATTTTTGAAAAATCAATTATTTTTATGTGATTTTTGTCAAAAATATATCAAAAAACTTTTGTTCCCCACCCTATCTCTCAGAGAGGTTGATCTAAAAACCTGCAAAAATATCCAAAATGAGCATGGATGGGAACCGGACTATTACAACAGGAATTTTTGATCAGATTAGTTTTTCGAAAAATGTCGATTTTTTGTATCGTCGACAAATAAAATTATTTAAAAAAAAATATTTAAAAATAATTATTGTGTGGTATCAAAAGAAAGCTCTTAGGAGTTTTTTAAAATTGTTTTTTTTTTAAACACGTTTTTAGCCAAAAATGTGTTAAAAAAGTTCTTGTCCTAAGTTTAACTTATTAAGTAAAAGGGGGCGTTTTACTTAATAGGGTTAAACTAAAAATCTGAAAAAATTATAGGTAATGTAGGAATTTTTGATCCGAAAAATGCGTTTTTGAAAAATATTGCAGTTTTTGACAAAATTAATTATTTTTAAATTATAACTAATAATGTTATGAATTTTTTTATTTGTAGCTAAAATAGTGCGTCTTTTTTTAAATTAAAAATATAATAAAAAAATTTACTGAAGACAGAATTTTGAACACCACCTATACTCTACACTTTAGAGTTTAGTGTGTAGTGTTCAGTTATTTGATTATACTATTATACGTTGTTATTGATTAATTACAGTAGATTTTTGTTTAATTTGACATCTAGAAAGAATTTAATTATATTTTTGTCTTAATTTGTTTTTTCCTATATTTTATTTTCTCTAATAATAAGGGATATCTTCTTTTTGTCTTGAAAGATGTCGATTATTTCAATATAATAGCCAGATAGAGTCTCTCTTATGACCATTTGCCTATCATCAACAATAAAAAAAGTTTTGCATTGGATAATACAACTTCACCTACCCTGTCTACTAAAACTTGCTAAATTTTAGACATCAGATATTACCCTTTGTATTTTTATAGACTGTGTGTCGCCATTAATCTACAATCAAAATTTCCAAATGCGTCTAACATAAATTTTTTCTTACGCACTGCCAATAATAATAAAATAAAATTATTTTTCTGACTAATATTGTGACACATCAAACATGTTTAATAATTATGCTGACTTCATAAAATATACTACACAAACTAACAAAATACTTAATTAACAATTAAACCATTAATTAAATCATTTATAGATATAATTTATATTTGTTTTTGTTTAATGTTTATAAACAATTTCTTTATATCAATTATTAGTTAATGAAAACTGAATACAATCATTGTTGATTAAATTTAATTACTATTATTTATATTAAATACACTCATAAAATAATCAAGGCAATATTTATTGGCAGAAATATGAGACTGGTGTCGCAACATAGCGGGTTTCTAGAGAACTAACAGGTTGTTTTAGTTCAGAAGCTCTCCGCAAAAGCTTAGTGGAGCTGTAGATCAGCGTTTCTAAAACTGTGAAACACTGAATGCTCAGGAGCAGGGCCGCCCCAACCCGGGGGTACAAGGAATCAGATTTTAAGGGCGGCAAATTTTAATTTTTACAGTTAAACATATATTAATTGTTAGCACAAAAGAACAGTGTTTGAAATGTACGGTAGTATTTTTATTTTTAAAGGTCTTTAAGAACTTCAACATGCCACATTACATTTCTAAAAAATAATTTAACATTTAAAAATAAAATTCGAATGTTGTATTATTTTTTCTACATTCGTAACCCTTTATAAATCATTTAGAAATACAGTGATTTCCTTGCGTGTACAGTATACGATCCTATTAAGTAAGTATTGTCTATTATAGATAAATTATTTCTGCTTTCTTGACACACTCAGTATCTATATCTCATCAATTGCAGGGTACTGGTATGAGGGCTTCTTGATTATACCTATGAACCTAAAAACAATGGGTTTGGGAATAGTCGAAATAAAAGACAAAATAAGATGAAATAATATATTTTCCGTATATTCAAAAGCATAGGAACAAATATGCTATTAACTTAAATTAGCATTAAAATCTAAATTAATTTCTGAGAACTATTGCGATTTGAGTCTTGAGGTATGCAGTGACTGTTTGTGGAAAAATATAACAGTATATATACCAAATATTATATATACACATCGATATATATTAAGCAAATTATAAATAATTTATAGAAAAGTATAATACATTCTATTACATATTCTTGCTAGTAATTGGCACATGCTTCCACAGACAATTAAGGTATTCTATATTTGTTATTTGAAGAAATAATATACCAATATAATTTCTATAATATATACTACCGCTAGATTTAAAAATGTTGAGGCTGTAAACTGAATAAATTCAATTTTCTTGTCAAATAAGACGTCGTAGGCACGCGGCGTGGCGAGGGAGAAATTTTGAGGCCCTGTTTATAAAATATTATGTGTATTTGTGACGCGTAGTATCAATTTGCGGAAGGGTCTACTGTTTCTTGGCAACAACTAATACAATTTGAAAATAATTACGATTGATTTCATGTATAAAAGTCGACTGCTATTTGGAGGATTAGGAATAAATCATCGTATGTAATTTTTTATATCTTTTTAAAAGTCCCGATTACGTATTGGATCACACACCGATGCCCTGACGGGGATTCGAACTTGGAACTTTTGGCCCGTAAAGAGGGACTACCTCTACGCTACCAAGGCAGACATGGTCATTATATTTCATAAGACGTCACAATAAAAGACAATAAGATTATTATCAAACGCAATGTGACGCGTATCAATAGCAAGGTAATCAAAGAACCATGAAAAAACAAGGCTTGGCAAACAAAAACAGACAGAAAAACCCACACAAGAGATGAGAGCAATAAAATTTGATGTTATCGAAAGGATCGATTGACTTAAATAGTAATGAGAAAGACATATAGCTTGATATTAGGTGGAGTAAGAAAATATTGCAATGAAGATCCAGTAGGTAATGCAGTCAGAAGTAAGGGAGCACCATCTAACAACGGGACAGATAATTATAAAATACATCCAGCAATTTTATACGACTCAGTGTCAAGAAAAACAAAAAAGATATAAGTTATGCTCAGCAGTAGACTTCAATGGATCTTGTATAATGATGATGATCAAAAGTAATTTTTCCATTATAAACTTATGCTCCAAAGTGGAGTAAAAATATACTAGCGCCACTTAACCTTATTAAACCTCAATAAATAATAATAATGGCCTGTTGCTAAAAAAAATAGTAAACTGTTAAACTCAAGTTATCCCTAACTCGAGTTAAAATCATACGTTTTTGTATGTTGTTTTGACTCAAGTTAGGTATAACTGGAGTTAAAATACTTAACTCTTTCTTTAGCAAACGGCCATTAATGATACATAATATGAATTAACAAAAGCAGATGGATAACATACATATTTGAATGAAACATACTACGCTGCTTTGGTGTCATTCATGGATAATAGAATATGGAGAGTCCACAAGAATGAAGATGGACAAAACGGTAAAGTTTTGGAAAGGTAGACTGAATAGTAGATATTTTATATCTAGCGACCAAGTAGGCAGTCCTTACAAAACATGTAGATTACTTAACAGACATATTGGTTGTATTGTCATCTGACACTACCGATAGAGGCGCCACTGCATTGTACATCATGGCTAACGCAGATAGAATATTTTTGACAGGTTCCATGATATCTTCATGTGATATTTATTGAAATTAATTTATTATTCAATATGAGGGTTGCGTTAAATGGAATTTTCCGTTTTCTCAGTGCCCAAGTAACCTCTAGGGTTATAATTGAAGGTAATAAGGCTTTCTTGCCACGTTTCGGAACACGATGAAAACTTAGGTCTCTATCACGACCTACTTTTGCATTACAAAGATAAACACAACAATTCACGTTGCATTTAATTTCTCTTGCAATTTTAAAGACATTTTTTCAAAACTCGCTATGAAAACAACAGTAAACAAACTCGACTATCTTCCACCTGTCAGTTTCTCAAAATCTCACTAGAGGCGCTTCATTTATTGTCAGTTGACAATACAGTAAATTTTATGGCACCAAATATTTAAAAAAATATACCCTTTTTTAATTGAACGTCTGCTGTATTTTTCTTTAAGTTCCTTCCGGATTATTAGATAACTCGTAGTTAGATAATGAGATGCGTGCGAAAAGGCAGGCATTGCCTGTTTACAGGACAGTTTTACACTGCCGATGTGGTAGTGCCATCTCTAGTTTATATCTTACCTCTCGCGTCCAAGTAGACCAAGTGCTTTTGTTGAACAGTGTAAATCAGGCTTGTTTATTACTTTCTGCCATTTTAGGACAGACTATAGTGGCATTTTGTTAAAATAAAATATATTACATGAAACGAATTTATTAATAGATTTTCCACTGATTTACTGCTGGGATAATTTCTCAGATGTTTCAAGTTTGAAAACCACTGGTATAGTACATATAAAGACGTGACAGTTAACAGATCAATGTGGAATAGTGTAAAGCCAAAAGTTAACCCAACTGCGTTCAGGTTCGCCTCTGTTTTGCGTATATTACAAATTATAGCATTTGTTGTTAATTTAAAAAACGAATTCTAATTGTGTTAAATAATGTGGTATATTATTTCAATAACAGAATAAATAATAGGCTTCATAATAAAACAAAAGAACACATTAAATTTTGTTATTACAGTTACAAACGTTTTAATTTTTCATAAAACAATTCATCGCCTGTTATCGATTCCACTGTTGAATATGTATATTTTTACAATTAGCTTAATATATATTGTAACAATTTTTACATTTTATTATAAAATAATACAAATATACTAAAAAAAGGTGTGTTTAATAAAATGTGTACAAATTAAAAACAAAATTATATACTATATACAGAATACTGCGAACAGTTAAACAATCTACATACTAAATGTGAAAATGAGATTTCATTTAATATTTTTAAATGTTAATATAACATAAAACACAAATTTAAAGTTGAAAATAATTATAAGATTTCAACTTTAAATACAGACAAATAATTTACTCGCTATTTTTTTAGTATTTAAATATATTCTATTACATATCTTCTACAAACTAATGTTACGGTAAAAATAAAATTTTAGTTTAACCGAATGGTAAGCGGTTATGTGCATTTGAGCGAAGGCAGTTATTGTGGTTCTTAAATCTGCCACTGGACCAGAATTCACAAGAAATTGAGAAAAATAACACAATATTAATAAAAACTAAATGCGTTTTATTCAGTAGTTTTCGGCATTTCGATCGGCGCTGACGATTATGTTGGATTAGGTTAGGGAATATTCCACATCCTTACACAACTCTTACCGCCCCCGTAGACATATTTTGTACAATTAAAGATGGTGGCTGCAAAGTGAACATTTAAAATTTCGCCCATATGTTCCATCGTACGAAAGGTAGCAGGTGCGTTTTTGAGACCAAACGGTAGAGTTAAGAATTCATCTATTATAAATCTATTCATTTTATAGATTATTATTAATATATGAGAAGGTAACATGCAAAACGTGATTTGTCACACAAAATTTAAATTTGTGATATTGGTATCAGTGTCTGCCTCTTAGTTAAATGTATAAAAAAAATTATATTAATCTAAAACGTGTTTTGTATCATCTCAAATGTGCAAAAATAAAAAAAATAAACAAATAAAAAATAAAAATAAACAAATAAATAAAATAAAAAGTGTTTTTCTTATTTTTTAAAATTTATAATTTTATAAAAAGGTACAAATAATTGATCTACGATCTTTTATCTACAGAAGTTCTTCAATAAGAGGTTTTATGTGATAAATTGGAAAATAAATAATAATATTTAAAAGAAAAAGATTAAATAAAACAATGTTAACCTATTTTTATTAATAAACATTCATTCATGTTCCACAATGATCCATTTTAGGACCACTTCTATTTCTAATCTACGTAAACGATTTCTTAAATTGCATTGAAAATGATTCTATTTTATATGCAGATGATACCACCATAATCTCTCATTCATTACCATTAAATTTAATAAATGAAAATAATATAATTATTGAAAAAGCAAATTTTCTTTCGAACGAATTATCCCTTAGTAATTCGAAAACTCAAAACCTTTTAATTAGATGTAAAACCAGAATTTTTCAAATCCTTCTTCTGTTGCTTTTCTGGGTGTTTATGATGACCCTTCACTTAAGTGGAATCAGCACGTAGAGATTCTTGCCAAAAAAATCTGCAAAACTATATTTCTTTTTCGCAATCTGATTAATACTGTCTCAAAAGAAATAATGTTAATATCATATTATGCCCTATTTCAGTCACATATTTCTTATGCCATTCTAGCTTCGGGACATTCTGCTTCAGCTAATAGAATTTTTTCCCTTCAACGACGTGCTATTCGAATTTTAGCAAAAATTAACTATAGAGCTGATTGTAAGAATGCATTACAGAATTAGAAATAATGACATTACCTTCTCTCTATATTTATCAGTGTATATTTTATGCCTATAAAAATAGAAATGTATGGTTAACTGGCGACAGAACGCACTCGCATGCTACCAGAAGTAAAAACCATACATATCAAAAAATTTTACGTTTAACTAAATCACGCAATGCCTCTAATTATTCCAGCATAAAATGTTTTAATATTCTGCCAGAGAAATATAAAGTCCTGCGCTTTCTGAATTTCAAGAAATTGTTAAATTTTAAATTTATTTATGTCCATATATTAACACCATATATTATTGTACTACCCTAATAATTATTGCCTATTATCTTGCTCCATATTAACATATATTTGTATTTTGTATTGTATTGGTTGTATAACTGATTAAAACAATGTTTTATTTGTATTATGGTCAATAAATAAATTATTTTTATTCAAATCAGATTTTATCCCTATTCCGTCCATTTAAACCATCATTTGTCCAGCAAGTTCATTTTCAAATTTAAATTTTTCGTATTTTTGGTAATTAAAATATCATATTTGGATTCAATATTTGGAATCTTAAAAAAAAGTTGGTTCCCAACTTATTGAAAAAAGGTTATAATGTTTTTTGCGATTACTGTAAAAAATTACGTTTTAAATGTTATCTTCTCATATATTTTTAAAAGTAATGAGTAAAATAGATATTTTCCCCCGTACCCTTTGATTATGCCGTTGTTTTATAATACTAATGCTGCAATTCTGTGTAGAACCGTAGTGATCGTAACCATTTCTGTAGACGTCATAAGATCGTAACTAAGCATCTTACGATAACTGTGTAAGTTAAGAACTTACGATTTTATAAACGTACATACGATTGTATCAGAATAACAGCATAAGTGTACAAATTTAAAGATTTTCCGACATGTATATTGACAAATGAATTGACGTTTAGAAAATAGAACGAGAAACAGATCTACAAAAAAGAACTTCGGTGCCTTTCGGCTTGAAAACATCACTGACTTTAATACATTTAATTTTTATATCAATCTTGTTACGTGAATTCTTTTGTTTCTTGTGAATTCAGGTTATAATATATTGAAACATCAAATATTTACACCAACAGTTTATATATAAACATTTTGTGTAAGATCTGCCCACTTTAAAATGACTAGGATCATTTTAAAGTGGTCATCATAAAGCATGTCATGGAGATCACTGAATATTTGAATTCATACATTTATACACAAATAATTTCGCTGAGTATATCTCGAATATTTTAAAAATAGCCAACGAAAAATAGCAAGTCCTTTTTTATAATATTTATCACATTTTCACTAATATACTACTTTTATTACAATTACATAAAAATTTCACTTTTAGTTCATAAGTTTATTTAGCTGCTCTATCTTGTTGGTCACTATTTATTAGTTGTCTATGTCGTTGATTTAATATATAACTTCATACACTGTTGCTTTCTTGTCACCCGATCCAGTAACAATGTATTTGTCGTCTGCTGAAATGTCACAACTCAGCACACTCGATGATTCCTTGGACTGAAACAAAAAAATAAAATTAGACATTGATAATATACTACATTTGGCGTATCTTACTTGGAATATTGAAGCTCCATATGGGGTCCTCCAGGCATTCAACAAATTATCCTTCCCCGTAGAAACGAACCATTTCCCACAAGCTGCAAACCGAAGCGAAAGTACACAACTTTCATGAAGGTGCAACTGGTATTTATCTGGTTTATTAGCGTGCAGCACTTCTACATTAGAGTTCTCCATACCCACAGCAAGCCACTCCCCAGTAGGACAATACCCCAACGAGAATATCTGCGAGCTGAAGTCATGCTGCTGCAACTGTCTTCCTTCCCTCAAATCCCAACTCCTTACAGTATTATCCAGACCACCGGTCCACAACTTAGTACCATCCGCCGAAATGTCTATGCACGACGCACCATCCGTGTGTCCTTGGAACTGGCGGACTAGGGTCTGGTTGTGTAAGTCCCACACAGCGATGTTACCATCCGAGCAACAAGAGAAGCACACCTTACTGTCAGGACTAATAGCGAGGGCGTAACAGGCAGGAGCACTGGATGTTAACTCAGCTTTGATGCGGGGTGTTGGACTGGCCAGGTCCCATATCGAGAGGTTAGAAGCCTCTCCACCAACTATGAGGGTGCGGCCATCAGGCAGTAGTTTGACAGAACGGATGTAGTTGTCACGTTGCAAGCAGTCTAGTTGACTGACGGGTGATTTGGAACCCGGTTGTGAGATGTCCCATACTTTTACACAGCCCTTACCGCCGGTGTACACGTACTTTGTTGGATTGGAGATGGTGACCGCACACACTACTTCCCCGTGACTGAGTGTGTTGATCTGACGCGCATGTCTGGGAATACCGGGACCGATAAGGGCATCTGGCGGAAAGGGCACTGGTTGCATTTGACCTTCCGCACTTACATGAAAGGAATAGGCTCTGAAAATAAAACACAAATTATAAAACTGAACTCATTAAAAAATTTACGTGAAGTGTGAATTATCAATTATACGTGACGGTATAAGGGTTTCTTGGTCTTAAAAATAAAACTTACGGTTTTCCCCCAGGAATTCCTCCTAGGCCAGGCACAACTGGAGCTCGCATTTGTGAATGAGGATCATATCCAACTTGTAATGGAGGTCTTGGATAGCTGTTTAAAGCTGGCGGAAGATGATTATGATGATTCAAAGCACCATAAGCTCCGGCTGCAGCTTGTAACTCATGAGGTCCTGCCGCTCCCAAATAAGGAGGATATTGTCCAAGAGCTGGTGGTTTAACAACTGGTTTTAAACCACTAGCACCAGCTGCAGATCCAGCTGAACCTGCTGAAGTTGGTGTTACTGATTTAGAGATTGGTGTTGTTGGTTTTTCTCCATCTAACTTTTTAGTGGACGGTGTAGATGCGTTACTTGATGTACCAGATCGAGGACTATGTGGACCGACATGATCTTTTTTTGCGTTGAGTTTATCGATACCATTTTCTCTTGGTGAGGCAGTGCCATTGGGGGGTGAAACTGGGTCTTCTGAAGCATCATCAACCACCAAATCTTGATCACTCTTTTCACCATCGCTTTGCTGGAAAATAAATGAACTTGTTAATAATTTTATTACAAAATTTGAACGCATAGCTTTGTTTTTAAAACCTCATGCTGCAATTTAAATACATGTCCACGCAAACGGCTATGACTATTGAGGGTGAAGAGTTTAGACAAATCGCACTTAAAATCGTCTCGCACTTTTTTAAAGAATGTAGTAACATTATTCATCCTACGATGTTCTAAATAAGTTAATCCAAGATCGATTTGTTTGGTGACTTGTTGAATTGGAACAGTATTTAAATTGTAGCAATATTTAGGATTATTTCGACCGCAATACAAGACGGTAGTACATTGAGAGGTAAAAGCCAATCATTAGACCACAAAAAAATAAAATTAATGACATGCTGTACAGTCTGGAATTTATATGAAAAATTGAAGAGTTTAGTGTCCTCTGCATGCATGTTGCTGAGAGAAGAGATACATGCTTTTAACTCTGTTATATAAATTAGGAAAATCAAGAAACCGAGCGTGGATCCTTGTGGAACACCACTAAGTATAGGCCGTTGTTCCGAAAACATGTTGCCGGAAAGAAATTCGATCTAAGAAATTTAAATAAATAATATTTAGAAGCATAGATCAATCATGAGCCTTTGTCCAGTCGGTTGAAGATAGCATATTAGACGCAACTGAACGCCCAGGAAGAAAATCATGTTGCTCTTCGGGAAGAACTTTATTTTCGAGCAAAAAGCTCGCTAAGTCTTGGAGTTCGAGTTTACTCAAAGATAATGTCATGTGATCAGGCTTTGGAACGGCGATGTTAAGGTTAAGAGTGCTTATATGAAAATTCCCGCTAAAATATTGTCAACACGACATATTATTTAAAATAATTATTAATATCTTTAAATAGTGATGGATAAAAAGATGAGGGAAGTATGTATTATTGCTGCTGATTTGAGTCAACAACTGTTCAACAACGTATATCTATTAACGGTAATTTTAATAAATATTTACAAACTATTGTATTATAAATACCTATTTATAATTAAGTAAAAGATTTCCTTTTTATTTCTGAATCATGATTTCTGTTAATTTTTTTCCATAATTCCTGTTTTTCATAATTAATATCTGTTAATTTCGATATGTCAAAACATACATTATATGCGTACGCATTCTGCGCATGGGAGTAAATATTACCCACCTTGCAAGCAGAATTAAAAGAGTAAACTCTAGGGTTAACTCAAACCAGAAACTCGAATGTTTTGGAACGATCTTACTAAACTTAGAGTTAAGTTTAGAGTAAACTCCATAGGTTTTGGAACGTACCCCTGTTTATACGAAATTATGCAAAACAAAAACAATTAATAAAATTGAACAGTGATTTGTAAAAAAAGAATACAGTCTCGCTCTGCTATTTCCCCGAGTCCCGGAGGAGCAAATAGTCATAGGGGTCTATTCTGTAACCAAAGCTGTTAATTTTAACAATGTGTTAAAAGTAACATTATAACAGGGGTGTTAATTTCGAGTTGACATTTTGCTATTCTGTAATGTTAATTTTAACATTGCCGTTATATTTTTATTTTTAAACACGCCTGTTAAAATTTACCATGGAGCTAGCAATGAGTAGTACAAATTGCACGTCGATTCTTGACCCTTACTATTATTTGTCTAACGATGATTCATAAAGCATAGCCGGGCATAGTATTGTTTACATTCACGTTCAGTTAGTGGTTACTTCTTGAAATGGAACAAAACAGGAGTTAAAAAATATATTATATACAGCCAATGGCTGCAAAAAAAACCGATGTTTTTCATATCAAAAAAAAAAAAAAAAGGATTCAAAGCAGATAGTACTTTAATATAATTTGGTATGGCTGTTGTTCTTCTTGTTACCGGCATATGTGGAATTACTTATTCAATTAAATACTGAACGACAGGGCCGGCGCGAGGGTTGTTGACGCCCCTAGGCAAGACTTAATTTAGCGTTCCTAAGCAGAGCCGTAACTAGCTTTTTTCGGATCTTGGGCAAGATTTTACAATTGGGCTTCCCTAACACTTTAAATGTCCTTATTTCTAAACTATAAAGTCCATTCTACATTATACTTTTTTCAATACTTTTTTCAATACTATCCAACTCTGACGTCATTTCAACTTTTGATACTACAGAATATACTGGGGGAAAAAAATAAGAGACAGTGATAAATTTAAATCTTCCATATCTTATTACTTTTCATTGCCAACTTAAAATTTTTTGGTTCAGATGGCAGACAACAATTTGGTTATAGTTAACCAATTTATAAATATTGTTTAATTGTGCTAAGTTTATATTTAATTATATGATCTAAATAAACTTCTTATCAACTTAATAAACTACTAAAAGTTAAGTTGTAAACAAAAACTAAAAAGTTGGTGTTGGTACGACTGAAAAGTACAGAACTGTCATCCAAAACTACCTCCGATCAAATTTTTGATTGACAGTTCTGTACTTTTCAGTCGTAGATACCAAATTGTTGTCTGCCATCTGAACCAAAAAATTTTTAAGTTGGCAATGAAAAGTAATAAGAGATGGAAGATTTAAATTTATCACTGTCTCTTATTTTTTTCCCCCAGTATATTCTGTAGTATCAAAAGTTGAAATGACGTCAGAGTTGGATAGTAAACTTTTCTCGGGGGGGGGGGGGGGTTGGATTCAACACTGCTCTCGACTTCAACTCCTGACTTCCCATCCCTGTTTTATAATCATTATTGATTATTATTTTTACATTAATTTTGCACCCTTTTCCACTGATCACCTGAGACAAGTGCCTCACTCGCCTCACCCTCAATCCGGCCCTGCTGTACAGCAACTTTATTTAATCGAAACAATTTAACAAATCTGACATCAGGAAGTTCAAATGGATTACCCGTATCTCGAAGTCTTCTATTAAATAACCCTAATTCGTTTCTAAAACAGATACATTAGGTAATTTTGATATTTGATGCATTCACTAAAAATGAGTTTCTTACCTTCCTTTTTTCTCCCGTTTATTTTCATTTAGTAAATAACCAATAACCAAAGGCCTGTTCATGCCATTTTGTCAAAATAAACATGATGTTTAATTTTAAAGGCACCTGTTTAGATAACTTTAAATTTTTTAGTTTAACAGCTGTTTTTAACATCATCTGTTAATTTTTTAACAAGATACATGTTTACAGAATAGCAAACGTGTTAAAATGTGACTTTTAAATTTTAACACCGTGTTAAAATTAACAGCTTGGTTACAGAATAGACCCCATAGTTACTGTGTTACCAAAAAAATGTAGCTAACTTTTTCTGGGCCCGGTAATTATACCAGTTTCTCGCGTCTCTCGACGCCTCTGTATAGTACTGATGATTCTTAAGCATCCAGTAAATTTGTAATCAGTCTTATCTAGAATGAATCGCGACAAAGCGTTGATTGAAGGCTGCATGTAGATCAGCATCTAAATAAGTGATGCATGTAATTATGTTTAGTGCGGTGTGCACAAAGGTTTAATCGTTAGCAGCGGTTTATGGGTGAATGTGACCGCGACTAAAGTGTAACCTAACCGGTACTTAGTAGTGCTGGGGAGTCGGAGCCGGAGCCGTAGAGACGAGCGTCAGCCTGGTCACACTTAATTTAATTACGGTTTTATATCTTGAACTCTGGCTTGGTCCGAAATTACACGCTTACGTTTTATGTTAGTTATGTTGATATGTGTACTAACTGGGTGGTATTCAAACTTGGATGATCACTAACGCGTCTCATCCTACATGCTTCAATGTAGAGTTTCTAAATTTCAAACTTTCAACCTGCGGGAATTGGGAAAGAAAAACGTAAAGATTCATTTTTAGGGTTTTGTAAGTATGACCAAAAAACCCTTACACCGTCATTTTGTCGTCTGTCTGTCTGTCGGTCTGTCTGTCTGTCTGTCTGTTCGGTAAAAATTGTAGCCAAACGGCTAAACCTAGAGAGTTGAAATTTGGCATGCTTATACAACTCTTTGACCCGCACATAGAAAAAATACTAAAACATCTAAAAAACATACCCCCCTAAAAATAAAAACAAATATGTGCTCATCGAAAACAAAAATATTTTTTTTAAATTTTGAGTAGGGTATCAAATGAAAGCCCTTAGTACGTGGATTAACGATCAAATTTTTATGTTTGCAAAACAAATTATATTGATGCGATTTTTGCCAAAATTGTACAAAAAAAAAATTTGTCCCACACCCTGTAGGCCAGATGGTTTAAACTAAAAATATGAAAAAATTCTCAGTAATGTACATTGGTGTGAACCGGAATAGTACAACAGGAATTTTTGATCAGATTATGTTTTCGGAAAATAACGCATTTTTTGTGTTTTTAACTAAAATATGTAATATATTTAATCCGCTATTTAACATAGTGAACGAGTGAACCTTCGTAGTACAGTGATAGCGTTGTCGCTTAGTGAGCTGCAACTACCGAAGAAACTAGTGTTCGAATCCCATCAATTTTTATTTGTTTTGTTTTTTTTTTTTGCATTTTTATTTAATTTAAATTATTTTGTCAAAATTCTAGTTATATTTTGCGAAATGTTGCATTTAATTTTTGAAAGCGTAAATTTAATAACCAGTGGGAAGTGTTGAAATTATAATTTAATTCTGTTTGAATGTATAGGAAATCAGAGGGCGGGGCTAATGATTTAAGCAATCAGTTGAAACCATAAGCGCAATTTTCAAAATCTTAATGAAGCTTGCTATATAAAAAAAATACTGGACATATTTAGAAACTTAAATAATGGTATTAGGCATTCGAATTAAAATTCATAAAAAAATATTTTGACAAAATTTTTTTGGCATCCCAAATAATCATCATACAGTTACTAAATACCTGCGAACCCTGAAATGTGTGAAAATTCACACTTCACATCAATTTTTTAAATTTAATTTTCGTAGTTTTGTTTTCTCCCCAGCATTCCGGGTATGTGTGCTTGTTAATTAATAAATTTTCAGAAAGTTATAATTTATTGTTTAGTATAAAATTTAATTTCAATAAAATCTGTTATACTGTACCTGTACTTTTATTTAAAAAAAAGAACATTAAAAAATCGCAAAGGTCATTCACATTATAGGTTCTCTACCACCTATCACTTGTATTGCATTATTATTTTAAATAATAAAATATTATTTAGTAATAAAATCAATTTTAAAAACGTGCTGTTTTCTTTAACAGCCATATTAGATTTCAATTAAATTTAAAAACATAAGCTAACCTCTCGATCAAGCCATAAATTGAATCTGTCCATGGAAAATGTAACTTAAGCCGTTTGTTTATACTCTTATTACCGCTCAGAATAATAAAGTGAATTTTAACACAAACAATTTAAAAACAATTGACATTTATAAAAGACATAAAATTAAATTTGTAGTTTACAATTTTATTACAATTATATCAAACGAAAAGATTAAAATTTTATGGGTAATAATAAAATGAAAACATATTGTTCCGGTTATTAAATGCTTTTAAATATTTAATCAATGTCATGTTCAGGAATAAAAACATATTTGAAGCGGTATAAGGGGTAATACCCTTTTCACACTAGAACTTTAAGACGACTGAACTTAAAGTTCACCGATGTTTAACATCGGTATGCTTTCACACTTGATGTTTAAATCTCCGGTGCTGTCATCAGCTACAGTAATTTTGTCCTTTAGTTACCGTCATGAAATTACCAGTTTTGAACTGTCTGCGCAGACGCACATTTTGAATTCTTATAAACAAATATGGATATTTCATTTCATTCTACAATACAGACACTACAATAAAGAATATATTACACCTGTATTAACATGTAAGTCGATACATTTTATCTCAATTATTGTAGCTCTATATTTTATTAAACACATTATTAAAATAAATAATTTTATTATAACAATAAGTATAAACTTCTTATAACGTCGATATAATACAGTATTCTTGTTTATGATAATACAAAATGTTGACAGCACAAATTCAAAGAGTATTTTTTTATAATAGAAATTATGTTGGCAATGCGGACGATGTTTAAGACGCAGATCTCTGTCTTAAACATCGCTTGTATTTAGACGAGGCCATACGGTTTCACATTAGCGTTTAAAGACACATTCACTTTAACATCCGATCTTAAAGTTCTAGTGTGAAAAGAGTATAACAAGAAAATTTCACCGAATAACATATATTGGTAACTAACAGAATACCTATTTTTTGCACAGGATAATTTCAATTAAGTTGATTATAAAATAATCATGTCTTTTAATAATTCTTAACATGTCTAAAGAACTAATTTGTACAAAGTGTTTGTAGTCGGCGCACAAATGAAATAATCTATGCTTTTACTCACCCTTGAACAGACAACATAGAGCTGACCGTGGAAGAAACAGCTCGTTTTTTAGTGTGTTTTCAGTGTGCATAGATTATAATATTTTAAACTGTTGTAATTTCATACTTTAAATAATTTTTGTTTTGTTTTATTCAATAATGTTCTAAGATGACGTTTATGTAATTTTCATAGACAAATTACTGCAGAAGGTTTTTATAGACCAGTCAGTCAGTCAACGCACTTCGTCAATTTGCGTCATAGCTTCAATGACAAACTTAGTAGCAAAAAATAAGTTGATTTTTTTTTGTATTTGAATTATAGACTAATATTGCTCTTCACTCTTTTATTTTAACTTTTTTCACTCGTTATTTTACTAAAACATACCTATTAAAATCTAGTCGACATGTAAACTTAACTGTCTAAACAAGTAGGAAGATTTAAGAAAAAATGTCCGTTAAATTGAAATATATTTAATGTGTATTTTAACTATTGATTTAATTTTTTAACTATTTATCTATTTATTTTTTTAACATTTCATTAACAATTTTTATATACTTTTTATATTTGCAAGCTTTAAAAATGATTCAGACAGAATCGAAACTAGTCAGCAAATAAAATATGTTTTAACTATTTGACAAGAAAAGAACTTAGTTTTATTAGACCGATACTCCAAAAAATTAATACTTAACCAACCATTTAATACGGTCAAAGAATCTATTTATACAAAATACCTATTCAAGTCATATTTAGTTTGTGTTCAATAGTCATTTTGAAGACATACAAATTTTAAAAGTTTTTATTTAATATAGGGACATTTGTATTGGTATCGCTAAATTTTATTATGTTTACATTTGCCTATATTTTATAATACGTTCTGATTTGTTTTGACACTTGTGTTCACATATCTATCTTATAGTAATTCCTATTTATTTAGTTTGTTGTTTATTTAGCAGTTTTGTGTTTAGTTATATATTCTCTTATAGATATCTTATAGATTTCTATTTGATATTGTGTGTAGTGCATAGCTTTTTAGATTAAATTCAACTTATTTCTATTTCCTTTTTTTTTGGATCATATTTTTGCATCACATCAGCCCTTTTTAGGACCATCTTCCCTATTAGAATAGTTTATTTGTTTCTATTCTGTTCTTATTCTTATATTTTCATTTCATTTCGATACAAGTGACACCGTACGAATATTACATTCGTTAAATGGATGCCATGTAAACATATCTAATATGAAGTCACAAAAAAGTTACGTTTCCAGTGACGCAACCGCACTGACTGGCAGACTAACCTATACCAGTAAAAAAGAAATTAAATGCCAGTAAGAAAGTATGAATACCAGTAAAATACTAGTATCGATACCTTGCTAGTATCGATAGTACCGATTCAACCCTAGTTGTGGCAGGAAGTATACATAAGTCATACCGCTACTAAATTAGTTCTTCTCTCCAAGAAAATTAATTTCTTGCATGTAATTTTTGTTGTCAGTATTTTGAAAAATGCAACAACAATTGCGCGGTCTAAAACAGCGCTAGAGAGAGCGAGATGTACGTATATAATCTAGGCCACAAGTAGTATATTTATCAAGTTAAGTTAATGTCCAACCCTTATCGTTAAAAGTGGAATCTATTGGATAGCAATGATTTTATTTTAAAATTACGACATTACTTTTATGTTCGTTCACATTAAAGTAAAACATTTTCTGTTTACTGCAATCCGTGTTTTATCGCTCGTTACTTTTTATAGTCAAAGCTGTGAATTGCACTCGCCATAGCCACCTTTATAAAAGTTCACTCTAATGTTTCACTTTAAACTTTCAAATAAAGTGGTCTGAACGTGCGCAACAGAACTATCAAATAAAAATGAAAATTCTTCGCAACTTACCTTTCTTACGATCACATTACAAAATTTTCCAACATGTTTCTTACTTTTTTTTATTTCTATATTGAATTTTTAACTACTGTTTAAACTTTATTGAAACTAAAGTTTCATGATTCAACTACATTAATTATTTATATTTGGTTTAATAAAAGGAAATAAATAAACATAAAATAAAATAAAATTATAATGTGCAGATAGCTTGAATTTCCCGCTCATTTCATCGGCAATTTTTAGGATTCCGGTCTCAGAAGTCATAATTCATGATTTAATCATATTATATTATTCAAAACAATAATTTTAGTACAGAGTAATCACCAAAAAGCATACAGAATTTTTATTCAAACCCAAGTACAACGACATACAGTAACGCGCCGTTAGATATACCAGGTCTACAAGTATGAAATGCGGATTTTTTTCAAACTTGCCGCGCAAACAGAGTGTATTGTTCAAAGTTTCAACACATATGGCGTTTTGTTAAGTTATCATTAAGTGTCAAATGCGTATAGGTTATAATTTGAAAAGTGATCATATAGTTTTGTTTTACTGTGTTAAAAATGTCAAATTTTGTGCCAAATAAAGAGCATTCGCGGACAGTACTACTGTTTTGTTTTCATTTGAAAAAAACTGCTGCTGAATCATACCGACTGCTTCGAGAAGCTTATGGTGAATATGCTCCATCGCAAGATACGTGTGAACGATGGTTTCGGCGTTTCAAAAGTGGTGACTTTGATCTTACAGACAAAGAACATGGAAAACCTTCAAAAAAATATGAAGATACAAAATTGGAAACATTGCTACAGGAAGACGATAGTCAATCACAAAAACAACTAGCAGAGCAGTTAGGCGTTAGTCAACAAACTGTTTCCAATCGCCTACGAGAGATGGGTAAGATCCAGAAAGTCGGCAGATGGGTTCCACATGCATTGAATGAGGGGCAGATGGAAAAACGCAAAAACACTTGTGAAATTTTGCTTGCACGATACAAAAGAAAGTCTTTTTTGCATCGTATCATTACTGGCGATGAAAAATGGATTTTTTTGAAAATCCCAAACGCAAAAAATCATGGATGAACCCAGGCTCACCATCCACATCAACTGCAAGACCGAATCGCTTTAGCAAAAAGACAATGCTCTGTACTTGGTGGGACCAAAAGGGTGTGGTCTATTATGAATTGTTAAAACCTGATGAAACAGTTAATACCCAACGCTACCAACAACAACTGATCGAAATAAACCATTCGCTGCTCATAAAATGACCAGATTACGAAAGAAGACAGCACAAGGTAATCTTTTTTCACGATAACGCTCCATCACATAAGGCAAAAGCAGTTTACAACTCATTGGAGGCACTCAAGTGGGAAGTGCTACCCAATGCCGCTTACTCACCAGACTTGGCCCCTTCAGATTACCACTTGTTCGCATTTAAAAATACCAAAACTGTATTCTAATTCACAGCTGAAAATCCCAATTTAACAAAGAACCAATCAGTTACTTCGTTTGTCCGAACTCATCCGAGGAACAACGAAAATATGTGTTGATAACTTAATATCAGTTATCAACTCATTGGCGTATAGAGAAAAATAGTGTTCATTTAATAATCAATTCGTATAAGGTAATAAAAATAGAATGTACACACATGTCCTTAGAAATAAGTTTGATAACTAAATGTTTCTGTCAAGTATTGCATAACGGTCAAGATTTGATGATCGCTTTGTATATGCTACTTACATGGCCTAGATCCTTTTCTTCTTTCTTAACTTTCTTATGCTCTGTTTCTACAGGACTTCTTGGGCGGTATTTCTCCCGTTCAGCGGGAGATATTGAATTTCTCTGCAACAAATAAAAAATTTATTAGAAATTTTTAAACAAGAAACAGAATCCTTCATCACTTTATGGAGTCTATTGTAACATAATTATTTACTACAGATTTTATTATGAGTATTTGATTCTTGGTCATCATCATTGTATCAAAAATCCTCGTGACTTCATAAACTGTGGTATGGGTTAACCACGATTTAATAAAATTAATAAAACCCTTTCATCTATAAAAACCTTAATAAAATGAACCCTGTACTGTACTGGTAAGTACATACAAGATCAGGTCATAGTATCCTACCGAAGTTTTACGAGTAGTCTTCGTGTGTTCCGGGCAATTTCGCTTCTACTTCTCGAGTCGATGAAGCTTTTATTTCCTCTTGGGGTTTCAACAGTCCCTCTTTCCGGTACAGATGAAGGCGATAAGAAATCCCAACAAGGATAAACTATATATCTATCTCTTTCTCTACCAACAAGGAATCCTTCTTTTTACCAAATGCAAACGGTAAATTTTATCTTTTTACCAATGTCACAAACTAATGTAGCACGTTTCATACATGAAATTTTATTGTAGCAAATCGTATGAAATATTTAATAAGATGGATTAAACGTGTTATATTTTCGGATGTATTATCTATTTTAAGATGATTCTTGACACTTTGAAATTTAGTAGGGTTACATTTAACTAAAAAAATTATAGTAATACATTTTAGAAAAAAATATATAATTTACGAAAAAATATATAGAATGTTGAATGTTTTAAAAATTAAAATAACCAGCAGGAGAGACGTGAACATCCGTGGATATCCGCTAATTTTCTGCAGATACAGATAATTTATTATTTAGACTATGTGAGAATTTTGGATGCACGATTGCGGATCGGATGCGGATATATTAGCTCGTCAAGGATGAAATTTGAAGAAAAAAAGGCAAAGTTGGTTGATAACTTACAAATATAAGGAAGTAATTCATCAAAGTATGCACCCATATTGTCTATACACTTTTTCCATTTAAGCGGCAGGTTGTTCAGGTCGGATAAAACCCTGGCGGACGAAAGTGAATGAATTCCTGGAAGGCCAGTTTTACAGCATTGTCGGAATTAAAATGTTTTCCTATTAAAAAGTTGTCTAAATTGCGGAAGAAGTGGTAGTCAGTGGGGGCTAGGTCTGTATGGAGGATGATGAAGACGTTCCAACTCCAATTTCTGTAGTTTTGCCACAATCATTTGTGCAGTGTGTGGTCTAGCGTTATCATGCAATAAGATAGGAGTCGATTTGTTGACCAACTAGGCTGTTTTTCTTTCAGTTTTTGCATCATTTCGTCCAGTTGTTTGCAGAATATTTCTGCTGTGATCGATCTATTTCTGCTGTGCTCGCGTCTATTTGACTCATTGTGTTATTTCGAAAATGAACGTCCTATCCACATCCTATTTTTTCCATAATGAATAATCTATAGTCTACAAATTTAAGAGCTGTGAACTCAGCTTTATTTATAGTGAGTTATCTATTTTAAATATTATAATTCGAAGAGGGGCTCATTTTATTTTGAAATATTTCAGTCACCTAGGCAGTTTCTATGGCCCTAATTTTTTTAAAATTATCCTGTGGTTCCCCGAAACTATGGTGCGGTTCCCTGGGGGGCCATGTGGCTCATGTTGGGAAGCCCTGTATTAAACAATATTATTGATATTAAACGTTGTTTCATATGTTGACAGTTGACCAATGAATAACCAATAACTATAAGTAAATAGATGAAATATTATCAAATTAACTAATAATTCACACATAGAGTAAATCATTTTCCAGTATCAACATTGTCGATGTTTCGAAAACAAATCAGCGAGCATGTCAAATCTCTAATTTCAACGATTACTGCGTGGTTTGATCACCAGAGCGATATTTAAATAAACATTCTGGTGCTTATATATCTGTTAATAATCCAGCAAATACGAGATTCGCTTGTTTTGTGTGCACTACGCTGTTTATGCCAGGGACGGATTCGCAATATTTACAACCGTATACAAGCTTGATTATTAGGTGTACGTAGCCATTTTACACTTTTTTTAAGAGGGTTAAGGTGCCTACAAACAGTGTGCCAGCGTTCGCCAGCGCTTGTTCTGACGCTGGCCGTAACATGTAGCACTGGCGGACACTTATACTTGTGTACCCTACAGACGAAGCGTCCGTGCTGGCGAAGTATAAAAATAGCGAACATGGGCCAGCGCTTGTAAAATGACGTCTGGCAGTGAAAATGAGGTTATGATCGCAGCTTCGATCTTGCTTTTGATATTTAGATTAGTTTAAAAGTACCAAAAATTACTTTTTACTTCAAGTAGACTTCATAATTACGCAAAAATGGTTATAACTTTCCTTTTGAGCACAACACCCTCGACTGATGTGATGACAAGTGTGTGCGCGTCGTGTGTACGGTGCTAACATGCATATACAAGTTTGCACCGATGTTGGTCAAACTCTTTTGACTTGTGATAGAAAACCGCCTAGGAAGCGAACGTCGGCTAGCGACAATCCCAGCCTACGTTGGCCTTGATTTGTGACTTGTTGCCCCTACACACGATCCGCGGAGCTACAGCCGGACAGATCTCTCGTGGCCGGGCGTAAAACATGCGCGTGAAATTTGTAGTGAGGATCAGTGACGGATCTTCGCATGAGACAAAAAAGACATTTGTCTTGGGCCCGGATTTGGGAGGTGAGGTCCTTTTTTTTTTTGCTCTTCACTTGGATTTGGGAGGTGAAGTCCTTTTTTTTTCTCTTCACTTGGATTTGGGAGGTGAAGTCCCTTTTTTTTTTTGCTCTTCACTTTGAACGCCTCTAGGTTGAGGGCCCGTAAAACATAGGTTGAGGGCCCATAAATCATAGGTTGGGGGCCCGAAAATCAAAAATGTCTTGGGCCCGGCGAAGGCTTGATTCGCCACTGGTGAGGATTATAACTTTGGCGAATTGCATTATTTCCTACACACGATTTTACAGTCAAGTGCATAAGCGCAACATTCAAAATATATTAAATATTAAATCATGTGGACAAAAAGCAAATTAGGTGGACGTGTTATTAATAGTCAAAGTCGAGAAATAATAAGCAATGTTCTTGATTTACAATCTACTTGAAATTGCTGGAGTTTGCAAAAAGACGCGGGACGGGGGTGCTCTGGCCAATAAACAAGTCGACAAAGTGAACGTCAAATGCAGTAATCACTTAAATCAAGCAGCTACGTTTCTATAGTTTTCTTGTTCGACTGTGATGGGAGGAACTTGTGTTTGAAGACGTACTTAACTGATAAATATAATGTACACGTGTAAGAATGTGAACTTGTTTCTTTGACTGTTCTCTGTATCTGACACTGTCTTTCATAGTGCCCTCTCTATGCGCACCATAAGTCCCGCCCGGCCACGAGAGGTCTGTCCGGCTGTAGTTAAGTATAAATATTGGCTGTGACTTGCCACGCCGTCTGTAGGCACCTTAATGTACCTATAGGCCGTTCAACCGTTTGAATGCAGTACAGAGCAAATGGAGCAGTTATTTTTCATACTCTTTAATTGGTTATCCCAATAACACTATCCTCTTCTTTCTTGGCGAGGTTGCCAGCTGTAAAATGCACTGATCGTTGAAAACGTGGTACAATTATTTATTCAATTTTCCCGGATACTTTTTTCCACTTAATTTCAAAAAATTATCACCAAAAGAATGTAAAATTACGCATATTTTGGGTTCATTGACATCTTTAACTCTTTTACAAAATTTGGCAACACCGCTCCTATTTCATATTAGAGCCATATTGCAACATAAATATGTATTTGTTTGAGCTAAATAATTTAAACCATATATTGTCGGATCAGGTTTTTTATTCAAAAAAAAAACTTTAAAAAAAATAATAATGCCTCGCAAAAGATGGACAGATCAAACTTGACACTTAATAGATCAACATGATGTGCGTGAAGCCAAAAGTCAACTTAAATAACATTTTGGTTATTAGCTTATTTTCGAAACCCAATTTTTGAAATGATATTACTAATGCTCTATTGAATCGAATTCTCGTTTTCCGCCTAAACTGATTTAATAGCTAATTTCAAGCATTTCAGAAAAAAATTATGTACAGAAATTTCCAAATCGAAATTAGTCATAAGGCAAAATTTGCATTAGTCTCAATCTATTGCCAATAAATTTGCCAATGAGTAAATAGCTTATTTTGTAAATTGAATTTTTCACTTAGTCAGAAAAGTGAATAGCTTAGTGATGAAAATATGAGCCCTATAAAAATATTTTACACGTGAATCATATTAAATAATTTTTCAATTTTATGCTTCAGTGTTATTTATAGGAATTAGACCCATTAGTCTTATCCAGTGGTTGTCAAACATATTTTGCCGCGAAACTCTTATACGATTTTTAAAAGATCGCGGAACCCTAGATATATCTATTAATAAAAGACGTCTTAAATTTGATTACTATATAGCTTATTTTTTTTTTTTTTTTAGAAACGTATTTCCCATTATTAACAATGTGTTATTTGTTTTATAAGTATTTAACTACCAAAAACATTAAAAAAAAATAAAACAAAAAAAAATCCTCTTTGATACCTTAAAAACAAAAAACTAAAATAATTCAAACAATAGGTTGAATCATGACGTATAATAGCAAACGGAGCTTACACACATGAACGCTACGCATTATATAATTTGCATTAGCAAGCGTTTAATTTCGATTTTAACCTGTTAATTCATTTTATTATATATTCGAAAAAAGACATACACTACCTTAGCCATAAATACAAAAAATCTAAAAAATTATTAGCCATAATCTAGCCATGAATTATATAAAATAAAAAAAAATAAATAAAATAATTAATTTTGTCAAAACACAAAAACTGCAATATTGTCCAAAAACGCAATCTGATCAAAAATTCCTTTCGTACGTTTCTGGTTCACATCAATGTACATTACTCAGAATTTTTTCAGATTTTTAGTTTCACCCATTTCACCCATTTTTAGTTTCACCCATTTCGTACATTTTTGGAAAAAAAAATCGAGTTAAAATAAAGAAGTTTGAGAAAACTACTCTCCGTTCCTTAATCTATGTCTTAAGTACTTTTTCTTGATACTACACAATAAATTTAAAAAATATTAAATTTTTTTAACGACACAAAAAATTCGAATTTTTCGAAAAACTAATCAAAAATTCTTGTTGAACTATTCCAGTTCCCATTAATGTACATTATTAAGAATTTTCAGATTTTTAGATCAACCTTCCAGAAATACGGTGGGGCATAAAAGTTTCTTGACAAATTTGGGGCGAAAATCTCATAAAAAAAAATTCATAAATAAAAATTTACTTGTTTATCTACTCATTAAGAGGTTTCACTTGATACCTCACTCAAAATTTTTAAAAAATATTTATTTTTTCTTTAAATACGTATTTGTTTATATTTATCTCGCGGAGTGTTTTTTTTTCAACTCTATACTTTTCCTATACGTAGGTCCTAAATAGTACAAGCATGCCAAATTTCAACTCTCTATGGTCAGCCATTCGGCTACAATTTCTACCGTACATACAGACAGATAGACAGACATGAGTGTCGTTTTAAGGGTTTTTTATTGTGATCATACCTACAAAACCCTAAAGATAATTTGAAAGATGCCGAATTATACATTTAAAAACAACGCCCAAAACATATTAAATTTAGTTCAGAGCCTAAATACGTCCTAACACTATTCATGAACGACTCATATCTAGTTAGAAGGATTAACATTTATTCTAGTAAGATTAGAGTTCATTCAGACAGACACCTGAGTGACGTTATAAGAGTTTTTTGGTGGTCATACCTACAAAACCCTAAAAAGGACTTATGTCGGGTTACTAACGTCAGTTTTCTTTAACTCAAGTTAAAATAATTTGTTTTTATATGTTACAACGTACAAAAACAAATGATTTTAACTTGAGCTAGGGAAAATTCTTACTTTAGAAACCGGTCATAAATATCTAATTCCACACTGTTAAAGAAATAAACTATAAAATAAAGTAAACTGGAAACCATATAAAAAAATCGAATATAAATATGAAACACCAAACTAAACAGAGACGAGGCGACGGGGACAGAAATATGACTTTTAAAACTCAATTTCCTAATGTTAATTATTAAAGATTTTCTCAAAGTATAATATGCAAAGTTAAATGAAGAGAAAATTGACAAATTTAACAGTACTTGAAAATTTCTTTACGAATCATTTGTTTCAGAAACGTGGTAATTGTTCAACTAATTTCTCGTAATTATAATAAAACTATCAAGTAGAAAAATTTATTTTAAATAGAGTTTCTGAGAAAACGCTCAACTACAATAACATTTTTCCAAGTGTAATTTAATTTTTCTCTTGTATTTTCAACAAAGGATTGTGTAGACTAATTTAAAATTTCTTTATGTTAAAAGAAAAAAATTTGTAGGTCGTGGAATAAAAACAAATGAAGATAAGCAACTTGTTTAACTTTTGTGTAGAGCGGGTAGTCTAGCCAACCTCATCAAGGGGTAACGAAGATCACAAACAATACTACACTCCGATTGCCGACCGGCGTAGCGTAGTGGTAACATATGTGCTCTACGTTGCTAAGGTCTCGGGTTCGAATCCCGTTCAGGCATGGAATTTTTCAGAAATAAAAATTATCCTGGCTAATTGCAACAGCAGCAAAGGCCAATAAATTAAAAAAAAAAATACTGTCCGATTTTTTATACGAGGGTTGCCTTCTATATTTCGGGATTTGAGATCAAAAACAATTATTTATCAACAAACGTGGCTTTATTGTTTTTCAAAATATTTTCCATGAAGATCAATACACTTTTGCATGCGTTTGAACCAATTTTCAACCAAACATACATATTGAACGCATCAACCGCTTCTTCAGGTGTCAAAAAACGTTGCTCTCGTAATTTATTCTTGATATTCGAGAATAAAAAGAAGTCATTGGATGCCAAATCAGGACTATACGGCGGATGACCCACCATATCGACGTTTTGAGTGCTCAAGTCACTTGTTTGAGCTCGCATTGTCGTAGCCGTCAAATTATGTGAGATCCAACGCGAACAAATCTTTTTGACGGCAAAATGTTCATGCAATAGTGGATGTATGCTGGTCCCACTAATGCCCAAGGATACCTCAATCTCACGATAAATCACATGACGATCTTGCAGTATCAGTTCACGCACAGCATCAATGTTTTCCGGAACAACAATCGATTTTGGACAACCTTCACGAAATTCGTACTTAAGCGTAATACGGCCACGATTGATGTCTGCAAACCATCGATAAACAGTAGTCCTTGATGGTGCTTCATCGCCAAAAGTCGAATTAACCCTTTACCGCATAGTGTGCCATATATGGCACATTCCGATTTTTATTTTTTATTTTACCTTTAAAACTGAATAAGAAAGTTACTTCATGAATGTTCATATATGCCACATACATAACAATGGATCCTGCAGTATCGCAAGTAATGGGCTGCAATAGATTTGAGGATATCAAGCGGAATTTGCACTTCAACGATAACTCTGAATTTATTGAGAAAGGACAACTAGAAGATACGACCTTTTCTTTCAAAAATTCGAGGGCGACTGCTTTTAATTCCTAATAAAGAACACCTAGCAATTGACGAGTATATAATACGGAATCATTTTCTTTTGTAACATAATGTAGAATCATAATGTTCCATGTATGGCACAAACCCTAAATTATTATTTTAATTATTATTTTTTCATAAAAATAATAATTAATATATTAAATATATTTTTTTAATTAATTTTTCTATCAATTCATGCAGTAAAGGGTTAAGTTCATTGATGCACTGTTGAAAATTGTAAAAAATAATCACTCGAAAATGTTCACGATTTAATTCCATTTTTAGCCGAGATGATTTTTTTTTAAGTTACTGTAAACAACACAAATACCGATCGTACGTAAAAACGTTTTGAATACGTATACCGTCAAAAATGTTGAACCATCAGTTGCGTTAGTTAGTTAAAATTTTTGGCACACAGCAACAAAAGCTATTTGCGCCTAACGCAGCCCATCTAAATGTCTAAGCTACATAATAAAAACAATAAATTAGACAATAAATAAATAAATAAAATCATGAAACTAACGCATACTCAATGAAAGAAATCTTGCACGGACAAATACAAATAAATAAAATAGAAAGTCTGTTCGAAAAAATTAACAGACTCAGGATGACGGTAAGAGGCTCTAAAGGGGACAATTACCATCGAATATCACAGTCAATAACTAGAACACATTAAAATAAGGTGCAAGACTTCACACATAAAACAGTAAGTTCGATTCTCTCAGGAAGAGTATCAGCCTGTCCATGAGTACTCTGTCGTCACCTAAAGCAACTGACAGGTCACACCACAAGCCTAACATCTCCCTGACGTCCTCGAACTGTACACATTCTGTTAAAATGTGTAACACAGACAAATCTGTGTTACACGTCTCAGATAGGGTGCTCTTCACCCCGAAGGAGGTGTCCATGGGTCCACCAACAGTGGCCCATATGGAGGCGTGTGATGGCGGTTTCCTCCCTGCAGTTAATCCTGCAGGAAGAACCCTATGGTTTAACGTGTCCCTTAATCTGTCGCAACTTAACGTTCTGTGAGCGGCTCCACTCATGTTGCCACATGTCTAAAACCAGGTGTTTCAGATGACTCTGCGTCATCTGGAAAAATGAAACTCATTTGGTGTATAAGCGTGTGGAAGTGTTGAAATGAATAATAAAACACTTAATAGAAATCTATTTTATTTAAAACTGTCAGAACAATAATTAACTGTCAAAATGTATTGAATTTCTTTTCTTGTTTTTCATGGCACACTACACACCCCCTTGCCAGTGTTTGAAAATCACAAATTTACAAACATGAATAATTTACCTGTAACATGTCATAAATAAATAAATATTATGTAAAATATACTGTTACAAAATTTAAAAAATATATATAGCAAGAACACTAGACTTCGCACACGTTACACCAGTCTTTTTTGATCACGTCGGGGTCACCACTTTGATGTATAAGCGTGTGGAAGTGTTGAAATGAATAATAAAACACTTAATAGAAATCTATTTTATTTAAAACTGTCAGAACAATAATTAACTGTCAAAATGTATTGAATTTCTTTTCTTGTTTTTCATGGAACACTACACTCACATCAATCATAAGTCTGTGAGAGGCGGCTTTTGCAGCTGCATCTGCCGCTTCGTTGCCTTTAATACCAACTAGAGATGGGTCGTTCATGAACGAACCGGCTCACTGAGCCGGCTCAGTACACTGACCGAAGTGACACGGTTCACCAAATTGAAATGAGCCGGCTCACGGCTCACTGCATAGTTTCAAGTTTCAAGGATACGATTGGTCGGGCGATTGTGAACAGTGACCGGAGTGATCCGGATCTGGATCGATGTCATGTTGAACTTCGCGAGAACTTGGCTTGTAATGTATTATCATAAAGTGTATTTTGTCATCAATTTGTAGGGCAGTTTATTTGAAACTAATAGGGTTAGTCTGTATTTTCTTACAACTTTATATAGTTATAAAAATATTAAAAATATTGCCCAAATCCCAGATGTCCGATTTATAAGGGCAATAAACATCGCCATAAACTTAACACATCTGGTTTAAAATACAGTAGCTACATAAAGTGAATTGCTTGTTTCAAAAATGTTAGATAAGAGTCGGGGCTAAGCGACGTTCTACCTACGACCGGACGACCGGCAACTGACTGACCTGTGTCTCGGGATCATGTTTAAAAGAACCGGCTCTAAGCAAGAGTCGGCTCTAAGCGACGTTCTACCTCTAAGCTCTAAGCGACGTTCTACCGAACGACCGACCGACCTGTGTCTCGGGATCATGTTAACAAGAACCGGCTCTGAGCAAGAGTCGGTTCTAAGCGACGTTCTACCTACGACCGAACGACCGACCGACCTGCGTCTCGGGATCATGTTTACAGTTCATATATTGCAAGAATCGGCTCTAAGCAAGAGCCGGCTGTAAACGACGTTCTACCTACGACCGAACAACCGACCGACCTGTGTCTCGGGATCATATTTACAGTTTATATATTGCAAGAACCGGCTCTAAGCGACTTTCTACCTACGAACTAACGACCGTCCTGTGTTTCGGAGACATGTTTACTTAACCGGATCACTGAGCCGGATCAATGAACCGGCTCAACAAACTGAACGACCTCCACTGATCCGGTTCCGCAAACTGAGCCGAAATTCCCATCTCTAATACCAACATGTCCCGGTATCCAAAACAGCTTTACCCTCACATTCTGAGCATTCAGATTGTGGAGTAGCAACCGGATCTTTAGTACAAGAGGATGCACTGGATCTGGATCTTGGACACTGTTCAGAGCGCTCAGAAGCGTCAGTTGCCAGATGTAAACAAGGTATATATCTCGCTGACCGATACCCATCCCCACTTAGCCGGTGCGAGTCTCAGTGCTGGAGTCGTTTGTTATAAATTTTTATGAACAATTACTGTGTAACGAATTGTTTCAAATATAATTTCAGTTGATACGGTATGAAATGAGTGTAAGTTTATTGGTGCCCTTGAATTTAGAGGCATGACAAAAGCTATCGAGTCTTGCAATAATCAGCCGTGAAGCGGCTCATATGAAAAACATGTTTTGTTATTATATATTATGGTTTAGTTTGTTATTGCAACCGACTGGCTTTCAGACCATTGAAATTATTTAATAATCCATGGATAATTGGTTTCTATTTTCAACTCACTTTCAACATCTCGATATTTTTAAAGAGCAATTTAAGATGAATAATTCAACACGGTACTTCTATTTAATTAAATGCATTTATTTTACATACTAAATTTAATAAAAATACTTATTATAAAACCCTGAAATGTGTGAAAATTCTCACTGTACATAAAATTTTTGTTGGTCTTTGGACAAAAACTCACGATGAGGTGAAGAAGTGGTCGAAGGAATTTGTGCATAGCGAACAGGTTAATTTAACCACAATATGTTTTTATTTTATTAAAATTCGAGTAAATATGTGGGCTATCTTTTAAGATTTACAAGCTTAAGTTTTTACAACTAAAAAAGATTTTTTTTTGAACAAACTGTTTTATTGCTTTTCAAAATATTCGCCTTTAAGATTTATACACTTTTGCATGCGTTCAAACCATTTCTCGCAACATTTTTCCATTCTGAAGTTGGTATCTCAAAAACATGGTTTTCGAAGGCTTCAACAGCTTCTTGAGGTGATGAAAATCGCTGTCCACACACTTTTTGTTTGAAAAAAAGTCGTTAGGATATAAATCAGGTAAATACGGCCAATGAGACATTAATTCGATGTTTTTCTCCTTCAAATAATCAATTGTTTTGGTTGTTTTTCCTGATTTTGTCGATGACTTCTGGCAAACAAATTGTTGTATAGCATTCAGCATTAACTGTTCTCCGATCCTCTAAAGAATTGGTTACGACATGTCCAGAAGTGCTTCGTGAACGAACAACTTTTTTGAGTTTCGGTTCATCTTGGAAAACCCAGTGGATTGTTAATTAGTTTCCGGTTCATATTAATAAATCTGTCACCAGTTTCGTCACCTGTTGCGATGTTGTATACGGATTTTGCAGTGCCTAGGTTGAATTTTTTTAGCATTCCCTTACATCAATCAACACGAGCCTTTTTTTAAGCTTCGGACAAATTATGCGGAATCAATCGGGAGCAGATCTTTTTCACAGCTAAATGTCCATGCAAAATTAAATGCAGTGCAGTCTGCGATATGCCAAAGATGCCTCTATTTCACGGTAAGTCACATTCCGATCTTCTGCAATCATTTTGCGCACAGCTTCGATGTTTTTTTGAATCATAACCGATTTTGGTCGACCTTCACGAGATTCATCACTGACGGACGCACGACCACGACGAAATTCTGCAAACCAATTGTAAACAGTCTTTTCTAATGGTGCTTCGTTACCAAAAGTTGAAGGATAGATTCGCTTCGTAAAGAAATTGGCCTATTACATTGTATTACAATTACAAAATATTAATGTATGTGTAAACACATACATTAATGAGTATTTTAAGCAAATATGTTCCTTATCTATTAATTTTTAATGACTATATTCGTTAATGAGCTTTATCAGGGCCAGCCATCTTGATTAGTAGTGACGCGATATTTTTGCAAGTGGCGTTTGCATTTTGTCTGTCGTTTTTAGTTATTTTTAAGTGGTAAAAGTGCAAAGTGAACTTGAAAAAGTGTGTGATATTGTGGACTTTTATGTTTGGATTCTTTGGATACCAAAATTGGAGACATTGAAAAGGTATTTGTAGAAATTTTTGCTAATTTTATAATGCAAGTCATTGTTATGTAAAATGTGCTTGTATATACAATATGAAATCACATACATATGTACATATATATGTAAGTTGTATACTATAGGTATATTTTTATATGTATGTAGACCGGTGGTATCCAACCTTTTCCCATTGTGGGGCATTATTTAAAAAAATTCAGAAAATTATGTGAACGGGTTATAAAAATCATATAATAATAATGTTATAAAAAAAATAACTGAAACAATTGCAAAGTGATTTGTATTGTTCTCCGATCCTCTAAAAGAGAGGTTGTGACATGTCCAGTATGGCCGAAGAAACAATCATTTTCTTGAAAGTTCTTCGTGAACGAACAACTTTTGTGGGTTTTAGTTCATCTTGGAAGACCCAAACAGTGGAATATTGCTTAGTTTCCGGTTCATATGAATAAATCCAAGTTTCGTCACCTATAACGATGTTGTATACGGATTTTGCAGTGGCTTGGTTGAATTATTAGCAACCCCTCCATTTCGCGAATATAAAAACGCACCCTCGTATATAATGTCTCTTTTTCACAAGTTGTTTTCTCTTTAAAGGTGAATTTTAATGGTTTAATTTTTCGTTAAACCCCTCCTAAAAGGTGTATTAATATTAATAATACAATCATAATTTATATAGAATTATCCTTTTACGATGCGGCCGCATGTAGAGACACTTAGAAAGTTCGGTCATCTGACCCTGTATCGTATGCATGGGTGTGATGTTATCTCAATTATTCAAGGGTGTTTTAATGACATCCCAGCGCCCAGACATAAGCGAATGTCTCTATTGCGAGCCTTGCTATCCCTCAACATAACATTACTTTTACCGTTTACGAGTCCCGGTTTGAATTGTCGACGTCACATAAAGTAACCCGAGGGAATGAGAGGAAGCGTCTGTAAAACAACTCAAGTGTTAGTACATGTATCCCATGACAAGAGAAACAATTGTCACTTCAGAGCTTACTACCGTATTTTTGTGGAAAATAAATAAATGAAACTCGGAATACTAAAAGATATGTTTAAAAAGTTTTTCAACTGCACTTAAGTTGCGTTCAAAGCTCTTAAATTAGTTGACTTTAGACTATGACTTGTGCACTGATGATTGTCACTAAACAAGTTTGTCATATGGTAACTCACCATGGGATTCTTCCTGCAGGATTAACCGCAGGGAGGAAACCGCCATCACACGCCTCCGGATAGGCCACTGTGGACCAATGGACACCTCCTTCGAGGTGAAGAGTCCCCTATCTGTGAGACGTGTAACACAGATTTGTCTGTGTTACACTTTTAACTAAATGTGTACAGTTCGAGGATATCAGGGAGATGTTAAGGATTCCACACACCAAAGCGGCCGCGGTGGCGATAATGCAGCGGCCTAACGCAACCTATACAATACAATGAGACCACGCACATACAAGCGTTCCGCTATCTGAGAACGCCACCGACTGCAGCGTTCAGTCTAGCGATCACCAAACACTGGCGGCCAAACTCGACAAGTTGCGTTAGGCCGCGCGATATTCATTGTTTATATACCACAGAGTAAATATATTTAAGAAAATAATGTCGAAAATAGATAATTTAACAGAAAAAAATCATAGATCAGTAAAGGATCATTTAATTTTGTATGACTTAGCACATCCTGATTACAAGAATATTAGGAAAACAAATAAAGTGTGGGACGAAATAGCAAAAGTTTTGGAAATTGATAGTCTGTTCCAAACGATTAGGCGGAACTAGATTTTGCAATCTAGTTACTTTCATCGTTTAAATAATGCTTTTCAGCCGTTTTGTTTAAGCTTTGTAAATCACACTTGCAACAAACATTTTTTAGTTAAGGTTAATATCATTTTAAAATGTAATTTTCTTTATATTTTGATTTTTTGTGTCATTCTTAATACAAATATCCCATTTATTTATTTTTTGTCATTAAAATATGTAAGAAAATTAATTTAAGTTTGACATATGTCATTCGTTTCCATGGTTTCATTGTTGGAATTTTAAATTTTGACATTCCAACGTGAAAAATGAAATAACCCAAGCAAGGTCCCTTTTCGTGACAACCTAAAAGAACGAAATTCCCATTTAGTTCCGCCTAACCGTTTGAAACAGACTGTAAGTAGATTATTATTTTTCCTCTACATACAATTAATTATTCTATTGTATTCTCGCAATCAATATTATCATACAACTATATACCGTGATTCGCTAACTGATCGCTACCGCTACCGCCACTCCCACCGCGTTAGTGTGAGGAGACCTGATCGCTAGGTTGTCGCTACCGTGGCCGCTACTGTGGCCGCCACCGCGGCCGCTTTGGTGTGTGGAATCCTTTAGGCCTGTGCTATGACCTGTCAGTTGCTTTAGGTGACTGCAGAGTACTCATGAACAGACTGATACTTTTCCTGAGAGAATCGAACTTACTGTTTTATTTGTGAAGTCTTGCGCCATATTTTAATGTGGTCTATTTCTAAACTGTGATATTCGATGGTAACTGGTCCCTTTACAGCCTCTTACCATCACCCTGAGTCTGTTCAAATTTTCGAACAGACTTTTTATCCTATTTATTTGTGATTGTCTGTGCAAGATTTATTTTATTGAGTATGCGTAATTTTATTGATTTTATCTATTTATTTATTTATTGTTTAATTTATTGTTTTTAATATGTAATGTACTCATTTAGATGGGTTGCGTTAGGTGCTAATAGTCTGTGTTGCTGTGCGCCAAAAATTTTAACTAACTAACTCATATGGTAACGCGAGCGACCTTTCAGGGCTCTAAATTTAAGAGGAATTTACAGAAGCAAAACAATATTCATTGATTTTTTTTATATAAGTTCTACAGTTCTTTTTAGAATATCTTTTTTTATGATTCTTAAAACGATGCATAATAATGTTGGAGTATCGAAAATTTATATCTAAAACTTTTATATCTAAAACTATGATATTTATGTAAAATATGATACCATTTTGAAAGAGTAATAAAAAATTATGAACATGTAAAATATTTACTAAGTTTCATATGTCGCCGTCTTGATAGAATTAAATTTAGCAGAATGCCTGAGACATTTTGCAGTGTCTAAAGCTATAAAGGAAATCGTTTCGTGTCCCACAAGCACATATATTCGTCTGGCGAAACTGTAAACGGACGCCATTCCATCAGGCTAACAGTGTGGAAGTTTTACGCCAAATTGAACAGTAAATTTGGGCAGTTACTTGTTCAGCATAACGGCTTCAACATAACTGAATCTAGTAGCAATTCAATAGCTTAAAACTTAAATACTTTGTTACAACAAAACAATGTTGAACACATTTGTCATCTTTATGTCAAGAGTTATGTCACAAGTTATGTCACAGTTATGACAGATATTAGAGATCGCATAAAATAAAATAGTTGCTATAAAAGTTTTTTGTACCTTGATTTTGTATTTTTTTTTCCTAAGCAGATTCAACAAGGAATCTATCAAATTAAAATTGGAGGCTATATCTGTTTTCTTTTTTAGGGTTCTGTAGGTATGACAAAAAAAAAAAACCTTGGTTTATGACCCATCCAATATAATTTTTTATTACACATTTATTACACATTTCCGTCGGGTTTAAAATGTTTCTTTAATATTTTTAAAATTTAGTTATTTTACAAGTTTTATATATTACAAAAAAATTTGATGTGAAGTGTGAATTTTCACAAATTTCACGGTTTTGCAGGTATTTAGTAAGTGAATGATGATTATTTGGGATGCCAAAACAAATTTTATATTAAAATATTTTTTTTGTTAATTTTAATTCGAACGCCTAATACCATTATTTCTAAGTTTCTAAATATGTGCAGTATTTTTTTTTTTTTTTTTATATTTAGCAAGGTTCATTAAGAATTTTAAAAACTGCGCCTATGGCTTCCATTGGTTGTTATAAGTTCCGCCCCTCTGATTTCGTGTACATTGAAACAGAATTAAATTATAATTTAAACAATTTTTACTGGTTATTAAATTTACGCTTTTAAAAATTAAATGCAACATTTGCAAAAATATAACTATAATTTTGAAAAAATAATTTAAACAATTTAAAATTCAAAAAAAAAAAAAACAAAAAATAATATTGTCTCTTCTCGCAGGGTTTGATCCCTTTCGGATCGAGTTACTTAGGAGAAATGCCAGCGTCAAAACCACTACACCAGCACACACGTTCCATTGTAGCGTGTTACAAAGATATAACTTGTGTACATTATTAGCAAAAAATCACAAAAAATGCGTTTTTTTCCATAAACGTAATCTGATCAAAAATTCCTGTTGTACTATTCCGGTTCACACCAATGTACATTACTTAGAATTTTTTCAGATTTTTAGTTTAAACCATCTGGGCTACAGGGTGTGGGACAAAAAATTTTTTGCACAATTTTGGCAAAAATCGCTTCAAAATAATTTATTTTGCAAAAATAAAATTTGATCGTTAATCCACGTACCAAAGGCTTTCATTTGATACCCTACTCAGAATTATAAAAAATATTTTTTTTTTCGATGAGCACATATTTGTTTATATTTTTAGGGGGATATGTTTTTTAGATGTTTTAGAATTTTTCCTATGTGCGGGTCAAAGAGTTGTACAAGCATGCCAAATTTCAACTCTCTAGGTTTAGCCGTTTGGCTACAATTTTTACCGAACAGACAGACAGACAGACAGACAGACAGACAGACAGACAGACAGACAGACAGACAGACAGACAGACGACAAAATGACGGTATAAGGGTTTTTTGGTCATACCTACAAAACCCTAAAAAAAGATCATAAAACTTCCGGCTGCTACGGTTACTCAGCCCCTGGCTTAGTAACACAAGACAGTTATCGGTACATCTTCGTGCAGTTCACATCTCATATCTTTTAAAAAACAAAATCATTTAACAACTCTAAAGCTGCATTCAGAGCTCTGTAAATCAACACGTTGTACGCTATGGATAATTTTTAAACGAGGTCATTTGGTATGATCGGACATGCTCGTGCTTTGTCGTTGCTATACTACTGTTGAGCGATATAGTACGAGCTTGTCCGATCATACCAATTGCACTCGTTTAAAAACTATCCATAACGCAAAGCGTGTTAATTTACTGAGCTCTGAATGCAGCTTAATAGTAGCAAAATTTTGTTTACAATAAATAATAAAACCTTTTCTGTACGAGAATCTCAGCTAGTCAAAAATATAATTCAAAATATCTTGATTAGATTATGTTTAAAAAATACCTTTCTAGCCGACCATATCAAAAATAGTTCTTTTAAGGGTTTTGTAGGTATGACCCAAAAACCCTTATACCATCATTTTGCATGATATCTGTCGGTCTGTCTGTCTGTCTGTTCGGTAAAAATTATAGCCAAACGGCTAAACCTAGAGAGTTGAAATTTGGCATGCTTATACAACTCTTTAGCCCGCACATAGGAAAAATACTAAAACATCTAAAAAACACATCCCCCTAAAAATATAAACAAATATATGCTCATCGAAAAAAATAATATTTTTTTACAATTCTGTGTAGGGTATCAAATGAAAGCTCTTAGTACGTGAATTAACGATCAAAATGTTATTTTTGCAAAATAAATTATATTGATGCGATTTTTGCCGAAATTGTGCAAAAAGTTTTTTGTTTCACACCTTTAGCCCAGATGGTTTAAACTAAAAATCTGAAAAAATTCTAAGTAATGTACATTGATGTGAATCGAAATAGTACAACAGGAATTTTTTATCAGATTATGTTTTCGGAAAATAACGCATTTTTTATGTTTTTTGGTTGACGATGTACAAAAGTTATAGTTATGTAACACACTATACTAGAAGGCGAATCCTGGTCTAATGGTTAGTTTGCTCTCTTGCTACGCAGAAAACTAGGGTTCGCTCCTGGGCAGAGGAGATAATTTTATTTTTTGTTTTTTTTTACATTTTTATTTAGCAAATGTTGCATTTAATTTTTAAGAGCGTAAATTTAATAACCAATTGGAATGTTGGAATTATATTTTCATTCTATGTGTCATATATACGAAACAAAAGGGGCGGAGCATATGACAACCAATGGAAGCCATAGGCGCAATTTTCAAAATCTTAATGAACCTTGCTATATAAAAAAATACTTTTTACTCATCATTTTTATATCATTTCTTATATCAATTTTTATATAATTTTTATATATTTTTATATTTTATTTATTTTTATATTTTATATTTCTGATACATTTATTTATTTTTTATTTTTACTTTATATACTTTTTTTCTACATTCTACATTATACTCTCATTCATACTTTTATAATTATAATTTATTATTGTTACTCTACATTCTACTGTTATATACACTTATATAATATATCCTATTGTAGCTCCGATGAAGAATAAATCTTATTCGAAACTTATAAGCTGATTTGATTGGTTTTCATTGCTGTCAGCAACCCGTACAACCTTCTTCTTTATTAAAAAAATACTGCACATATTTAGAAACCTAAATAATGGTATTAAGTATTCGAATTAAAATTAACAAAAAAATATTTTAACATAAAATTTGTTTTTAAAGCTCTTAGATTAACACGATAAATTATTTTTAAAATGTCGTTCATTTTGCCGTGATTACTACAAAGCAAAATTTGTCCTACACACTCGGCCTGCCTCCTTAACTTATTATATACCTGCGAAACCCTGCAATGCGTGAAAATTCACACTTCACATAATTTTTTTTTTGTTGTTCTTTTTGAGTATTTTAGATGGAACAATACGTGTTTTAGATTAATATAATAATTTTATTTTATACTTTTAACAAAGAGGAAGTTGCATACAAATATCTCAATTTTTAATTTTGTGTAACCAATCAGGTTTTAAAGGTTGCCTCCTCATATATTAATAGTAATCTTTAAAATGAATAGATTTATAATATACGAATTCTTTACACTACCCTTTGGTCTCAAAAATGCGCCTGCTACCTTTCGTACGATGGAACTTATGCGTGAAATTTGTTCACTATGCAGCCACCGTCTTTAATGGTACAAAATACGTCTATAGGGGTGGTAAGAGTTGTGTAAAGAATTCACACATCACATCAATTTTTTTATCTTGTAGTTATTTTCAAATCCCATATTTTTATATCCTGTTGTGGATATCAGTGTTACGCCACTGACTGATAATAAAAATTCGTATCAGTACGAATAAAATCTGTGTTTTATGTCTATCTATATAAAATCCAATAATAGTTGTGTGATTTTCATCCTCGAAATGGTTTGAGTCCACTGTATAAAGTAAGCTGACGCCTCCGTATTTTGGCCAAATGTCAGCTGAATGTGACCACATTTCAAGAGGGTCACAACTAATGTAATTTCCACAGAACAAAAAACAAACCACAAAGAAAGATGTAATAGGTTTTACTGTAACATTTGTTGGCAATAGCAGAGAAAATAGTGTTAGAAGGGAAGTTAAATCTAGTTGGATATGATCAAATATCTCTCCCTTAAAAGAATCGGCCATCAGCAGTTTAAGCAAATAGATTTTTACGTAAGAAGTAAAATATGAACTAAACAAAAAGGATGATTATTAAATGGAGCCTTGACGTCAGCGATTTTATTGTACCTTTACCGCATTTTAAAAGCTGTGAAACTTACTAATGCATAACTTGTAGAGCCATCCGTTGATGAAAAATTGAACTACTGAACTGTTAAAAATCATATTTTTAACGTTAGAATGTACAGAAATACGTAATATTGCACATAAAACCAAAGTTTTAATACTATAATATCAAAATCAAAAATCTGAAATCAAAAATTTATGATTATATTGGGCTGTTACATAAGTCCGTTCGTTTTATTTTTTTTTCACCTTTTATTCAATAATATATATTCTAAAAAAAAAGAATTATTATCAAATGTACTGTCCATTATTTTCTATCACTTTGGACAAACGCTCAGGAAATTTCATAATGCCATCTCTCCAGAATGAATTTTGATATCGTCCACAGATGCGAATTTTTTTCCGTTAAGGGAATTTTGTAGAAAGCAGAACAAATGGTAGTAGAATGGTGCGATGCCTGGACCATATGCTGCGACTACCATTTGTTCCGCTCTCTAAAAAATTCCCTTAACGGAAAAAATTTCGCATCTTTGGACAACATCAAAATTCACCTCTACAGATTTTTCGAGAGCAAAGACGGACCCTTCTGGAGAGGGGGCATTATAAAATTGTCTGAGCGTTTGTCCAAAGTGATAAAATAATGTACAGTAGATTTGATAATAAAAGTTTTTGAAAATGATATATAGGGTGTGAGACAAAAGTTCTTTTAGTATGTTTTTGACAAAAATCGTCTTAAAATATATTAATTTAAAAAGACTACCCTCCGTTCCTTAATCTTAAGAGCTTTCTTTTGATACTAAACAATAAATCTTCAAAAAATAATTATTCTTTTCAACGACACAAAATATTCGATATTTTTCGAAAAACTAATCTAATCAAAAATTCCTGGTAAACTATTTCGATTTTTATCAGATACACTACTCAAAATTTTTCAAAGTATTCATTTCTTCGTAAAACACAAATTTTTTTATGTTTTTCAGTCGATGTATTTTTTTGAAAATTCGAGTTTTCGAATTATTGAGGGATAATTCGTTCGAAATAAACCAGTCATTTGCTTTTTCAATGATTATATTATTTTTATATATTAAATTTAATGACAATGAATGACAGATTATGGTGGTATCATCGGCATATAGTATATGAAAATGATTCTATTGTATATGCCATATACAATAGAATCATTTTCAATGCAATTTGAGAATGAAAAATCGTTAGATTAGATATAGAAGTGGCCCTAAAATGGATCCTTGTGGAACACCTCGTTCAACATCCAGCGACTTCGAAGATTTATTATTAAAAATAACAAATTGTTTCAGATTGCTTAGATATAATTTGATAAGTGAGCAGCTACATGGATTAAAGTTATACACGTTTAGCTTTCCTATTAGTATGCTATGCGAGACACAATCAAAAGCTTTACATAGGTTTAAAAATGTTGAAAGACAAAATTCACCAGCTTCAAGACTTTCTGTAACTTTATCTCTGAGAGCGAAATCCGAATTGAGATTTATTGAAAAGTAAATTTGTTTTAAAATATGCCATTATTTAGTATAGCTACAAAACCTTTAAAAATACAATGAAAATATAATTAACAAATATCTGTGGAAGATCCTATCCATATATCCAATAAAGCGAGATGTCAGAGAAATAATCCAGTTGGAAACGATCCAGAATACTGAATGTTATTGAGCTTGGTGGGTGGTAGCGATTTCCGATTCACTAATAGACAAGGGCAGCAGGAGGCAAGCGACGGCCTCCGGAACAAAACATATAAAATATAAAGGAGGGTTCACAACCATAGCTTCACTTTAACAATAGATTAGGGAACGTCATTTTAGCAATGCATCGAGTGAAATGTAGATAATTGGCTAAATTAATTAGTTATTTTAATTATTTGATGAATAGAGACAAGATGGTGAATTACTTAAATTTAAAATAGAATTAAATAGTAAAGGTTTTTAATACGTTAAAGCAGTGCCGGATAAAGCTATTACGGGGTCTGTAACATGTTTTATAAAGAGGTCCCAAATAATTATATACGGATCTATTTCTAAGCAAGATGTTAAAATCTTAACGTGAAAAACTGACGTTAATTTTTTACCGACCGCCAACAAATATATGACCGCGAACATACAGAAAACCGGCACCGGCTTTACTGGCAACAAGCGCTGATCTGCCGCAGTATCTGTCCATGTTTTCAAATATAACCGCAGACGCTGTGTACTGGTCAGCGCCGGTCGGTGTCGGCTACCCGCTTACCGAAACGTTTAAGCAATTTAAGCAGCTTGTTGTCAGCGCCGAATCAAAAAAATATTTAAAAAATCTTGCATCTTCTTCTTTTAATTGAGGAAAAATGTGGTGGTATTCCTCATATTAACGTCTCTCTTGGTTTATTGCATCTATACCTTTTCTTTTTGGTTCCATTTTTAAATACAGTGATTCTGTTAGAAACAACTCATCCAAAGATGAATCAGAACTCGCCATTTTCACTTATTTCAACATATAATTGAGCCAATATACGAAATAGTAGCTATACACTTTCAAAACTAGCGTTCACTCTCTGCTAGACTAATATAATTAAAAAAATTATGATAAATAGGAAACAATAAATAAAAACTTCAATATATAGGTTATGTCATCTGTTAGTGTCACATGCAATATCAGCGTTTAGCGTGTGCTCAACCAGTAACCCAGTACGCTTGTTTTCGGTACTGATTGTCAGCGCTGATTTACCAGCTTTCTGTATGTTCTATGTGATCATAGCGATTTTGACATTTCGATATTTCGATGGCTCTCCACGAATTGAAGTCCCAACATAATGTTTTGACTCTTTTTAGCATGATGTCTATCGGTCTGACTGTCTGTCTGTCTGTCGGTCCGCAAATTCGGTATTTAAGCTTTTGACATCAATAGCACGAGTTGATCAACTTTTGGTAAAAATCGATTGACTAGAAATGGGATTTTACTCGTGTGGGTTTTAAGATTTTTGAGAATATTTCACAAAAGAGAAATATTGCGAAAAAAAATTATTTAACAAAAGTTGCTATAAAAGCAATAATTAACAACTTTTATTTGAGACATTTTTTTTAACGATTACCTAAACGGATCATATTTACTGTTCGTCTTTGTAATTTTGAGCAAGATTTGTTAATGATGACATTTTGTTTGGTTATGTAAAGGCATACAATATCTACGGTGTCTCCGATAGACTGAGATAGTCAATGTGTTTATATGTCTGTCTCATTAAAACAACTCACTAGCTATAAGTTTAGAAAATTATCCACACTCGACAAGGAACAACGTATTAAAGTTAGAGGTTTGAATGGTTGCACGTCTTACCATATGATAAATTTGATTGTAACAATCAACAGAGTACAAGATACAATAGGTTATTAATTTAATAGCTCTGAATGCAACTGTGCGCACTTTTCTGTGGACATTTTTCGCTTGAGCAATCTTCTTGTGCGTATATGTCTGGTTCGAGGTACCCTTAAGTGCTTCGGCACCTCGATTGAAAACCACTGGATTAGATGGAGATGTTTCATAGAAGCTCTATGATCCTACCAAGAGCAACAGGAACAAATATTCCATTTACAAATTAGTAGCTTTCCCCTAATTTCAATTTTAATAATTTTAATGATTTACACCAACATTCAAAAGCCCAAATAATCCTCCAAAGGCACACATAAACAAAAAGGGTTTAATAAACAAAGAAGGGGGAAATTATGATGACACTAGACGAAAAATAATTACAATGAAATCATATCTGACATATGCAAACACCCGTACTTAATCCAGGATATGAATCAGAATAACCCCCAACAGGGTTGCTTTACCAAGCGTAAATTAGTTAGTTATTAATTTGCGTCTACGTCTGATTCAAGCTTTACATCAGTGCTTCTCAAAAGGGGGGTGATTTGAGCGTTTAAAAGGACGCTCAATTTAAAATTGTGGTTTCAATTTGAATTTTGTTTATTAGCTACTAGCTGGAATATCCGTTACAGTTAGACAATCTCTCCTTCCGCCTCTCTGCCCTCGTCTATCAATTGCCCACAGAGGGGCAGTTATTTTTTAAGGCATAAAAAAGAGGCTATAATCTCTGGAAACTTTATAACAGTTTCGAATCTCCTCGCTGGAGCATAGGGCCTTTACAAACTCGCGCCATCGGGGGCTGTGAAGAGCAAGCCTCTTCACCTGGCGCCAGGTAGTTCCGTGGACATCAAGTTCTTTGTGTATCGTTCTCCTCCATGTGGATACAGGGCGACTTCTACGGCGGCTTCCCTGAGGGTTCTACTCTAATTCCATTCTGAAGATATTGTTTACTGCCTTCCGGAGGGTATGCCCAATCCAGTTCCACTTTCTTTTTGTGCTGTCGATTCCCAAAGATGAGTATTGGGAATATGATCTGACCAAGTGATGCGAAAAATTCTGCGCAGACATATGTCTGCGCAGAATTTTTTTTATATGTTAATAAAAACTTAAAATTTATGGGCAATTTCTTTAGTGACTTTCCAAGTTTTGCAGCCATCAGAACTAATTTTACATTGGTTTTAAATATGCGTACCTTAGTGTTACGAGAGATCTTATTGGATTTCCAGATTTCTTTCAACAAGCCGAAAGCTTGTTGAGCTTTAAGTATTCTGTTGTTCACGTCCCTTGTAGTTCCTCCATTTCTCGTTATTGCACTACCGAGGTAGCAGAATTCTTCCACATCTAAGTCTTCGCCGTTAATGGAAAATCTGTTGATGTTATTGGTACCAATCCGTATTACTTTGGTTGTATCAGTGCCCCTGTAAAACAATTTTGTCTTCTAAGCCCCCCCCCCCAATCTTGGCTGCGCGCTTGCTACTTTCCATCACTCATAGCCCAGCCTCCGACGACGATTCTTGTATAATAATTAGTCTGTAGTTATTTTTTTTTTTGAACTACAGTAATATCCCGTTACTCGACTGCCTCTTACCTCGACGTTTCCGCCACTCGACGTAAATGTCGAGAGTTAGAGTCGACGAAAGCATCGCTATCCGACGCGTGATCGAGTACCGATCACGTGATACATATTTTGGTAAACAAAGCAAAATGAACGCATGGCCAGCAGTTCGCGCCTAGGTATCTTGACGACAACAACTCAGATTTAGTGCAGCTATGAACTTTTTGTTTTTTGCTAAAATAAGTGATTTATATTTATAATTATGGGTCCAAAGGATAGAAATGCAAGCATAGCTAAAAGGAAAACATATACATATATGTATTTCCTTATATGTATAGGTATATATGTACATATGATTCCCTATATTTCTTATGGAGAAATTCAATTCGCCACTCGATGTAATCGCTACTCGATGCTTTTTCAGAACGAATTAACGTCGAGTAGCGGGGTTTTACTGTAAATTTATTTTTGTAGTCATTCCGGAACAGAGCTCTTTCATTCAAGTCATCATACATCGAAATCGGTTGAGTGATTTTCGCCTAATTTTATTTACACTACGGAATATATAAAGATATCTATTACACCAATTTCTTTTGCGATATAAAATACCGTTTGTTTAATTTAATAAAACAGATGAGGTCGTTTGTTGCAAAAGGTTGCGAAACACTGTTTTACATCGATACGAAAAGGAAACAAACGTAACACAGGACCAAAAAGTTTTTCGTAAATAAATTAACGACATCCCCTGGTTACCCTGGGGTTGTGTGTTTTAATAATGCATCAAGGGTTGAATGGAGAAGGGTGATATAAAACTTTTCTACCCCACCATGTGGCTTAGAGATTTGCGGCAATTTTATTCTCCCTAGGGGTAGACAAAGATCGAGTTATAAAATAGAAAAGGACGTAGGTATGAAAGAGAGATGAAATAACGTTGAAGTAAAGGACAGAGAATAAAAACGCAAACAATACAATCTGTGATATTATATTTGCAGCGCATAAGGTACCTACACAGAATTCATTTTATCAGCATTTCTCCTGCTTTTATTGTTTGTTGTTCTATCTACAGTTCTCCATTCCAACATGGATATTCTCATTTTTAAAACATTTTTTTTTGTTTTTGATACAGTGGATTTCTTTGTTTTGTTTTGTAATATTTTTTTCATTGCAGTAAAATTTACTTCTAACCTTTATTTCAGTAAAATATTGTAAATTATTTTTGATTGTTAATTTTTTATTTTATGAAACATTAAAAATGGAATGATAGCCTTAAATTAAAATTAAAGTTAATTAAATTTAATTAACCATTAAAAATTGATTTTATTTTTAATTGCATTGCCGTATTTAAAAGAAATAAGGGAGAAATAAACCACTAGCTTGACAGGAAAAAAATATGTGAAGTATGAATTTTCACACATTTCAGGGTTTTGTAGGTATTTAAGAAGTGTAAGAAGTCAACAGAATGATTTCGAAAAATTATTTAAGTTACAATAAGAAGTTTAAGTCTTCATTAAATGAATAAGAAATATATTGATAAATTGATATATATTTTTACCGACCGCCAACATATATAACGGAGGTATTATGATCATACCGATTTTGACATTTCGAGATTTCGATGGATCTTCACGAATTGAGGTCCCTACATAACGTTTTGACTATTTTTAGCATGATGTCTGTTGGTCTGTCTGTCTGTCTGTCTGTCTGTCTGTCTGTCTGTCTGTCTGTCTGTCCGTCCGTCCGTCCGTCCGTCCGCCTGCCTGTCTGCCTGTCTGTCTGTCTGTCTGTCTGTCTGTCTATCTCTCTGTGTACACGTGGAGAACAAATTCGGCTAAAAGGATTTTTATGAAACTTCATATTTAAGATTTTGACATCAAAGGCACGAGTTGATCAATTTTTGGTAAAAATTGGTTAACTAGAAATGGGAGTTTACTCGTGTCGGTTTTAAGATTTTTGCGAATATTTCACAACAGAGAAATATTTCTAAAAAAATTATTTAATAAAAGTTGCTATAAAAGCAATAACTAACAACTTTTATTTGAAACATTTTTTGATAAAGTAGCATAAATTAAACAAGTACTTGTGATGGCGGTCGCTCCTGTGGTGGCAGACAGACAGTTAGTTAGTTAGTTAAAAAATGGCGCACAGCAACGATGGCTTTTTGCGCGTAACCCAGCCCATCTAAATGACTACACTAAATATTAAAAATAATAAATTAAACAATAAATAAATATATAAAATCTTATACGCATACTCAATAAAAGGAATCTTGCATGGACAAATACAAATAAATATAAAAAAATAAATTAAAAAGCCTTTTGGAAAAATTGAACTGCAAGGTAACAGTAAGAGGCTGTAAAGGGACCAATTACCATAGAATATCACAATCTAGAAATAGAACACATTAAAAAAGGTGCAAGATTTCACAAACAGTAAATTCGATTCTCTCAGGAAGAGTATCAGCCTGTCCATGAGTACTCTGTCGTCACCTAAAGCAGCGTTTTCCAACCTTTTTTCGTGGCGGATTTCATAGAAAAAATTCGCGGACCGGCAAGTTTAGAAAGTAATGTGCGATACACACATTTTTTTTTTGCACTGATTACAAACGCAAAAAAAACAACAAATAAAAAATCAAATATAATTAGGGAAAAAAGAAACAAATTATTACTTAAGTAATTAACTGATTAAGGACCGAGCTTTTAACAGCACATAAAAATAATTCTGCGGACCGGCAAAAAATCTCGCGGACCGGTGGTTGGAAAACACTGACCTAAAGCAACTGACTGGTCATAGCACAGGCCTAGATATATGAGTGACGTTATATGGGTTTTCTAGTGGTCATACCTACAAAACCCTAAAAATGAATTTAGAAACAACGCCTATTAAAACATATTAAACTTAGTTCAGTTTCAGAGCCTAAATACGTCCCAACACTATTCATAAACAACCCATATCCAGTCAGTATGACTTGTATTATTCTGGTAGGATTAATTAGAAATTGTTTCAATTGATTTTTTCCTTTTTTTCCTTAATTTAGATATGATGAAACCTGTGAAAAATCAGAACTTCAATGAAATTCCGTACAAAATTCCAGTTATTGTCAAAAAGCACAGAGCTAACATCAAAGACACGTCCGTTTATTGAAAATTAAATCACCCTTTGTTTAAAACCATCATATTATTTTAGTTTTAATATAAAACTTCTCTTTTCTCATTAAGTATTTTTATAATTTTTCACTGTAAAATAAAAAAAACTAAAATCCGTTTATATGAGAGTATATTAAAAATATGAAAAATTTTCGCAAATTTACATTATAAAGGCGGAGTGCTATCAAAGTGTTCTTTGATCAGACCGAGACGACAAGCAAATAGAAACATACACAAAACTTCAAAAGACGTGTTTGACTATAGACTTTTTTTAAAGACTGTGAAATCAACAGTGTGCTATGATACCACGTGCGCATACAAAATTCAGATCAACACACTTTTATAGCAAATAATTACAAGAACACAGCAGCGTACATAGAAAAATTTAATAAAGCTACGTTCACAACTCTAAAATTAATAGACTATACAAGTTTGTCATATGGTATCGCAAGCGACCGTTCACAGCTCTAAATTTAATAATAAAAATAATAATAATATTCTTTATTTCCCTAGGCCAGGGGTCCCCAAAGTGGTCGATATCAACACCCGGTGGTCGATATCAACACCCGGTGGTCGATATCAACACCCGGTGGTTGATTGGGGGTCGATGGAAAAAAGTTAAAAACTACTAGTATAATAACTGCACAGTTATATATAAATATTTTAAATGGTTTTAATACGTATCATTCAACTTTAAAGACAGATTCCGAATTATCATTATTGTACTGATATCTTTTATTGTTTGATGAGAAGTTCGTGGAGACCAACGAATTGAGGTCCCTACATAACGTTTTGACTATTTTTAGCATGGTCTGTCTGTCTGTCTGTCTCTCCATCCGTCGGTCCTTGTACACGTGCAGAGCAAATTCGGCTAAAAGGATTTTTATGAAACTTCATATATAAGCTTTTGACATCAATGTGCTATCAACTATTGGTAAAAATCGGTTAACTATAAATGGGAGTTACTCCTGTCGATTTTAAGATTTTTGCGAATATTTCGAGTAATATTTCGAAAAAATTTATTTAACAAGTTGTTATAAAAGCAATAACTAACAACTTTTTTTTTTTTTGGACTTAGCTACTATGGCCATTATCCAGGAGATGCATTTTTATTTTTGAAAAATCCATGCCATAACCGGGATTCGAACCCGAGCCCTCATGGTCTAGAAGTTAGTGCATCGTTACACTAACCACTACGCCATGGTGACCGGCAAACTTTTATTTGAGACATTTTTGATAAAGCAGCATAAATTAAACAAGTATTTGTGATGGCGGTCGGTCCTGTGGCGGCCACAGCTGACTTTTTTTTTCTTTAAGATTTCGCGGCACACTTCGAAAATTTTGCGGCACACCCTTTGGGAAAGACTGGTCTAAAGAATGTAATAGTATTTTAAGAATTCAAACTGCAGATTTCTATCCCTAACCATTTTTTAATTTACAAAAATTTAAAAAAAAATAAATTAAAAAAAAACTGAAAAATTAAATTTTTTATTTTGCTTCAAAGTTTGGTAATAAGTCAGTTAGGATCAAGATCAAGATTTCAAAAATTTCGAACGCAGGTCTTTATCGAATTTCGTTTTTGAGAAACGTACATGCTAAGATGAGAATTTCTATAAATCACACCATATTAAAATTTGTCATAATATTAAAATACGCAAAGAGAATAAGGCCTCAAATTTTTTATAAACTAAATAAACTACAAGGAATCCAAAAATTTCAACCGCAGGTTACTATCTCTACCCGTTTTTGAGTTGTTTTTTTTATTTCACAATTTTCACAAATATTGTAAATTATGCCATTAAAAAAAATGTTTTAATCCCAAAACGCGTTAAACGATTATAGCCCTAAATTATGTCTTAACTAAATAAAAGACGAAGAATTCAAAAATTCTAACCGGAGGTTACTATCTCTAACCGTTTTTGAGTTGTGCTTATTTTATTTACGGAAATCTATCTAAGGAAAATCCAAAAATTTCAACCGCAGATCGCGATGGATGGGAAAACCTTGGTCGGAAACTAAGGTCCTTGCAAAGAATAGAATCAGATGGCGATACTTCATAGAGGCCCTTTGCTCCACTTATGAGCTACAATATATAGCAAAATATATATAGTTTAAATATTAATTAAAGCAAAAATAATATGTCGGTAAAAAAGCAGTTTTACATTATAGATGATGTGAAAAATAATGTAAACATAAAGAGAATCGTTAACCTATTAACGAGATACTACCCATATATCTATTCCAGTTCTGTTATTGATTTGTAAGTTGCGGCGTCCTAGCTGAATAGACAGACCTCATGCAATTGCCTATTAAAATTTAATATGAAGCATATAATTCCAAGTTCTCATATAGTATTCATGTAAGTTCTAAGAAGTTAGCAAGTAAGCTGAGAACTCCTAGACAAACGATCGTAAACTACACAACTGACTAACTCATTTTATATTGAATTTCATATTACAAAGAACTATATTAGTTTTGCCTTGCATGCGGAAAATTATTTTCAATAACTAATTAAGTAATATTATATTAGAACACAGAAGTTATTAGTTATTAAATTAAATTAATTTCTTAACTTATGATGAGTCCTACTTTACGAGCTTCGACATCAATAAGGTTAGTTCAACCTTATTTGGAATAATATCCAAATTATCTGCATACCCTAAAATCTTGTGGTATACTATTTCCAAAATGAAATGGCCACTCTTGTTAAGAAGCTTAACAAAACAGTAATGGGTTTATGGCAGTAGTCCTGAGACCTGTTGCTGTAAAAAGAATATAAGAATATTAAGGGAATTTTAAATTTAAATCGAAAAGATGTAACACAAGTTCAATTGAAGTTTATTAAAAACCATTAAGGATATTTTCCAAAATTATAATCCTATTGTTTCTAAATTATAGGGGTTGTTATACTTATTTTTTAGTTAATTTTCAACGTTCATAGCGTGCGTACATTAACAACATGGCTCTTTGGCGACCATTTGATTTTGAAGAAATTCCTTATTTCTGTAGTGAAAATAGTGAATCTGTGCAAGGTGATTTGGAGTGCGAAAATGTGGACGAGGCTACTAAAGAAAAATTTCATTTGACGGAAGATTGTAAAGTTCTGATACTGAACGTTTATAAAAAGTTAGTTGCGGAAGGCAGTGGCGCACCCAGGAATTTGTTTGGGAGGGGGGCCGAAGACAAAATTACATAAAAATTATTCAGTGATGATCTAAAAAAGGTCCTCATCTCTATTTTTAAATACAAATACATATCTATACATTTATCTAAAAAAATTGGTATTTCCTTCTTTCTTGAGGAGGGGGCTGGCCCCCAGGTCCCCGACCCTGGGTGCGCCACTGGTGGAAGGTAATAACAAACCTATACTTAGAATTTCGGAATTAACTAGTGTTCCATACAAAACAATTCAACGTATCATTGTTCGTGACAAAAATCAGCAGCGAAAACGACCCGATTTACAAATTTTCAAGAAAATAGATAGATTTATGTCTAAAACAATAATAAATAAAATATACGACTTTTATTCGAAAAATATAGTGCCGATTGTGCATATTTAAATAAAAAAGTTGGAAGAAGACGAAATAGAATTTCCATACAAAGTTAGCCATATGTATAATTATTTGAAGTTGCTAGGATTTATTTTTGTTGCAAAAAATAAAAAAATAAATAAAATAAAAAGAATAATTTTTGTTTGTGCAAATTTGAAGTATTTAATATAGACTATAAAGACTTTAAAACAAAACGATTTTTAAACATACATTTATAATTCAAATATAGCCAGTCCTAAGTCTGATAAAAATGTGAAGGAATGTCATGTGAGTATATACAATTCATTCTAAATAGTATATAAGAAAACACGTTTATTTTAAATAATTATTACAGTCCTGGCAATTGTTATTAACAGAAACGCAGCAGGTATAATGGTTACACTATCAGTTATTATTGGAATCAATAAATGAGGGTGGCCATTTCATTTTGGAAATACTATACCCATTGATCTGTAGACCAGGGTGGTTGGTATCTTGTGCTTTTCGTACCAAAATCTCCAGCATGAAGTTAAACAGCAAAGGTGAGGTGGCGTCTCCTTGTTTGACACCAGTATAAATTTCAAAAGGCTGTGACAAAAGGTTTCCTACTTTAACTCTTCTTATGGATTCCGACACACATACCATAGTCATCTTGATTAGTTTATTAGGGATGCATACACGATTACACTATTCATATTTAATATTTTAATAAAATAAAAACTAATTAATTTCTATCGAGGTTGATTATGGAGCGTGTATTTTAAATAATTAATTAGTTATGATAGAACATAAATTAATACGGGCTCTATTAAAATATACGTGCACACATCAATGGACGGCAATAATTTCTGGCATGCAGTTTATTAATGTGTGAAATATAATCAGTTTTGATTTAAAATTTGACAAATCAATTAACGCTATTTGGTCATCCCTGTATATAGATCGTGTTACTACATTTGGACGAGGAGATGGCAGTCTGATAACTAATATGATCTCGATCACTGGTTCACGTCATCCTGTACAATTTATGCCACTATAAATTAATGCTGATATTAACGCCAATAATATGACAGAGTTTTGCATATTCACCATAATGGAACGCTAATATTTATGAATCACTAACAGGTAAATAAATACCAATTTCATTAGTGGTATAAACCAGTGATTCGCAACTTTTATCATCCACCACACCCAGAATTCTACGGCAAACCAAAACTTGTACCAAAATTCTTCGATACACCAGAAGAAAAAATGTACTCGCCGACAAAAAATTGGGACGGTCATAGAGTAAGAACTTAAGTCCGCATATTTGAAACCAATGTAAAATCTGTTCTGATGTATGGCAGCGTATCTTGGATAACTACTAAAGAAATTACCCATAAACTAAAGTCACTAGATTATACAAAGTAGCGCAAGCCTTTGAAGCCGACAGACCCCAGAGTTTAATTGGCAAAATTGGTTCCCCTGTTAAGCAAACTAAAGCAGCAATTTTTACGTTCTTAAGTTTACGTCTGCGCTGTCATATCTCCCTCTCTCGCTCTCATTTAATAACGTTCTTTGTCAGCTGTTTGAATATTTAAGGTTAAGTTTCATTTAAATTTATATATTATATCCATTTTATTTAATAAAAATTTAAAAAAATAATTGAAATTGTACCACAATTTTGTTATAGTGCATCTTTGATTAAAAAAATCGTGATTACAATGTTTAAAATAAAAATTATTGGTAGTACTAGTTTCTTATTTTTGTACTGTTGGAATCACTGAAAACCATTTATGTTGGCGACATTTTTAGCCCCAGTATGGCCACCGTTGTGCTGCTTTATATAATCTAGTGACTTTACCATAAACTACAAGCAGAATTTGGTCTATTCACCATAACACCATTAGTACGAAGGTTAACTTATGTTTATACAAACAACCACTAGATGGCAATATTTGACATTTGCTATTGTGGAATTAGTGATAGCTTATAAATTGACCGAGTAGTTTGTTGACAGTGAACGCTAAAAAAAAAACAAGTTGGATATTACTCGTGAAGTTTTTCGTTGGATAATTTGTTTCGATTTTAGTAAAGGCCTAACGCAACAACAACGCCCAGAACCCCTCTCCCTGGTAACGGCCTTGGTATGATTATTACAAAATAAGGAATAAAATGTTGATCTAAATTATAGTAGAAAATAAATTTCTAATACAAATAAAAGAATTTAAAAATTTACCACTCGGAACTGAACCGAAAACCTGAAAAAAAAAACGTTATTTTTGCCAGAACGAAAACCGGAACCGAACTGATATATATATATATATATATATATATATATATATATATATATATATATTTTTAATTGAACCGTAACAAAAACCGAAACGAAAAAAATAACGGTTTGAAGCTCTGGTTAATGCTGAATGGTATACAGCAATTTGTTTGTCAGAAGTCATCGACAAAATCAGGAAAAACAACCAAGAACGTCGTATCATTCTTCATCATGACAATGCAAGCTCCCACGCAGCACGTCAAACAATTGATTATTTAAAGGAGAAAAACATCAAAATTAATGTCTCATTGCCCGTATTCACTTGATCTATCCCCTAACGACATTCATTTGTTCCCCAATGTGAAACAATAAATGCGCGGACAGTGGATCACTTCAAGAAGCTATTGAAGCCTTCGAAAACCATGTTTTTGAAATACCAACTTCAGAGTGGAAAAAATGTTTCGAGAATTGGTTTAAACGCATGCATAAGTGTATAAATCTTAATGGCGAATATTTTGAAAAGCAATAAAACAGTTTGTTAAAAAAAAAAAATGTTTCTCTTTCTTAGTTTTTGTAAAAACTATGGCTGCCTTATCTTGGATAATTACTAAAGAAATTACCTATAAACTACAATCTTTTATTAATAGATGTCTTTCCAGAATTTGATCTATTCCCCATAATACCATTAGTATTAGTAAATTAGAAGGACCATGTATTTAATTTGTACAAAATTCCGGTACAAAATCATCTGTCCGTAACTTTCCAGCGAATCCTTTAAACTAAAATTTCAACCCTATTCTAGAAACTTGGTAGTTAGTTCACTGTAACACATGTTAAATATGACATTCATTTAACATCATAAACTTTCCGGTTAGAACCACTCCGGCAGTAGAGTACTCGACAACCCATAGTTTTAAATAATATGTTAATTATGAAGCAGTAGTTAAGAGAGGGGATTGCTGGAGAGGTTAGGGGGTAGGGGGTGGTGGAAGTAACAAGGCGGCTCGTGTATTATGCAAAGCATGGTTAGAGGATCCCTTAATCTGTCTCTCAATTATCCACCTTCCTTGTTGACTCATTTCATGCGTCACTTACCGCTGCAGTTCCGCAGCTCGCCACTAGATTGAACCACTAGACCAATTAACTCCACGCATGTGACAATTAGTTAACCTGACATTTTCACTTGTTTGTTTATAATAGATTATTATCATAATTACTGGCTTAACTATTTGTAATTTCTTTACATTTTGCGTATTAGTAACTTTGTTTAATACAGCGGAACAAACAACAGAATATCAGTGGCGGCTCGTCATCATATTGAGTGGTAGGGTCAAACCAGAGGTGGACTTACACCCCTCGGGACCCCTGGCGCTAAACGCATGGGGGCCCCATTCCCCGTTACTCCAATATATTAATTTGTGCTAAATAATAAAATATCCCCTGGGCCTCTGGCGCGATACCCGTTAAGTCCGCCACTGGGCCAATCTCGGGCCAATCTCCTACTCCCCCCATTTTATCCAAAGTTTTGAATCGGCTCAGCTTGCAGTAACTTAACACTCGTTTATTTCCAATTAAAAAAATTGAAGTGAAGCAGTGGCGCAGCCAAGGGGGGGGGGAGCGACGGGCCTGGGCCCCTCCCAGGACCAGCAGATAACACGGCGCTGCTCGGAGAGTTGAAGATAAAATTTGTTAACCACAACAGTAGTTAATTTTTAAATTACTTCATTGTAAACAATATTGGCAATTTTTATTTTATTTTATTTTTTTTTTTCGCATAAATAAACATTTTTTTAAGATTGCCTACTCTTGATACAGGCCGTTATTGTTCAAGTGAAAATACATCACTTTCTAAATATGCTCCAACGAATTATATGAAGGGGAGCGTTGATCCTTTTTCCCCCCTGATACATCGACTAAAACATTCGCCCAGTCAAATGATAAAACTGTTTTAAACAACGATTCAGATAAGATAAAATGGAAATCCAACTTCGGTATAACCTTCACACGAGTCTGTTCGTTCGGTACAAATTGTGGCCAAGCGGCCGATTTAGAGAACTGAACATAAGTAAGAAAAATATTGAGACTTCAAAAATATATCCCGTGAAAAATATATATAAATATGTATTTATCGAAGAAAAAATCAAGAGAAAGTTTTTGATACATGGATTAACAATTACATTTTTTTATCAACAAATAATGGAATTATTATTTGAACATCATTATCCAACAGCAGGGGTGTCGAACTGATTTGGGTCGCAATCTATTTTTACATACAAAATGATAAGCAATGACGGAACTTTAAATATCCCGAAGGGTTTCTTGACATTTTTTTATAAACAGAAAAGGGAGAGAGTTTTTTTCTTTTTTTTTTTTTTTATTTATTTGACCTTAAGGGAAAGAGTATATTTTACATTTTTCAATATATTTTTCCCCTAAATAAGCTCAAGTGATTTTGATTACCGCTTCAGGGGCCACAAAAAAAAATAAGGTTGAGGGCCGTATGCGGCCCGCGTGCTCTCGAAATTTGATTCGGCCCTCCTCAAGACAAAATCCTGGCTGCGCCACTGATGCGAAGTATGAATTTTCACACATTTCAGGGTTTTGTAGGTATTTTCTAAGTGTAAGAAACATAATACTGGATTGAATTAGATGGTTACGTCCGTAAAATATAATAAGATGAGGAAGTAATGGTATTCGGACTGGTCAGAAATTAAAATTAAAACAATATTTTAACTTCGCTAACGTTTCGATTTAATATTAAATCTTCATCAGAGCTAGGTTAAAAAGTCACAAAATAAAATAAATTGGTCTGATAAATAAAATAGATCGTCCATATACTGTGAGAAGTCATTATTTAAATAATACTGTGAGAAGTCATTATTTAAATAATACTGTGAGAAGTCATTATTTAAATAATGACTTCTCACAGTATATGGACGATCTATTTTATTTATCAGACCAATTTATTTTATTTTGTGACTTTTTAACCTAGCTCTGATGAAGATTTAATATTAAATCGAAACGTTAGCGAAGTTAAAATATTGTTTTAATTTTAATTTCTGACCAGTCCGAATACCATTACTGCCTCATCTTATAATACTGGATGTTTGGTATATTTATCACATCAATATCAACAGGTTTTTTGATAATCACTTATATTCGTTATTTGAGAAATAAGAGCTTCCATTTAATTTTTTTAAACAAAATTTAAATAAGGTGCCAAATATCCCAACGTGATTTCCAGTCTTCATTAGATTAATAAGAAATATTTTACAGTATAGAGTGTAGCGTGGTGTGGTGTGAGAAATTCAGTTTGCAACTATTAAAAAAATATTATTTTTTTAATGTTTTTAATTCCAAAAAAATACATGCTCTATCTTAGCTATAAATACAAAAAACCATAACATTATTAACCATAATTTAACCATGAAATAAAAAAAAAAAAATTAATTTTGTCAAAAAACTGCCATTTTTTTCAAAAACACAATCAATAAAAATAAAACAAATAAATACATATTTGTTTATATTTATCCCGCGCTGTATTTTTTTGATCTCTCTATAGTTTTCCTATATGTGGGTCAAAAGGTTGTACATGTATGCCAAATTTCAACTTTCTATGTTCAGCCGTTTGGCTAAAATTTCTACCGTACAGACAGACAGACAGCCAGTCAGACACATTGACGTTATAAGGGTTTTTTGGTGGTCATACCTACAAAACCCTAAAAATTGAAAACCTCCGGACTAAGAGGTTCTTGCGTAGCAAAGGTTTTTTGGCCCAGGATTTTTGGTTGGGGGAGGGGGAAGATAAAATTATTTAAATTATGAATAATGTTCACACTTCTAAATTTCAAGTGATAATCTAAAAAAAAATTGATGTGAAGTGTGAATATTCACACATTTCAGGGTTTCGCAGGTATATAATAAGTCAAGGCGGTATGCTGAGTGTGTAGGACAAATTTTACTTTGTAGTAATCACGGCAAAATGAACGATATTTTTAAAATAATTTATCGTCTGTTAATCATATAAGACTGGTTATTAAATTTACGCTCTTAAAAATTAAATACAACGTTTGTCAAAATATAACTAGAATTTCAACATAATAAAAAAGCAAAAAAAAAAAAACGGAAAAAATAAAATTCACTCCGTACTCGAACTCGAAACCCTTCGTTTACCAGCAGTGCTCTAACCCATTACGCTATCGAACGCCTTGCATATGAATGTGTTCCATTGGTATAACTTTTGCACTTTGTGAACCAAAAACCACAAAAAATGCGTTATTTTCCGAAAACATAATCTAATCAAAAATTCCTGTTGTATTATTTCGGTTCACACCAATGTACATTACTTAGAATTTTTTCAGATTTTTAGTTTAAACCATCTGGGCTACAGGGTGTGGGACAAAAAATTTTTTGCAATATTTTGGCAAAAATCGCTTTAAAATAATTTATTTTGCAAAAATAAAAATTGGATCATTAATCCACGTACCAAGGGCTTTCATTTGATACCCTACTCAGAATTATAAAAAAATATTTTTATTTTCGATGGGCACATATTTGTTTATATTTTTAGGGGGATATAGTTTTTAGATGATTTAGTATTTTTCCTATGTGCGGGTCAAAGAGTTGTATAAGCATGCCAAATTTCAACTCTGTACGTTTAGCCGTTTGGCTACAATTTTTACCGAACAGACAGACAGACAGACAGACAGACAGACAGACAGACAGACAGACAGACAGACAGACGACAAAATGACGGTATAAGGGTTTTTTGGTCATACCTACAAAACCCTAAAAAGGTCCTCGCTTCGGAAATACAAAGTGATGACCTAAAACAAAAAAGGTCCTGACTTCTAAAATACAAGTGACGACCTAAAAAAAAGGGTCCTCGCTTCGGAAATGCAAAGTGATGACCTAAAAAAAGGTCCTCGCTTCTAAAATACAAGTGACGACCTAAAAAAAAATATCCTCATCTCTATTTTCTAGTGTTTGTGTGTTTTTATTTTTATTTCCTTCCTTTTTAGGGGGGGAGGGCGGTCCTCCCGGCCCCTCCCCTGAGTGCGCTACTGATCATACTGATTAATTATAACAATGTCATCTCTACAGATTTATACATCTCTGATTGTCTTTTCCATATGTATGCCTCCATCAATATTAAACGAAAGTGGGTGTACAATTTCAAGTTAGATTTTATATTCCAGTGTAGTAAATGTAAAAAAGTGGAAATTTTTCAAACGGAGTTCTTCGCTCTTATAGCGCGTTCCTCCGGTAAAAATGTAAAACATTTCAACCCCTCTTTAATTTCATTTCTGAGCGCACCCTTGCTCCAATTTATTTCTCAGTGGTACGGCTCAACATACTTCATGACAGCATTCACTGGAAGCGTCACTACCAGAAAAACACAAACAATTCAAATACCTACCTAAAAACTCGAGGGTACTTCACCAGATATTTTAAATTTTGAGAGAGAGTTAAAAATGAATTATATTTAATAAGAGATGTTTTGTTATTATTTTTATCATTACACTTTCATTCTTTATTCGCAATATAATAAACATTGCTTATAACAAAATTTAACAGTAAAATCTGAAAGGAATTCTTGTTTATTACAACCAGAGAGAGAGAGAGAAGAGAGAAAATAGAGAGAGTGAGAATTAAACGAAAACGAAATAACGATATTAAACGGAATATTTTAAAAAACAATCAAAAACAGAAACGAAATATTTTTTTGTTCAACGACGAAAACGATATTGATCATAATTTAACATCGATTTGACGTAATGTTCTTTTGTTTAAAATCTGATTAATCTATATCAGTGGTATTCAACCTGTGTTTCGTGGAACCCTGGGGTTCCGTGGAACGGTATCAGGGGTTCCGCAACTTTAATTAAATTGTTTTATTCTGTTTTTTTTTTAATGACTGCTTGGATACAATAATTTTGGTAAATTTTGAAAATTTAATAACTTTAAATCTGAGGGTGCTACAAAAATATAGAAATATAGTCAGCTATAAAATATCAATTTTGATCAAAACTAAATTCAATAGTATACATTTAAATTATTATTTTAACCCTTAACTGCATGAATTTTTATTTTTGGCTGAAATAATTCATGGGCTTTGGGAATTGGTTCTTATTAATAAAATTAAAAATTAATTAAAAAAATATATTTAAAATATTAATTATTATTTTTATGAAAAAGTTACCAGTTGAAAGAGTTACCGTTGAAATGCAAATTCCGCTTGATATCCTCAAATCTATTGCAGCCCATTAGTTGAGATACTGCAGGATCCATCGCTGTGTATATGGATATGGCATATATGAACATTCATGAAGTAACGTTCTGATTCAGTTTTAAAAATAAAATAAAAAATAAAAATCGGAATGTGCCATATATGGCACACTATGCGGTAAAGGGTTAAAACGTTTGACCTTAATACTTAAAAGAAAACAGCCTGTTGTGGCTTTTTGCCTTGGGGTTCCAAACACATAGCTTTTAAACTGTAGGGTTCCGCAAATGTAAGAAGGTTGAAGACCACTGATCTATATTAATAAAATTGGAGGCTGTATCTGTTTTTTTATTTTTTCGGCCTCATATTTGGTTTCTACATATTTCAGATGATTACTAGACAATATCTGTATAAAAATCAATGTTTTTCTGTCTGTCTATCTGTCTATCTGCCTATCTGTCTGTCTGTCTGTCTGTATGTCTGTCTGTCTGTCTGTCTGCCTGTCCAAGATTCACACAAAAGCAGCTGGACATATTTTCACCTAATTTGGTATGATGATAGAGTAGAACCAGGATTCGAACATAGGCTATAAGGCATTTCAAAATTTTTTGTTCTAGAAGTGTGTATCGGGCTAAAACTGTTTTTTAAAACATTTAAAATAACTCCCTTATTACTAACTTAATAGAAAAATATATAAATTTAGTAATAAAACAAATATTTTTGTTCAATCAATTTTTTCAATTAGATGAATATTTATTTGGTAAATTACGGGGGGACACCTTCAAACTAAAATCTACATATATCTTATTAAAATTAAATTTCTAATATTCTAAATTAAATTTAAATTAAAATAAATAAAAAAATCTTCCATATTATTGACAACAACACATTTCTATATAAGAAAAATTATTTGTAATAAGATAACAAATCTTTTTTGTTATATATACTTTTCGACTGAAGAAATATTTGAGGAGTTACGAAGGGGGCACCCTAAAACTAAAATCTTAAAATATTTCCCTTATTATTTACTTTAAGTACATCAATAATGTAATAATGTAATTAATAAGAAGATTATTTAGGGGGCAATGGGAGTATTACTTATAATATAATGTTAACAGCAAAAATTAATATGCGAAAATAAACAAATCCTCTCTGGTTTAATGTAGTTTTTAATAAGATATATATTTGGGGAGCTATGGGGAGAGCTACTTATAAACGAAGTATCTCACTTATTATTTACTCAACATCAAAAATATATACGAAAGAGTGGTTTAGAATAAAAATCGATTTTTTGTGTTGAAACTGAAATATCTAATTTTATGTTACAGCAAAAATATGCGTTCCAGAACTCGTATGAAGTACGGGCACTCCAGCTAGTACAGCAAAGCAGTACAGTTACAGCAAAAATATATTTTTTAGGTCTCATTTTGTAAAATAAAGTGCTTTTAGATAGCATTTGTTGCCAAGTAATATTCCGATTCCTAACCTTTTAAAACAATTTTGTCTTCTGAAATCCTCCCAGAAAAATCGTGGGTGCGCGCCTGTTCTTAGTTACTGTCTTTATCGGTTCAGGACACATGTTTACCACAAATTTTCTATATTTTAGTTTAGCAACATTAAATCTTTATATCGAATCGACCAATTAAGACACGTTCTAAAAATAGGTTCTAATAAATTAAGAAGGAGGAAAATAAAAGAAAACTGGTCATTACAGGAAAGGTGTTGAAAGTAAATGGTTCAGCTTGTCAGTGATTGTGATATGCACTCTAGTTGCTAGCTGGAACTGGTGACATTCACCATTAAACGAACGAACCCCACAAACAGGAGAAAAAGAAGAGAGAGAGAATTCTGAACGAGCCACAGCGTTAATAGGGCTCGCGGGTTAGAAAAAGCCATTAAAATCTTTTGCATATTTATTGCCTACAACAGGCGTGGTTTCAATTTACAGAAACTGATATAACCTTATATTTTTACTCGGAATGGAAATAATGTGATTAAATATGGAGATTTTTTTTTGCTTTGTTTTATGTTTACAATATAATTAGTAATTTTTGAAACTCTGAATTTTTACATATTTATGATTTTCCAGGCTTGATATAACGAGCTTTTTAATTTTGTTATTGACTTTGTTTAATTAAATTTATTTCATAAATCTAATTTAGGTATTTTAATTATTTTTAATTATTTTAAAAATACTGTTTGCCGTTTGTATCTATCTCTCTCATATAAGGTGACCACCTCTCGTGTTTATCTCCGGGTTCCGGGTTTTATAATAATTTCTCCGGGTTACGCTTTGCTTATCAGCAAATTTGTATATAAGGGAGGTATTGTGATCATACCTATTTTGACATTTCGAGATTTCGATGGATCTACACGAACTGAGGTCCCTACATAACGTTTTGACTATTTTTAGCATGTTGTCTGTCGGTCTGTCTGCCTGTCTGTCTGTGTGTCTGTCTGTCGGTCCGTGTACACGTGCAGAGCAAATTCGGCTATGAGGATTTTTATGAAACTTCATATTTAAGCTTTTATCAATGGCACGAGTTGATTAACTTTTGGTAAAAATCGGTTAACTAGAAATGGGAATTTACTCGTGTCGATTTTAAGATTTTTGCGAATATTTCAAAACAGAGAAATATTTCGAAAAAATTTATTTAACAAATGTTGCTATAAAAGCAATAACTAACAACTTTTATTTGAGACATTTTTTGATAAAGCAGCATAAATTAAACAAGTACTTTGTGATGGCGGTCGGTCCTGTGGTGGCCACAGCTGATTTTTAGCCTTAGATCACAAATAAATGGTTACTTGGTCACAGGCTATATCTGTTTTCTTATTTTTCCAGGCCTCATAGCCCCCTCGGTTCTGGGTGAACTTGACCAGACTAGGTTTAAAAAAATAGTATATTATGTTACTAGGAGTAGAACGCGCTCTTTTTTGTGCTGAGCTCAAATGTTGCTGCCGAGGCGCAGCCGAGGCTTGCATATTGAGCGAAGCACAAAAAAGGCGTTGTATTCCGAGTGACATATACTATTTTTTCTTCAAGCGTAGTTATTAAAAATTTGCAACCATAAATACTTATAACTTTATAGTTTCAGATATTATTGCTGCTAATTCCGGCGGTGTACATTGAATTGGTTGAGACATTTTTTAATTTTTAATCTTTATATTGTGTATTTTGTAACTAATCAAGAATGATCACAGAATAATAATAAAGTAACTCACTAATAACGTAACTAATTTCTGAATTCACTACAAACCACGCTACAAACATATTAAATTGACAGATGTTTTGTTTATGGCGACTGCTGCCATCAGTGCCATCTGTTGATAACTATATGAACTATTTACTAGTATAAAAATGTTCACATTTTGTTACTAGTAAAAAAATGTATCATTTCTACCGAATGTATTGAACAATGTAATGTTAGCATTATAATCCGCTTGAAGAAAAAAAAAACATTTTTAACGTCAAAAAATAATAAAGTTATAGTTTTTTATAGAGGGGCTCCAAAACCTATGTCATAGCCTGAAAAAAATAAAACAATTACTACGCTCACAAAAATATTATAATTTGAAACTAAAACCTGGTCAAGTTCGCCCCGTTTTACGGTAGTTTATTTCAACTATTCCCAGTTCTATTCACCTATTAATATTTTTATTACTCCTATTATTTTGTCACACGACTATAGATTCGCTCTTAAAATTCCAAGTGCGATAAACGTTTTTTTGTGTGAAATCGTGGTCATGAGTGTTGACATGTTTCAGGAGACTGGACTATTGTAATAACATCTATTCGTATTCGGAAGGTTTTGTGGAGTATTCGAGCGGAATCGCTTGTTTAGCATTTGCATGCTAGGGATTCACGTTCCTAAAATTCGACTTGTGATTCCAAATCACTGATTTGTGTATGGTTCCACATGTCTATGTAAATGTGTGCTTATGTTTTATGTAAATTTAGTCATCTTGTAAATGCACGTTGAATAAATACTGACATTTCAAAATGTTGCCCCCGTTTATTTGATGGCTACTACGTGTGTTTTGCTAAATAGAGACGTTTATATATTATCGACATGTTGCTACATAAGAAATCAAAAACGTAAGGGTTGCTACGCCCGCGTGTATATGATTGTACACATGACTATCGACCAAAAATCAAAAAACATACAAGACAATTGTCAGGTCCTTTCGTATTGTACGGATCTGAATGCTGGGCGACCACAAAAGCGCTGAACGTCGATTACATTCCAGGGAACTATCGGCAACCGTTTACGAGAAAATCGGGCAAGAGTGTGTGAAAAATTAGTTTTTCTTTAATAACTCCAGAGCTAATTGACGTAGAGAGTTGGCGTCTTCAGAAAAGTTGTAGAGAATTTTTAGATCTACAACTTTTGTATTTAAACCATTTTTCTAACGCCAACCGTTTACGAGAAAATCGGGCAAGGTAGAAAATCGAATAACTGTAATTTATAAATAAATTAAAAAACTGGGCCACTGTTCAGAGAGCTCAATATGTCGATAGCCACGGGACGTAGAGACGGAGAGAAAAGAAGAGCACCCTTACTAACGAGTCATGACACACTAAGGTATCCTGTCACACCGATGGTAAACCACTGCCATAAACAAATCTTGTGTGTAGACTAGAGACGGGAATTTCGGCTCAGTTTGCGGAACCGGATCAGTGGAGGTCGTTCAGTTTGTTGAGCCGGTTCATTGATCCGGCTCAGTGATCCGGTTAAGTAAACATGTTTTGAGAGAAGACCCGGTCAGTTGTCGGTCGTTCGCTTGTAGGTAGACGTCGCTTAGAGCCGGCTCTTTCTTAGACCCGGTCAGTTGTCGGTCGTTCGCTCGTAGGTAGAACGTCGCTTAATCCGGTCAGTTGTCGGTCGTTCGCTTGTAGGTAGACGTCGCTTAGAGCCGGCTCTTTCTTAGACCCGGTCAGTTGTCGGTCGTTCGCTCGTAGGTAGAACGTCGCTTAACCCGGTCAGTTGTCGGTCGTTCGCTCGTAGGTAGAACGTCGCTTAGCCCCAGTTCTTATCTAACATTTTTGAAACAAACAATTCACTTTATGTAGCTACTGTATTTTAAACCAGATGTGTTAAGTTTATGGCGATGTTTATTGCCCTTATAAATCGGACATCTGGGATTTGGGAAATATTTTTAATATTTTTATATAGTATGGTTGTAAGAAAATACAGACTAAGCCTATTAGTTTCAAATAAACTGCCTTACAAATTGATGACAATAAATAATACACTTTATGATAATACATTACACGCCGAGTTCTCGCGAAGTTCAACATGACATCGATCCAGATCCGGATCACTCCGGTCACTGCTCACAATCGCCCGACCAATCGTATCCTTGAAACTTGAAACTATACAGTGAGCCGTGAGGCTCATTTCAATTTGGTGAACCGTGTCACTTCGGTCAGTGTACTGAGTCGGCTCAGTGAGCCGGTTCGTTCATGAACGACCCATCTCTAGTGTAGACTTCTAACACAGTTCTATTTCAATTCTATATATTTTAAAAATAGCAAAATTGTACATCATTCAGTAATTCCGTGGTTTAAGTAAATATATTTAATATGTACGGTGGCCTGAGGTAATGTAGGCGTCGTCTCGAATCCACCCTCATAGTCTAGAAGGGGACGTCGGGCGTCGGGGTGCCATCTCATTTACAAGGGGAAGCTAATCACGAATTCACCCCGGAGCCAGAGCTTCCTGTTTACCAAATCGATCACATAATGTCTGACAGCGTCGGGACGGAGACGTCTTCGCCACTTACTCATTATGACGTAGCACGTATGAGCGACTTGCTTAATAAAATTTTGATGAGATGAGGTTATTGATAGCACAAGGAGGAGGGTTTATGTAGTTTAATATGATTGACGGATTTAGAATACAATATTACCGATCTGAGTCATGACAAGAAAAATCTGGGACAGAAAAATGTATAAGTACACCAATTTTCCAACAAAATTTTTCAAAAAATCCCTCATATTTTGAAATTTTGACCAAAAATTTTTTGACTCCGATTTTGGGGTGAAAATTATGAAAAAAAATATTTAAAAGATTCATAAAATCAGGTCTTTTTTTTACAGTTTATGAGTTGCGATTTTTTTTTAATTCACAATCTTCAAAAATAATGTAAATTAATTCATTAAAAAAATTGTCGTAATCTCATACCAAAAACGCGTTAAACGATTACAGCCCCAAATTTTTTCTATACTAACTATACCACGGAAAATCCAAAAATTCTTACTGGTGGTCACTTTCTCTGACAGTTTTTGAGTTGTGCTCCTTTTTAATTAACAATTTTCGCAAATAATGTAAATTATTGTGAAAGTCGTAATCTCCAAATGCTTTAAACCAGTGTTTCTTAACCGTATTGACAGAATCGCCCCCTTTACCACAGTAAAATTATCAAGCGCCCCCTCCCCCAACAAAAAACAAAATTTTAAATTTATACTTTTCTCTATGTAGGTATGTATTTTATACAATTAATTTCCTACTACAAATAAAAAATGATGAGAAATAGAAATAAAACACGTTATTATTTTTATAAACATTATGTATTTATTGCCTTTTATGTCATATTAATATCACATACAACATTATAATAAAATTTAAATAGAATAAGTAAATAATTCAATGTAAAATTTTTAGTAAAAACATTTAAAAAAAAGTTAATGAGATCCTTGAGCCTCATGTGATTGCGCCAATTTCGTAATATTAGGTTCAAGTTTAGTCAAATATAATCTCAAATATCCTCTTTGGCTTATTTGTAATCGATTTCGTGATTTTTTCAATATATGCATTACTGCGCTAAAACCCTTTTCTACTAAATAGGAAGATGGAAATGCTATGATGGGTAATTTTACTTCTTTCCACAGAAGAGGGTATTGTTGGCGAAAACGAACCCAAAAAGCATTATAATCACATTGATTGAATATTATTTTGGCTTCACAGTCATTTTGTAGCTGAATAAACTGCTCTTTTAAATTTTGACTGACACTTTCTACGTCTGATAAAAATGGATTAATTAACCATGCTGGTATCACAAGTTCCTGCAAGTCTTTGAATTGTATTATCATATCTTCAATAAGGGCGTCAATGTGGCTACAGTATGTTTCCAAATCAGAATCCTTGACCGTATCTTCTTTTAATTGTTGCAAAGAAGGAAACTGATGATATTCTCGCCAACAAAGATTATTTTTATATAATTTGAGTTTATTGATAAAGCTCACTATTTTCAATTCTTTTGGCTTTAATAATGCAAAATGAGCAAATGAGCATACCTCATTTTCTATATTGACACAAGACCCACTCGACTTCTACAGCGCCCCCTAAATGCTAAAAATTTAAAAACGCCCCGCCAGACCTCCAAAACGCTCACAAAGGGGCGCTGGCGCCCCGGTTAAGAATCACTGCTTTAAACAATCAAAGCCCTAAAAAACTTGTGATTTCTTCCGATGTTATTTACAAACAGTAAGAATAATTTTGACGACAGAGTACTCATGGACTGGCTGATACTCTTCCTGAGAGAATCGAACTTACTGTTTTATTTGTGTCTGTTGTATTAAGTCTTGCACCTTATTTTAATGTGTTTTATTATTAACCTGTGATATTCGATGGTAATTGAGTATGCGTTATTTTATTGATTTTATTTATTTATTTATTGTTTAATATATTGTTTTTAATATGTAGTGTAGTTATTTAGATGGGATGCGTTAGGCGCAAATAGCCTTTATTGCTGTGCGCCAACATTTTTAATTAAACTCACTAAGAATAATTTTGGTCCGATATGCGATCCTTGAGGAACTCCGGAGGTAGCATTGATAACATTCGAGATGAAGCCATGACTTGAGTTAATTTAGCTTCAGTACGGTGGTCGCAAATATGACAGAAACCAGATTAAAGTTTCTTAAATTAGTTCACATATTTTTCGGGGCATTTGTTTGTTTAGAATCACTGTAGACACATTAGAAAATTTAGGGAGCATCGGTATAAAATATCTATATATTAGAATTACTATGATTGAGACCAAAAGCCAACACAAATTTTAATGTAAATAAATTATCTTAAACAGAAATGTGCAATTAATTAGAAGAAGCTGAGTGTGAGACACTGGGTTTGTTTTTGTAAGGACATACATTTCAACACTTACCCAACTTAAATATGAATTTAAATCAGATCGTAACGCGGGTTTCTGTGGAAGAGAGTCGGAAGGAAACGTGGCGGTACTTGCGACATGGTTGGCATCTTCCGGAACCAGCCAAACACTTCTTCCATGCACATGAACTTGTGGAAAAGCACACAACGTCAGTGCACTGTTTAGGTGGGCGACTGTGCACAATTTACCCACTCTGTAAGTTGAAATTAGTAGCGGGAGAGCACTAGCTGCTTCATAAATTACACAATTATACTTGTCACGACCGCAAGGGTAGTGTGAACAACTTCAGAGACGTTCTCCACACTTAAATAAACTGATTCGAGATCTGCCACAAAATACACACTTAGCACAAAATCGGAAACTAAAAAAATATCATTTTATTTTAAGGAATTAATGTTAAATAAAGAAAAATACGAGGGCTACCTTTTAAGTTTTTACAAAAACTAAGAAATATATAAATATTTTTTTTTGAATAAACTGTTTTATTGCTTTTCAACATATTCGCCTTTAAGATTTATACACTTTTGCATGCGTTCAAACCAATTCTCGAAACATTTCTTCCATTCTGAAGTTGGTATCTCAAAAACGTTTTCGAAGGCTTCAACAATCTTGTGGTGATGAAAATCGCTGTCCACGCATTTTTTGTTTGACATTGGGAACAAACAAAGTCGTTAGGGGATAAATCAGGTGAATACGGGCAATGAGACATTAATTCGATGTTTTTCTCCTTCAAATAATTAATTGTTTGACGTGCTGTGTGGGAGCTTGCATTGTCATGATGAAAAATGATGCGACAATTGATGTGAAGTGTGAATTTTTACACATTTCAGGATTCGCAGGTATTTAGTAAGTGAATGATGATTATTTGGGATGCCAAAACAAATTTTATGTTAAAATATTTTTTTTTGTTAATTTTAATTCGAATACCTAATACCATTATTTTTTTCTAAATATATGCAGTATTTTTTTATATAGCAAGGTTCATTAAGATTTTGAAAATTGCGCCTATGACTTCCATTGATTGTTTTACGTCATAACTCCGCCCCTCTGATTTCTTGTATTCAATTTCAACAATTTCCCCTGGTTATTAAATTTACGCTTTTAAAAATTAAATGCAGCATTTACCCAAATATAACTAGTATATTGAAAAAATAATTTAAACAAAATAAAAATGCAAAAAAAAAACAGAAAAATTAAATTGTCTCGAGACCGGTAGCGAACCCTGGTTTGCAAATTAGAACGCGAGAATGCTAACCATTACACCATGAAAGCATGCTGGTTTAATATGTTACATAAGTTATTAAATATTTTACATGGCCAAGAAAATAACACAAAATATGCGTTATTTTCCGAAAACATAATCTGATCAAAAATTCCTGTTGTACTATTCCGGTTTACACAAATATACATTACTTAGAATTTTTTCAGATTTTTAGTTTAAACCATCTGAGCTACAGGGTGTGGGACAAAATTATTTTTAGACAATTTTGGGAAAAATCGCATTAAAATAATTTATTTTGCAAAAATAAAATTTTAATTGTTAATCGACGTACTAAGGGCTTTCATTTGATACCCTACTCAGAATTTTTAAAAAATATTTCTTTTTTCGATGAGCAGATATTTGTTTATATTTTTAGGGGGATATGCTTTTTAGATGTTTTAGTATTTTTCCTATGTGCGGGTCAAAGAGTTGTATAAGCATGTTAAATTTCAACTCTCTAGGTTTAGCCGTTTGGCTACAATTTTCACCGAACAGACAGACAGACAGACAGACAGACAGACAGACAGACAGACAGACAGACAGACAGACGACAAAATGACGGTATATGGGTTTTTTGGTCATACCTACAAAACCCTAAAAAGAACATTGCTAACTTCTAAAAAATAAAAAAGTTATAGTTATTGATAGAGGGCCTTAGTACCTATGTCTTAATATGAAAAAAATAAAACAATTAGAAGACAACAAGATATGATAATTTGAACCTAAGAACTGGTTCACCCCGTTTTACGGTATATATTTAAATAAGTAGGAAAAAATATTTCCATATTGCTTTCCTTGACGAATAAATGTTATAAAATGAAACCACAGTTGTTAATCTTGAAATATTTAGAGCCGGGAAAGTTGGTAAATTAAATTTTGCGTAATAACGTTTCGTTCCGAAACACCCCGTGTAATTAAATAAGAAGAACAGCCTTGGTATACAATCCTAATATTTTTTGTCGTTATACGAAACCGTGTTTTATCGCAGGAACTCAAATCAACTAAAGTTTATTTAAGGGCTGAAAACGTATAATTGCGCCTGAGGGGAGAGTTTTACTTCAAGTTCACATTACCCCTGCGACTGTGGTTAAGGAAATAATTGTAAAATTTATGAAACACGCCTCGTCAAATACTAATTTAGAGTGGGGAGGTTTAGCGTAAATATCACATGAGACAAGAGAATGATTTTGGTGGAAGAACCACTTGTCTTTTACTAGCAGTATACGAGGGTTACCTTTAAAGTTTCTACAAACGACCACTAGATGGCAATATTGATGTGTCATTACTATATTCGTAAAATTTTATATTTTTTATTGTGAAATCAGTGGCAACTTCTAAATTGACCAAATAGTTTGTTGACAGTGAGAGTTAGAGGATCGGAGAACAGTTAATGCTGATTGGTATACCTACAACAATTTGATTGCCAGATGTCATCGACAAAATCAGGAAAAACAACCAATTAGCTGGGTCAGATCCGAATTTGGAGAAATAAACAACTACGAAGTGGAAATGGAAGAAACAACCAAGTTCCCAACACGTACTATAAAGGATGCATTTTCTACAGTTGAAACAATTCAACATTTTTTTAAATTTAATCAAAATTTAAAAGAGGCTAAAACAGATTCTGCATTGCTACACTTGGAAAAAAATATTAAAAAAAACTTTTTAGAAAACCAAAAATCACAAAAACAAACCAAAATGACAGATTTTTACCGACCGCCAACATATATAAGGGAGGTATTGTGATCATACCGATTTTGACATTTCAAGATTTCGATGGATCTTCACGAATTGAGGTCCCTACATAACGTTTTGACTATTTTTAGCATGATGTCTGTCGGTCTGTCTGTCAGTCCGTCTGTCCATCTGTCCGTCCGTCTGTCCATCTGTCCGTCTGTCTGTCCATCCGTCCGTCTATCTGTCTGTGTACACGTACATAGCAAATTCGGCTAAAAAGATTTTTATGAAACTGCATATTTAAGCTTTTGACATCAATCGCACGAGTTGATCAACTTTTGGTAAAAATCGGTTGACTAGAAATGGGAGTTTACTCGTGTCGATTTTTGCGAATATTTAGCAACAGATAAATATTTCGAAAAAAATTATATAAAAAAGTGGCTGTAAATGCAATAACTAATAACTTTTATTTGAGACGTTTTTTGATAAACGTAAAATTTCTCAAAAAAAGTCTTAATTTTTTCATACTTGTATGTAACGTTTTCATGGTCATGATAAATAACATCTCTGTTAGAAAATATTAGGCCAAGTTATTTCTACTCTGCTGCTAGAATGTATTTTATACAAGTACTTTATAATGGCGGTCGGTCCTGTGGTGGCCACAGATTTTTTTGTTAAAATTTAAATATGTATACATACAGACATACGTACGTAAAATTATTCAAAGTGTTAAGCTTGTAAAATAATTTGGATTGATTTTTTTAGGTTTCGTAACACTTGAATTTTGTTCTTGTTGCTTAAGCTTCTTGCACTAAAACTCTTTTCTAACATAAATAAATAGTACATATTTTTCAATATTGTACCATGAGGTCAAAAACAAATTACATAAGGGTTGGCTATAGAAAAATAAAATAATGTCTACTGCAAGCTTTTTTTTTTTAAATTTTGTGGCCTTTGCAGCTGTGGCAATTAGCCAGGACAATTTTTTATTTGAGAAAATTTCCATGCCTGAACGGGATTCGAACCCGAGACCTTCGCAACGCAGAGCACATGTGTTACCACTACGCTACGCCGATCGGCTACTGCAAGCTTTATATAACAATATATACTTATGACAACAACATCAGTGATGACAGTTAATTAATTTTAAAGCTTGCTGTGGACATTAATTTTATTTTCCATAGCCAACCGTAATGTAATATCTTTTTGAACTCATGGTATTTATCTTGTTTGGATATAGCGATCTACGGATATAACGACCGCATTTAATTGGTCCCTTCAACTTCGTTATAAATGATATCCACTGTATTTGGTTTCTATGATCTCAAAAAAAGGCCAATTACAAAAGTTATCCGATATACGGCTACTTTTCCTATATGTGGATCAAAGAGTGGACTAAATATTTTTTGGTCATAGCTACCTTAAAAACTGTTAATTGTTTTGGTTAAATAATAACCATTTAACCTCTTTCCATTCACTGTTAATTTTAACTAAATTCAAGAGGTATAATCATTTTATTCCGGTTCTGTAATCCAAATTCTCACCACGTAATTTCATTCAAAACTCCAACATATTCAGTTTAATAATTAAGTTAAAATAAAAATCCTATCTTGAACGCAGCATTTTGCATAATTCAACAAGTGTCGTTTAACTCTTGGGAATTCATGCCGCCTACGCCACTGGCAAAGTAATTACGGTACTAATTAGTCCAATTAACACTCTGCCTCGTGCCAGAGCGGCGCTAGGGTCGTGGAACAGTTTCCAAACACGATGGCGCGAATATTTAAATCAACAAGAATATTTAAGTAAAGAGGGGAGGAATTGTTTAAACAGTATAAATAAAGATACAGGGTTCTGTTTCAGATTTTAATTTTGTTTTCTTTTTGAAGTATTGATTAAAAAAGGGTGAAGAATTAAATAAATATTTTTCTTTACAAAATTAAAGGGGGTTTATATTTGCTTTTTTGGAAAGGGTTAGATAGGGATATTTATTTGAATTTGAGGACTTTATTTGAATTTTTTAATAAGGAAAAAGGGAAATTTAAAGTCGATTTTAAGGACTTAAAACCATGAAACCCTGGTTGCAGTGTCTATAATTTTTTTTTATCTTGCTTCACACTAGGGCATTGGCGGCGCTAACGTGAGGTCCAAGCCCTCCTCCGAAATTGCTCATCGATTGAGTTCTTGACCATTTTGTTTAAGCTTTGTCACTCGTTTCCATGGTTTCACTGCTGGAATTTTAAATTTTAACATGTCAACATGGAAAATGAATAACATAAGCAAGTTCCCTTGTAGTGACAACTTAAAAGAATGGAACTCTTTTGAAATGGAATTATAACTTTTTCTCGAGAAAGAATTCTCGAGATGAAACACTAGATAAGTCCTAGTATAGGTCGCTATTTTCATGAAAACACCTAAAAAGCATCCCTAATCTGGAATCCATCGCGTGGCAGACACTGCTTTATAATAGACCGGGAGCTCATGACATTTTTGGTCTCCGATTTCATACAGCATGCCTTTGGGAGGAGAGAATATGTACCCTGTGACAACAAAAAAGGGATGGTACTAAACCCCTGCACGCTTTCCGGTCATAGGGACAATTGCATTTCCACTTGCACAAAATTTTTGTGTTTTTGTCTGATTTAATATTGCTTGCCCTTTTGTCAAAAGAAAGTTATAACAAATTTAAAGTCTTTTAATTATAGGCATGCTGTATGAAAACGCGGAAAATCATATTTTTTTATTACAAGATCACATGACCGTTTGAGCCCTTTGGGACCCTCCGAATCGCATGCATATATTTAAAAGACTTTAAATTTGTTATAACTTTCTTTTGACAAAAGGGCAAGCAATATTAAATCAGAGAAAAGCCCAAAAATTTTGTGTTTAAGTGGAAATGCAATTTTCCCTATGACCGGAAAGTGTGCAGGGGTTTAGTACCATCCCTTTTTTGTTGTCACAGGGTAAATATTCTCTCCTCCAAAAGGCATGCTGTATGAAATCGGAGACCAAAAACTGTCATGAGCTCCCGGTCTATAATGTCATTCGTGTGTCTGTCTGTGAGGTAGATATTTGGTTAGTAGGTCTGTGGTAATTAGAGATGGGAATTTCGGCTCAGTTTGCGGAAGCGGATCAATGGAGGTCGTTCAGTTTGTTGAGCTGGTTCATTGATCCGGCTCAGTGATCCGGTTAAGTAAACATGTTTCCAAGACACAGGTCGGTCGTTAGTTCGTAGGTAGAACGTCGCTTAGAGCCGGTTCTTGCAATATATGAACTGTAAACATGATCCCGAGACACAGGTCGGTCGGTCGTAGGTAGAACGTCGCTTAAAGCCGGCTCTTGCTTAGAGCCGGTTCTTGCAATATATGAACTGTAAACATGATCCTGAGACACAGGTCAGTCAGTTGTCGGTCATTCGCTCGTAGGTAGAACGTCGCTTAGCCCGGCTCTTATCTAACATTTTTGAAACAAACAATTCACTTTATGTAGCTACTGTATTTTATACCAGATGTGTTAAGTTTATGGCGATGTTTATTGCCCTTATAAATCGGACATCTGGGATTTGGGCAATATTTTTAATATTTTTATATAGTATGGTTGTAAGAAAATACAGACTAAAGCCTGGTTTATAATAAGCCCATAGCATAACTGCATATGCATTAAACAATAGATTTGACCCTTCAAAACATCTGTTTGTAATAAACAGAACAAAGAAAGTAGTGTAATTTTTATGCTTATGTTCCATAACATATCTATTATAAACCAGGCTTTAGCCTATTAGTTTCAAATAAACTGCCCTACAAATTGATGACAAAATACACTTTATGATAATACATTACAAGCCGAGTTCTCGCGAAGTTCAACATGACATCGATCCAGATCCGGATCACTCCGGTCACTGCTCACAATCGCCCGACCAATCGTATCCTTGAAACTTGAAACTATACAGTGAGCCGTGAGCCGGCTCATTTCAATTTGGTGAATCGTGTCACTTCGGTCAGTGTTCTGAGCCGGCTCAGTGAGCCGGTTCGTTCATGAACGACCCATCTCTAGTGGTGATCTGGTTTTTTCTTCAGTACGTCACCTTGCCTTGATCGTAGAAGTCAAATAGGTAACAATAACATAATTCTTTATTTATACTAAATTGAGGTGCTCTTAACCTCATCATAAATAACTCGTTGATTTTCTATTTGTGTAACAGCGGTAGTGTACGATACCCAAGATTATTATTGATAGTTTCAGGCCGGCATTTCGTTACTAATTAGAGAAATTACTTAACATAGCATGTTACACGCGATGTACGCTAACCACATTTCATTCTTGCTGCAAAAATGTCACTTTGAAAATTTTATATCCTGAAAATTGTTTTTTGATACATTGAAAATGATTTGGGAAATGTTTTAACTTTGTAATAATCGGATTTTTTTTATATTGATGTTGGAAAAGTATGTTTAGCTGATTTGTGTAATAAATAATCGTCAAAATTATTATTCAATATAATCAACATCATCATTGCTCGTTTGATAACCATGGTTGTGACTTGGCCTTTTTAAATACAGGGTGCGCGGCCAAAATCCCGACAAAATTAGTTTTGAATTTCCCGCTGTTCTATATCACTTGAAGTTGTCGCCATTGGTTCTTTAGATAGCTGTACGCATGTACTAACTAGGATGATTAAGTAAAGGATGCGCTATTCGTGTGTAAAATGTGTGGAAACCCTTACTGAGTGAGAAAGATATATCGCGGTACTGCCTACACACGTACACACGTAATGCGCATGTGCGACCTATGACGCCGATGACATCATCTGTGGTCTGTGAATGACACGTTGTAGCGTTGCAGCCATTATGTTTTTCTGATTGTCGTAAACAACACGTGTTTACATATTTACACGTGTTACAATATTTCTATGTAATGTAAAAAAGTATGTATCAAAATTAACCCCTCTGCGCCCCCTCCCCCATATATTTCATTTTGTACATCCGTCTTTAAATCCTTCATTAATCGAACGATAAAAATTAAATTAATTTCTGGTTTGTGGAGGGATACTCAAAGGATGTGGCCCTTCAACGTCTTATAGGATATATTTTGAAAAGGACCCATAGCTAGCCACCCCTGGTATTTTGAATCATTAAATTTAATAGAGATTCTTGCAACCGGGCCATAGTCATGTAATTTTCAAGATGTTTGGGTAGTATTATTTGGCACTAATATTTTTCAAGCTTATTTTAGTTTATTGTAACTACCACTTTAACTGACTATTAAATTCATAATACTGCCTCCTTTATTGGCAGCCTTTAATTTTTAAAATATCATTAAATATTGTTTTAATGACAAATAATATTATTTTAAAATGATTAGATAAATTTTAAATACACATTTATACAGTTTTAGGACCGTTTGACACGATACGCAGAAAATTAACACCGTGTTATACAAATTTCTCAAATATGTTATAAAATTTGTTGTGAAATTACGAGATTTTAGAATAATTTCTGAGAAATTCCATAATTATTTTCATTTAAAAATACGCTTGTTTCAAATTCAAATGTAGCACATGCGCATTACGTAGTTGCAGTGTGCATAGTACAGACATATATTGCCTTCTTTCTCAACAGAGGTTTCCACACAATCGTCATTGTTGTTAGTATACGAATAGCGCATCCTTTACTTATCATCCTAGTGTACTAAGCAGTCATAACCTCAAAATAGTCGCCATGTTTAAACAAAGTGCGGAATATAACCGAAGAGCTGCGATAATTGAAAGTATTCGCGCTGGGCGCTCAGCGACAGAAATTATTCGATTTTTCGGTTACCCGAAATCGACGGTTTATGATGTCGTCGCGAAATTCAATAAGTCGGAGGAGTCGAAGGAAGGTGCTGCAACACCAGCGAGGAAGATACACTCGAAGGAGCGCGTTGTCAGGACGCCTGAGGTCATTCAACGGGCTCAGGAGCTGATTTTGCAAGATCCAGGACAGTCGATTCGAAAATTTCATCGATGGTCGGAGTCAGTGAAACAATTATGCGTCAAATCATTCAGGAGGACCGGTGCACCCGCCCACACCTGTCACTTAGTGCAAAACTGGTTGTCGGACAAAGTGGACATGTTCTGGTCAAAAGAATTCTGGCCTCCCAACAGCCCTGATTTGAATCCTTTGGACTTTTATGTATGGAGCGTGATTGAAAGAGTCATGAATAAGTCCAGACATCCAAATGTAGCATCACTTCAAGCCGCTATTAAAGCAGCTTTCAATGATATGGACCGTAACGCATTACAAACTGCATGCGAACGCTTCAGACCACGATTGGAGGCTGTTATTCAAGCAAGTGGGGGATACATTGAATAAATTTCTTCTCTATGACGTTGCACATTATTTGGCAAGAAAATTTTTGTTAACTTTTTCATTTTTACAATAAAAAATATAGTTTGAAAAAATTGATTAATTTGTCCGGATTTTGGCAGCGCACCCTGTACTCTCCTAATCTCAGAGATCTAATATATGTTGTCATTTAGATGTGTTTTGGACAAGGTGTTTGATCTCCCACTAAGTAGCATAGCTCATTTCAGTCTCTATGAAGGTAAATCGACGCCAAGTATCAACTGGCATGCCACGTCACCGACTTCTTTGAAGATTCCAGTCCAGCGCCACCCTGCTTATATCCAGTAGTGGCTAGTGAGTAAAATATTTGGGGGGACACTTTTTGATCCATATACTACAATGGTGTCCAGCCTACGGCCCGCGGACCAAATCCGGCCCAACAATAAGTTTCAAACGGATCACATAAAATTTTTGCTCATTATTTTTCTGGAATCACCCTCCCCCGTCCTCAAAAGATTTTCAGATTTTCTCCATTACCCCTGTCCTTAATTGATTTTCAAAATTTGTTCCCCATATTGTCAAATGATTTCCAGAATTTCTTCCAACAGTTCTCTGTAATTTTTAAATATCTGGCCCCCAATCCAATTAAATCTAGCCCTTGAAACATATTAAAAATTCATATACACAATGAATCAAGGTAGAGAGAAATCGATTTTTCTCAAAAACGCGATGAGTAAGTTGGTAAAAATTTTTGATGACCTAGGTTGACTATAATAAAAATAATTAAAAATATTGTAAAAAGTTTTTTACTGAACTCTCTATAAATGTTCTATTTCCATTTTTGTTCGATTATGAAATAATCAATTTTGGCTAATGATCCAATATTTTTACTGACCGCCAACATATATAAGGGATCTCCACGAATTGAGGTCCCTACATAACGTTTTGACTATATTTAGCATGATGTCTGTCGGTCTGTCTGTCTGTCTGTCTGTCTGTCTGTCCGTTGGTCTGTGTACACGTGCAGAGCAAATTTGGCTTAAAGGATTTTAATGAAACTTCATATTTAAGCTTTTGACATCAATGACACGAGTTGATAAACTTTTGGTAAAAATCGGTTAACTAGAAATGGGAGTTTACTCGTGTCTGTTTTAAGATTTTTGCGAATATTTCACAACAGAGAAATATTTCGAAAAAATTTATTTAACAAAAGTTGCTTTAAAAGCAATAACTAACAACTTTTATTTAAGACATTTCTAACAAGTATACCTATTTATAGTTAGTACTTAAACGTATGTATGCACCAATGACTGTTGACTGTTTACAACGTGGTTGTAAACAAGAACCCTAGTTATTTTGTAGTTTATCAATGTGATTATAGTTATACGGGATAAATGTTTTATGGCGATCTTCGAAAATAATATGGTATGTGTTATATACCACTATGAACCTCATTCCATAAAATATATAGGTTTATATAACAATCTTTTTATTAAGGGTTCTTAAAATTTAACTGGCTTTTTAAAAAACACTTTCTATCCAAAGTTTATTTGTATTTTTTATGTTTAAAACTTTCCCCCTTATTATTCGAACTTCTTAAAAAATTCTAATAGCTTTAATAACCTCAAAATATAAACTCCATTGTCTTAAGTTAGTAATTAATTTTAAGAAAAATGAAAAACAAGTAAAGTTTTTTAATAATAATCCATTGTTGTATGCGGTAGCTAATTGCTTTAACTCGGAAAGACTGTGGATGGGGACCGCATTAAACACATACAAATGTTGTTTAATCCGAATTAGCATAAGCCAGTCTTGTTGTTTGAATTCTGAGCGGCTTTAATCTAGGCATCAGACCTGATCTCAGGGCTTTGGAAGGGGAGAAATAATGCAAGGTATTAACTTGATGTTACACAGGGAGGATATTGTAAAAATTTTAATATTAAAAGAAAAATTATAGAATTGAAAAAATTAATTAACACAAATTTAAAATTGATTTTATGAAACAATCAGTTGTCAGTGATGAGTAAATGTAACACGTTCCCCACTCCTTTTTATTACACACCGCTGACCTGATACGTAATGAGCTCATTACGTAATAGGTTGAGCTCATTACATAACAGGTTCCAGCAGCAATGGTCGACCGTTGCCAAGATTATTAAAGTAAAGGTTGTCCCGTAACTTGTAGAGGTGGGGGTAAATAGCGAAGCTACGCGTCATCTGTATGCTAACGGGACGTCAATCTTTGTTTATCGTATACGTTATATACACATGAAGTTTGATTTTTTGCTATAAATATAAAAATATCGCTTAATTTTTTGAATTTCTACTTGTTTTAATTTATTTTTTCTTCGAAAGGAATTTTTCTTCGTTCTAAATAAAATTTCTTACATTCATTTTTGATGTTAAGAGAATAATAAATGAAATATTTCAATATTTTAGATTAAAAGTGTCCCCCCGTAACTACCCTAACATTCATCAAACTGAAAAAATTCGTAAGCAAATAAGATTTGTTTTCTTATAAATAATTATTATTGTATAGTTTTTTCTGTTAAGATAGTTCTGTTTATAAATGAAATATTTTAAGTTTTTTAGCGCCAGTTTTAACCCAGAAAATTTTGAGTTATCATGTCTATATTTGATCCTGGTTCTATTCTATTGTACCAAATTTCGTTAAAATACGTCCAGCCGTTTTTAAAAACTGATATAACCTCCAATTTTATTAATTACTATATTATTATAGAAATTTGTTTTTCTATATTTATTTAAAAATTCCTAAAATTATATTTGTATTCAATTTTATTATTATTTATTAACTATAATACAAATATCCATCATCTTAAATTTTATATAAATCGCTATAAAAATTCCTTAGGATTTTATTTATAATTTATTCAGTAGAACTGTCTTGAAATAAATATCTGTTATGAATATAGTCAATAAAAATATTTAAAAACATGCAACATCTATATTAATTTTGTATGCAAGTTTGAACTACGCATACATATGACGTATTCCCTGTCGCGCTCTGATTGGTCAGAAGTTACAGTCTATAGTGATCCAATTAATAATTTAGACGAACTAAAAAATAAAATATCTCTTGCTTGCAGCAAAATTTCTAAAAATATGTTAAGCAATGTAATGCGAAACATAAAATAAAGAATAAAATTGTGTTTAAACAATAATGGATATTTATTCGAACGATATTTGTAACCAAAATAATTTTTATTTTTGTTTTTATTACATGTAAGTTTTTAATCGTACTATTTTATAAGTTTGTAACGTTGATATCTCCGTTATATATAAAAAAAATCATTATAAACATGTTTAGTTTTTTGTAAATACAAAAAAATCTTTATTCAAATGGCCTAATAATATACAGGTATTCCATTTAAAAACATCTTTATTTTCAAAATATCTGGTCAACGAAACATCTAAAGATATTTTTCATGATATTTCCAAGACATATTAAGCCGCATTCAGAGCTCTTAAATCAATAGCGCATGCACTGTAGCTTATGGACTGTTCACTGTCACCAGAAAGTTTGTCGTATGATAAGACGTGCAACCGTTCAGACCTCCAAATTTAATACGCTGTTTGTTGTGGATTGTGCATAATTTTCTAAACTTATAGCTAGTGAGATGTTTTAATGAGACAGACATATAAACACATTGGCTATCGTATTCTATCGTATAACCTAACATAATGTCATCATTAACAAATCTTGCTCAAAATTACAAAGACGGACAGTAAATACGATCAATTTATGTAATAAGGTTAGGTTTAAGTAGTTAAAATCTAAGACAACAGAATTATAAGGACGATAATACATATAAAATATTTTACGAAGCTAAATAGTTGGTTTCAAAATTCACGGATGGAGGGCTATTTGTAACGTACTAATTTATAACAGATGTGACCGGTACATGGAACGTTAAAATAATGCATTAAAGCATAACTCAGAGCGACACAACGAACAGTCTATAACTCGTTAATTTAAAGAGGTCTTAGTTAGTTAGTTAGTTAAAATTTTTGGCGCACAGCAACAAAGGCTATTTGCGCCTAACGCAGCCCATTTAAATGACTAGACTATATCTTAAAAACAATATATTAGACAATAAATAAATAGATCAAATCATTAAAAATACGCATACTCAATAAAAGAAATCTTGCACTGACAAACACAAATAAATAATACAAAAGGTCTGTTTGAAAATTTGAACAGACTCAGGGTGATGGTAAGAGGCTGTAAAGGGGCCAATTACCATCGAATATCACAGTCAATAACTAGAAACACATTAAAATAAGGTGCAAGACTTCAAGCATAAAACAATAAGTTCGATTCTCTCTTTAAGGCTGCGTATAACTCCTAGTGGTTACTAATTTCTTATACAAAACTAAAAATCTAAAATAAAATTAGTATCAACCTATACATCAAATTTTGCACCGAATTTTTATCTATCTAATAAGATATTTTTAATTGTAGAAACATTTATTGTAAAAATATTATCGCTCAATAACTTAAAAATAGACATCAGCGATATTGTTCTGTAATTTTTTAAATCTATTTGTGGGTTTCGAATAACTTTTATATTTATATAGTTTTGTGTAGAAATATTCAAATAATACGTCAACATTTTTTTCGACTTGATTCCTTATAGTTTAGTGCCTTCGTCGAAAAATATTATACTTGATGATAATGTAATGCCATTTGGTACACGTATTCTTTACGAAGATTAAATCATTTTTCTTGTAACACCTATTTTGAAAACATCGGCAGATTCAAGATGGCGGCAAAAATAGACTACCAAGTATAATAACTATAAGTAGTTTTCACAATAGAGCAAAATAGCTATAAACATATTTGTAGAATGAAGTTTTAGCTACAATTTTCCGCATCGTACGCAAATATGCGTCAATTGGTTTACAAGATGGCGTCTATAATGCAATTTGCTTATTTACAATTACATTACAGCTTTTTCTACAATTAAAAATATCCTACTAGATAGATAAAAATTCGCTGCAAATTTTGATATATAGATTGTTATTAATTTTATTTCCGATTATTAGTTTTGTATAAGAAACTATTGAGAACTATAGGGTTGTGCGCCGCCTTAAAGAGGTTTGAATGCGGCTTTAATCGCACAATTTCTTAAACTCCCGTAAAAAATTCTTTCGAAAACTACGTATTTACTGGCCTAAATTTATTGTTTTATAAGTAATTGTAAGCCTAAATAAATCATCGTGGCTTGAATCATTAGTGAATGTAACAATTTGTCACTGTAAGATTTATTTTCTAATAACAATATTTTCTTATAAAAGTCATTTATGTTGTGAAGCAAATAGAATCATTTATCAGAAAAGCTCTCCATTAAAGAAAAGGAATGACACATTCTTTCACTCGAATACCCACAACTCTACCCTAACAAACATCACCAAAATGTTCCGAATAATATTACTTAATCCTAATCCTGTATCAACCGGTTTCCATTTAAACTTGATATCAACGATACTAGAGTTTTGCCATTTTCATTCTATCCCCTTATTTCTCTTCGCGGCATCCGTATATCTTTTTAATATCACGTAGTACGGCCATATTTTTTCATCCCCTTGTTCGAATCTAATCCATTTAGCCACCCTCGTAGCAGCCGTCAGACTTAATACCTTGCTTTATTTTCATCAGCATCACAGACCGGATTTAGGAAATTTCCCTTTTAATAACAATCTTTCAATATTTACAATTGTGAATTATTACTTTCGTTTAATCCAAATATTTCTAATCTACATATTGATTAATTGATTTCAAAATCGTAAAAAGAACTACGAGGAAGTAATAACGTAGATGTATAACAACAAACTAGGTCAAAGGTCAAGCAAATAATACCACAGAATAGTGGTTCACAACCGGCGTGCCGCGACACGAGATTTTCTGTGGTGGAGTTTTAGAAAATATCTCAATAAAAAATTGCCGTAGATGATTTATAGTATTTCCATAATGAAATGGCCACTCTCACTTGCGTATTGCAATAATGACTGGTAGTATAACCATTATACCTGCTGAGTTTATGGTTCTGTTAAAAATAGTTGCCAGGACCGTAATAATTATTTTAAATAAACGCGTTTTCTATATGCTATTTAGAAATGAACTGTATATACTCACATGACATTTATTCATATTTTTAACAGGCTTAGGACTGGCTATACAGTCGATTACGCTTAATTGGGACACATCGGGACTTAGGCATTTTGGCCCAATTAAGCGGCTGCCCCAATTAAGCGAATTTCACATAAAATTAAACAATGCATATTTTTCTTTCAATAATTTTATTTTATAAACTCTTGGACAAAACTATAAATTACATATAACCAAAAAATATAAACTTTTAAGAAAAAATAATAATAAATTCCAGAATAACAATACAATACAATTTAATTCAATGCAAAAATGCGTCAAGTGTAGTCTGTCTTTTGTTTTTGTAACATTTCACTTCTACAAAGCACAGGTATACAGTGCGGATGTAGGGCTCCCTTCATTTCGCTGTAATATTAAATAACGCTGTAATATTAAATTCCTTGTACATATTTTTTCTTGAGAATATGAGTAATATAATATGTACTGTGATCTTAAATTTACTGTCCCAATTAAGCGGAATGTTGTCCCAATTAAACATGTAAATTTACTGTTGGTTCCTTGGTTTGGTTTCTGTTCTTTGAGATTTGGCCCAAATAAGCGGCTGCCCCAATTAAGCGGTGGTCCAATTAAGTGGAATCGTCTGTATTTGAATTTTAAATATAGGCATGTTTGAAAATCGTTTTGTTTTAAAGTCTTTATAGTCTATATTAAATACTTCAAATTTGCACAAAAAAAATCATTATTATCATTGTTTATATCATTATCAGAGTTTGTGTCACTACCACTGTCATTTAAATTAATAATTATTGAAGATTTATTTGTTGGATTTATAAAAAAAATTGTTTCAATTGTCTTAACATGTTCTACACATTTTTTCCAAAAATCACTACTTATAGCACTTGTTTCGTCTTTAATTAATTGTACTATATTGTCACTTTCTGTCGGTATTTTTCTGGCGCACATTACCTTTTAATTGGCTCCATATTAGTTCTATAGGGTTTAAAACACAATAATATGGCGGTAGTCTTAAAATAGTAGCCACGTCCACATTTTCGCACTCCAAATCACCTTGCACAGATTCACTATTTTCACTACAGAACGTTGGAAATTAATAACAGGAAATTAGGGATGGTTAATTTCAGGATTGTTGACTACTCTTTGTGAAATTTTTACCAAAAAAACAGATTGTTACAAGTAAAAAACGCTTTTAAACTAAACGTTGGAAATTAACTAACAAACAAATATAACAACCCCTAAAATTTAGAAACAATAAGATTATAAATTTGGAAAATATCCTTAATGGTTTTTAAGAAACCTCAATTGAACTAGTGTTACATCTATTCTATTTAAATTTAAAATGACCTTAATACCCCATATATTCTTTTTAGGGCAACGAGTCTATAATTACTGCCATAAACCCATTACCGCTTTGTTAAGCTTCTTAACAAGAGTGGCCATTTCATTTTGGAAATACTATACTTACCAACGACATATAAAACAAGCGTATGATTCAATCTAAAAGGTTTTCAAAATCCGTTTTAATTCGTCAGTAGCTACATCAAGTGAATTGTTTGTTTACCATACTATACTAGCGTCGGCGAATCAGTGCAGTTATGTCACAATACGTAACACACGAATGTATTGGAACAATTCAACTTTTTGTTACGTCGTGTAACGTAACTGCACTGATTCGGCGACGCTAGTATATTAACCCGGCAAAAATGTTAGACAATTCACTTCTATAGATTTTTATTTATTTAACTTCTTTATTTCTTTATAACAAGATAATAAGGAGAGAGAGAGAGAGAGAGAGAGAGAGAGAGAGAGAGAGAGAGAGAGAGAGAGAGAGAGAGAGAAAGAGAGAGAAGAATTTGTCAATAAGTCATAATTTACGTCTTGAATTCATTCTAAGAATATTAACAAGAATAAAGGTAATAAAGCGGCAAATACTCCTATGTTTTTATCGCATTTATTCCACTTGACCCAACAATTCCGCTGTCTGTTCATATAATGCAAGAGCCGGCTGAGCGACATCTACATATATATTGCAAACCAACAACCGTGTTGAACGGTGGGAGAACTGACAACTGACCTGTTTCTCGGGGACACGTTTACTTAGCCGGATCACTGAGCCAGATCAACGAGCCGGATCAATGAGCCGGATCGCTAAGCCAGATCAAGGAGCCCGATCACTGAGCCGGATCAATGAGCCAGTTCAGCAAACTGAACGACCTCCACTGATCCGGTTCCGCAAACTGAGCCGCAATTCTCATCTCTAGTATTCACGTAAACCCTAGCAATTTCGCTATATTTCTCGAACACAACCTACCCCGATTTTTTTTCGGTACATTTACCTCTCCACAACTCGTCATACATTGTCATTAACATTTTAAAAATAAATAACTATCCATTGGACCACAAATCAGGGTGTGAAAACGCCAATCAAACCACTCAAATAACCGATATAGCATAACATGACTTATCATCAGTATATCGTTGAGCGAGGGTGCTAAGTGCAAACAGTTGGGGTGACATACAACCAGTGCAGGCCTGGAATCAGGGGAAATTAATAACAGGAAATTAGGGATGGTTAATTTCAGGATTGTTGAGTACTCTTTGTGAAGTATGTGAGATTTTTACCAAAAAAACAGATTGTTACAAGTAAAAATTTATGTGAACTGATTTTTCACACATTACAGGGTTTCGCAGGTATATAATAAGTGAAGACGGCATGCTCAATGTGTAGGACAAATTTTGCTTTGTAGTAATCACGGCAAAATGAACGATATTTTTAAAATAATTTAACGTCTGTTAATCTAAGAGCTTTAAAAACAAATTTTATTGTTAATTTTAATTTGAATACCTAATACCATTATTTAGGTTTCTATATGTGTGCAGTATTTTTCAAATTTAGTTTCATTAGAATTTTGAAAAATGGCTTACATTGGTTGTTTTAAGTCAAATACTTCGCCTCTCTGGTTTCGTATACATGACACATAGAATGAAAATATAATTCCAACTGGTTATTAAATTTACGCTCTTAAAAATTAAATGCAATATTTGCCAAAATATAACTAGAATTTTGGCAAAATAATTTAAATAAAATAAAAATGGAAAAAAAAATAAAAAAATAAAATTGTCCCCTCTGTCCGGGAGCGAACCCTAGTTTGCTGGGGAGCAAGTGAATAAGCTAACCATTAGACCAGGATACGCCTTCTAGTATAGTTATAGTTATGTAAACTATAACTTTTGTGCATCGTCACCAAAAAAACACAAAAAATGCGTTATTATCCGAAAACATAATCTGATCAAAAATTCCTGTTGTACTATTCCGGTTCACACTAATGTTCATTACTTAGATTTTTTTCAGATTTTTAGATTACTCCCTTTGGCTTACAGGTGGGACAATTTTTTTTGCATATTTTTGAAAAAAATAGCGTAAAAATAATTTATTTTGCAAAAATAAAATTTTGATCGTTAATACACGTGCTTTCATTTGACAACATACTCAGAATTTAAAAAAATATATATATGATTTTTAGGGTGATTTTTACCGTTTTTTAGATATTTTAGTATTTTTCCTATGTTCAAAAATATTCAAAGAGTATAAGTAGTTCAATTCTCTAGGTTTAGTCGTTTGGCTACAATTTTAACCGAACAGACAGACAGACAGAGAGACAGACAGACAGACAGACAGACAGACATACATACATACAGACGGTCATCCTACAAAATCCTAAAAACGCGTTTAAACTAAAACTTCCGTGGTTACGTGGTAAAATGATTAAATATGAAGCGTACGGACACGGGTTCAAATCCCGGACGGTACTAGAGATGGGAATTTCGGCTCAGTTTGCGGAACCGGATCAGTGGAGGTCGTTCAGTTTGTTGAGCCGGTTCATTGATCCGGCTCAGTGATCCGGTTAAGTAAACATGTCTCCGAAACACAGGACGGTCGTTAGTTCGTAGGTAGAAAGTCGCTTAGAGCCGGTTCTTGCAATATATAAACTGTAAATATGATCCCGAGACACAGGTCGGTCGGTTGTTCGGTCGTAGGTAGAACGTCGTTTACACCCGGCTCTTGCTTAGAGCCGATTCTTGCAATATATGAACTGTAAACATGATCCCGAGACGCAGGTCGGTCGGTCATTCGGTCGTAGGTAGAATGTCGCTTAGAACCGACTCTTGCTCAGAGCCGGTTCTTGTAAACATGATCCCGAGACGCAGGTCGGTCGGTCATTCGGTCGTAGGTAGAATGTCGCTTAGAACCGACTCTTGCTCAGAGCCGGTTCTTGTAAACATGATCCCGAGACACAGGTCGGTCGGTCGTTCGGTAGAACGTCGCTTAGAGCTTAGAGGTAGAACGTCGCTTAGAGCCGACTCTTGCTTAGCGCCGGTTCTTTTAAACATGATCCCGAGACACAGGTCAGTCAGTTGCCGGTCGTCCGGTCGTAGGTAGAACGTCGCTAGCCCCGACTCTTATCTAACATTTTTGAAACAAGCAATTCACTTTATGTAGCTACTGTATTTTAAACCAGATGTGTTAAGTTTATGGCGATGTTTATTGCCCTTATAAATCGGACATCTGGGATTTGGGCAATATTTTTAATATTTTTATATAGTATGGTTGTAAGAAAATACAGACTAACCCTATTAGTTTCAAATAAAGTGCCCTACAAATTGATGACAAAATACACTTTATGATAATACATTACAAGCCAAGTTCTCGCGAAGTTCAACATGACATCGATCCAGATCCGGATCACTCCGGTCACTGTTCACAATCGCCCGACCAATCGTATCCTTGAAACTTGAAACTATACAGTGAGCCGTGAGCCGGCTCATTTCAATTTGGTGAACCGTGTCACTTCGGTCAGTGTACTGAGCCGGCTCAGTGAGCCGGTTCGTTCATGAACGACCCATCTCTAGACGGTACTTCTGCAATACGACTGATGATTGCATGACAGTGTAAATGTTTATCTAGTTTTTAATAAACTCATATTAAAAGTTATTACTTTTAATATAGAAACAAGATTGCAATGCATTGTTGGAGACAAATGTTGAATGGCGAAAACGACATTAATTTAAAAAAAATAATAGTGGGAACCTATTATTATTATTATTGACCTAGATGGCGTTTAAGGGCGAAGAAGATAAGTTCTCTAGTTACGTAGTCAAAAAAATTAATGTGAATTTTCACACATTTCAGAGTTTTGTAGGTATTTAGTAAGTGCTAACAAATTGTGGGTACATATGGAAAATTATTAATTTCGATAACTTTTGAATAATTCACATCTTCCATTTAGAGACTTCTCCAAGAAAGCGCGCCTCTTACCGTTATTTATTTATTGAGAATGAGTTGTAAACGGAACATACTCAACACTACAACTACAAAGCAGTTAACCAGCTGTTGTAATTTTTTTAAATTTTCTGGTAATTCTGTGACATTTTTCCATTAAAAATTCAAACCATCATAAAAGCCCTTCGTGCAAGTGACAAGTTACACGTCATGGCCAGAAGTCATAGAAACCCTTGGGCAGTATTTCGGATGAAATTAGTGGAACGTGCCCGAATGACACATGGTGTAATCTGGGCCTTGTGTGAGTTACTCCCTCCACATCCTGTGTCAACCCACTAGAGTACGCCTGGAATCACACCCCAGTTCTCGATTACAATATTAACCGCTCGATTGCTCGGTCCGGTTTCCCCTCATATTTGATGAGTACAGTAGCGGAGATTTGGATTTGGACACAGAGTGACATTTCAAATGGGGTTTTAAGATTATTAAATAACTGTCAAACATTTATGCATATACTTAAATCTGTATTTATTTTCGACATTCTTATCACAACCGTACTATTTTATGGCGTTGAGATATGGAGCGTTCCACTAATTTCATCCAAAATACTGCCCAAGGGTTTCTACGACTTCTGGCCATGCGTTTAAGGCGGCGCACGACCCTATAGTTCCCTATAGTTTCTTATACAAAACTAATAATCGGAAATAAAATTAATAACAATCTATATATCAAAAATTGCAGCGAATTTTTATCTATCTAATAGGATATTTTAAAATTTAGAAAAAACTGTTATGTAATTATAATTAAGCAAATTGCATTATAGGCGCCATCTTGTAAACCAATCGACGCATATTTGTGTACGATGCGGCAAATTGTAGCTGAAGCTTCATTCTACAAAAAGGATTTTAGCTATTTTGTTCTATTGTGAAAATTACTTATATTTATTGTACTTGGTAGTCTATATTTGCCGCCATCTTGATTCTGCCGCGGTTCTCAAAATAGTTGTAACGGGTAAAAATGATTTAATTTTTGTGAAGAATACGTGTGCCAAGTGGCATTCCATTATCATCAAGTATAATATTTTTCGACGAGGGTTCTAAACTATAAGTAATCAAGTCGAAAAAAATGTTGACGTATTATTTGAACATTTCTACACAAAACTATATAAATATGAAAGTTATTTGAAACCCATAAATAGATTTAAAAAATTACAGAACAATGTTGCTGATGTCAATTATTAAGTTATTGAGCGATAATATTTTTACAATAAATATTTCTACAATTAAAAATATCCTATTAGATAGATAAAAATTCGGTGCAAAATTTGATGTATAGATTGATACTAATTTTATTTCAGTTTGTTAATTTTGTATAAGAAATTGGTAACCTCTGGGGGTTATACGCAGCCTTAACTTGTCATTTGCACGAAGGGCTTTTATGATGGTTTGAATGTTTAATGGAAAAAATGTCACAAAATTACCAGAAAATTATCAAAAATTACAATAGCTGGTTAACGGTAAGCAGGCGCGCATTCGTAGACTATCAAGTGCTTAAGAACCCCCCCCCCCGCCCTGTTTCCTTGAGGGGTTATTCTAAAAATCTGAAAAAATCTTAATAATGTACATTCGAATAGGTTAATAGGAACTTTTGGTCTGTTAAGTTTTTTAATAAAAAATCAATTTTTTTAAAAAAACAGTGAAATGTTTAAAATGTATTGAGTGGCAGTGGCGGACTTTCGCAGAGACAAAAAAGACTTTCGTCTTGGGCCCGTAATTTTCAAGGGCCTGGATTTGGGAGGTGAGAACCTTTTTTTTTTGCTCTTCACTTGGATTTGGGAGGTGAGGACATTTTTTTTTTTTTTTTGCTCTTCACTTTGAACGCCTCTAGGTTGAGGGCCCGTAAATCAAAAATGTCTTGGGCCCGGCGAAGGCTTGGTCAAAAATAAAAGCTTTTAAGACGTAGGATAAGGAACGACTAAGTTAGTTTTTAAATTTCTTCATTATAATACGAATTTTCCCAAAAATATGCTTAAAAAAACTCTTGTCCCGCACCCATTAAAACCCAGGAGGATTCATCTAAAAATTCTGTGCAATGCATGTTAATGCGAACCGGAATAGTACATAAGGAATTTTTGATTTGATAATTATTTCGAAAGTTATAGAAAAGAACAAAATATATATATATGTATATATATACATTTGGGCTAAGCTACTAAGGCCAATATCCAATAAGAAGCATTTTATTTTTGAAAATTTTGAATTTGACGATTGTACAATTTTGGACAACACAAATATCCATGCTATAACCGAGATTCGAACCCGAGCCCTCATGAAATACATTTTCTGATATTTTTTGTAATATGCAACGATAGCAACTATAAAGTGATGACATATATAACAGATTGTATATAGACGATTTTTTGACATGTATAGTCGGTTTCTTTGCTTCAAGTGGAACTAGATTTTCAAACCTAGTAACTTTTACCGATTGATTGAAGCTTTTAATCATTTTGTTCATCAAAATCCCACTTCAATATATAAAAAACTAGCTAGTGACAACTTAAGAAAATTAAAATTACATTTAGTCCAGCTGAAAGGTTTGGAATAGCATATATATACTGTTGTAGCCTGTTTTTGTGAAATAAACATTGTAAGAGTTGTTAATAATTCCCCATGTCCAACGAGCGTGGTATATAAATAATAAATCCGCAGACTGCGCCTCTGGTGTAGGGTGTTAGTATCAGGAACTGACGTTTCGCCGTTCATTTTCCGTAATGTGGTTTGGGTAGAAAAAGCACAAGAGTGTGTGGTCGATTTATAAAGAATGCCGTGAAACGAACGATTCATTTTTATTGTATTACACTCTCGGATAGCACGTGATCACATTATAAGTGTACTTCTTAAGCTTTTTACATTCTTAATCGAAAATCTTTCTTAACATATTATAATATTAAATTGAATATCATGTGTGCGTGGAGAATCACTTGTTATTAACAATAAACTTAATTTATTAACAGATAAATTGGATTTTTTACCATAAAAAAGTTAGATTATTAAGAAAATGTTGAAAAGATTTCTTTAGCGGAGAGTTTGAATTTTGCTGATTTCTGTATACTGCCGCGATAGGCGTACTCAAGTTTTGAATTCATGGGGGCACCCGGGGAATTTTTAAAATACAAGTAAATAAGTGATAACCAAAACAAAAACGAACAATGGCGCCCAACAAGCCTCGCGCCCCTGGTACTTGCCCCAATGCCAGGGCGTTGCTACGGCTCTGGATGAACCTGATGCTCTGATAGCAATTGTTCAATATTTGGCTTCAAATTAGTGAGGTATAGTCTTAAATCTTCACGTCCGACGATTTTTATTGATTCTTTTTTTCTAAGAAGATTACCACCTGCGTTAAAACCCCTTTCCACGATGTTTTTTCTGAACTGCACCTTAAGTTCTTCATTAGTGCTTATTCTGATCAGTTCTTCTTGTAATATGACATCCAATTCTTCAATGTCACCGTATGGATTGACAATCCGCTGTGGTATTTCCATAGTCAAAACATCCTAAAACCTACGGAATGCCTAAATGTTGATGATGACCTGCCTAAATGGAGACCGCTCGCGTGGATCACCATTTACTTCTCGTGCACCCCCAATTTTTTTTTTCTCGCTGACATGGACCCCCTTCAAGTCTATATCGACCCTTGGGGGTCTATATAGACCACCTTGGAAATCATGGTTGTAGACAGTCACTTTCACACTGTCAAGGTCGCTATTATCCACACTGTACTGCAGAAATTTTCGACTGGATACTGTAAAAATAATTGTCGAAAAGCTTACAGCATAGACCTTCTGATTTAGTACAACAATACGCTTAATTTTCCACCAGATGGCGTCTTTAGTAAGATATTGCTAGGTTCTAGCTTTTATATATCTTATTACAATTCTGTCCATTTTCATCCTGATCATATGTCCCACCTAATGTAATATACAACCAGTCATTTCCAAGTACCTTTCTAGACTATTTTCTATTTAGATTATCTTTCAAATAATAAGGAAATAACTACAATTATAGTAAGTAAATATTGATTTAACATTAAATCTAAATTGTTTTGGCGCAAACCAACTTCCTTATTATTAATACAGAAATATGATTGAGTTTAGATATAAATATAGTAACGCCTTTTTCCTTTTAGACAGATCTGCCCACATGCGTTTAAATATTATAGTCTAGACAGTATTTATATGTGTTCTATTTATTCTTCGTTCGCGTGTTGAACATTTTATTCAGTATACTAATTTGTCAGGAAATTGTTAATATGAGTTTCGTGGCCAATATTATGTCAGCTTTGAATTAAAATTGGAATCTTAAAGACAGTGGCGTATTCCTTTTTTCTTTGCCAAATGAGGTCTTTTGGATTTGATTTCTTCTTTCAATCTGTCTAATAACGACGCATAATACTATCCTGTTATTGTGTTTGTTATTGTGTCCATGTTGCAAGCAGTCGACAAAAATTATTCCTCGGGAATCCCTTAAGACCATAGCCTTAACATCAACTGATGACATAATTTTGGCCTTCTTCGGAGTTGGTTGACCGCTTGTTATACACTGTTTTGATTGTTCTTTGGTCTCCGGAGTCTAGTAATTCATCCACGTTTCATCTACAAAACGTCGCAAAAAATCTTTTGTATTGCGTTTGAACATGTCTAGATATTGCTGAGAGATGGTCATTCGTACTTGCTTTTGGTCGTTTGTTAGCAAACGCAACTCCTATCTTGCAGTGAGTTTTGTAATGTCCAAATGTTGGTGTAAAATACATTTTGCGCTATCATATGAAATGCCTACTGCCTCTGTTATCTCTCGCAATTTTAGCCGGCGACGTTCAACACGATTCCGTGGACTTTTCTAGCAGTTTCTGCATTGTAGCTGTTTTCGGTCTGCCAGAACGTGGTGCATCCTCTGTGTTTGATCAACGGCGTTTAAATTCTCCAATCCAGTTTGGAACTGTTGCATATGAAGGAACAGATTCACCATGAATTCCGTCTAAATCCCTTTTTATATCTTTATCGTTTTTTTATTTATTGTTATTTATTGTTTTTTTATCGTTTAGTGCTAGGTCGTATTGTTTTTTTAATTCTAAATTACTATAAATTAATATGTATACACAGAATTAAACCCTTCTTTAAAAAGCGTCAAACAAAATTACCCCGAAACCCTTCATTAACCATTTATTGTCCTTGAACAGAATAATCTCATTTTTTGTAGGCACGTGCTTCTATCAGCAACCCCTGCTTTTGGTATAATCCTCGATATCGTACCCTGACTGAGGCTAACTCTAGCAGATGTGCCTTGGTGCGAGGGTTGAAATCTTTGTTCGTCAATAACTGACGTGGAGAGGGTAATCCAACTGGGGTTGCTCAGCCACGTCTGTGATTTGTCACCCCTTATTAAAGTATTCCCCTTGGTATAAGAGAAACTTAGTACGTTTACATGACATGTTTGAGCCCGTCTTTTTAAAGGGTTGGTGTGAATAGGTAAATTTTGATTGATTAGTGTTATATTAGAATTGTGGCAATGCCAACAAGTCACACGAATAAATAAATACAAATGACATTTAAATTAACATATCTATTCCTGTTACTTCTCAATAGAATATAGGATCTCTACATGAACCCTATCATATGAGTCTGAACTATAGACCCTAGCCATATAATAATAATAATAATAATCAATTTATTCAACCAATAACACATTACATAAATGTTGTGGTTGAGTCAAGATGACACATATAATATAAATTAAAACCATATGAGTTAAACAATACATATGAATTTAATAAATAGTGCAGTTAGAAGATTACATTATTCAATATTAGGCTCTATGGTGTAAATATTCCTGTATACTATAAAAACAGTAAGAAAGTAAAAAATGTCTAAATTTTAATTTAAATGAAACTGGACGTTATAGATTTTAATGCAGTTGGTACACAGTTAAATAATGTTAAAGCCATGTAGTGAGGACGTTTAATCTACAGTGCAGAGCTATGAGAGGGACATACAATTGAGTGTTTAGTACGGGTATCATAAGAATAAAAATCAGAATTGGTAGCGAAAAGGTGCGGATTATTTTTAACAAACATTACGGCTTCTAATATATAAACAGATGGAAAAATTAATATAGACAAAACAGGAAAAGGGGATCTGCAAGATGATCTAAAGGGGGCACCAGCTATTATACGAATAGCACGTTTTTGAACAACAAAAACTTTTGACGATTAAGAGAACTTCCCCAACACAAAATGCCATAGCTCATTATTGCGTGAAACATTCCAAAGTAAGCAGTTCTAAGTACATTAGAAGAAACCATATCTTTAAGCATTTTTAATACAAGATTTGCTAAGTTTAGGTAGCATATATCCTAAGTGATTTTGCCAGCTCAGATTATCACTTATCATTATACCTAAAAATTTAGTTAATTGGGAACACTGAATACTTTTTTGTCCTTGTAAGTGGATATATGGGCTGGTAATAGGTGCATTTTTGTGTCCATAGACGAGCGGAGCATGACTTTTTTTTGCATTTAAAATGAGTTTATTTTCATAGCACCATTGACTCATTGATTCCAATTTACTTTTACCATCGAAAGCTAGAGAATTTGTATCTGCATTATAAAGTAAGTGTGAAGTATCATCCGCATATAGACAAATAGCATTATTTGGAAATAATTCAAGCAAATCATTTATATACAAGAGAAATAAAACTGAGCCAAGAATAGAACCTTGTGGGAATCCAGTGTTACATTGTCGATTGCGAGATCTGAAATTATTATGGTTTTGGCTAAGAGAAACAACTTGTTCTCTATTAGACAAAAACGATAAGACCCACGATTGCGGCGGACCCACGATACCGATGTCATTTAATTTGTTTGCCATAATGGAGTGATTGACTAAATCAAAGGCTTTAGAAAAATCGTTAAACAAACTTAAACAATGAAGAGCCGGTTCTAGATATTCGGTTTTGGATATCCCGTTCTGGATATCCAATTCTGTATACCCGGTTCTGGATATCTGGTTCTGGATATTCAGTTCTGGATATATGGTTCTGGATTCTTTCAACTCATCACTTATTTTTGAAAGATGTTCGGTTTCGTATAACCAGTTCTGGATACTCGGTCTCAGATACCCGATTTCAGACATCCGATTCCGAATACCCGGATCAAATACCCGATTCTACGGCAGGTATCTAAAACTGGTTAAACTTAGAACCGATTCCGGTTACGTCAAGTTTGTTTACTTCCCGCACTGAACAAAATCAATAGTTAATGTATAAAATGCCATATGTACCCTAAAGCATTTTCCAAATCCATTAATAAAACATCCCTCTGTATAATCTATCCAATCTTGGATTAATAAAAGACAGAAGCTGTTTTAATAATCCTGATTAAGGTGATTAAGGTAACAGATTGTTAATCTAAAGTTATAAAGTTTTTCCATCATGTAAACGTAGTGACAATACCCGGTGTAACGAACGCTGCTGGAACTGTCAATTAACTGGGAACACTTTAACAGTATTACGTCATCGACGTTACAGAAGATTGCCTTTTAATTATCAATTAGTTCTTATTTCTGCCTCGCTACCCTCTCCCACTACTCTTCTTCTTCTACCCAATGTTCTGCTTGCGGATTACTACTCACTGCCAGACGATTTAATTGGATTTTTATATAAATATTGATCTGTTATTAAAACTTAATTGTTTTGGCAATTCGCCGTAATGCTTTATTGGCGGTTTTATTAACTCGTTAAGGTTATATTTAAACTATAGATTTTTTTAACTCAAACCTTCAAGATTTATAAAGTTGGTTTAATACAATACAAATTTTCGGTATACCTGTCAATGCTTCTTTTGGTAATTCGAAACATTTATAAGACCAATAGTTCAAGTTTAAAAAAATTGATGTGAAGTGTGAATTTTCACACATTTCAGGGTTTTGTAGGTATCTAGTTAATAACAGTAAATTGTGGATACATGTCAGAAATAAAATTCAAAAAACTTTGGAAAAAATAATCGATTTCCTTTCATCTAGGACATCTAGATATCTAGGAAGGCATGCATCCTGGGAGGGGCTCACAGGCTTGAGCTACCCCCCAATATTATATAAATCAAATTCTGTAATTATGCACTGTATAAATCGGTTATTCATTACAGTGCTATACCGAGAGATGAACGACTATCCGCACTAAATTTGAAACCTCTTCAACACATGCGTCGGATTTTCGACTTAGGTCTACTCCACAAAATAGTGAACGGTACCACTGACGTTCCTGACATCCTAGCTAGAGTTGGACTGAGAGTTGCACCATACCCAACAAGGAACGTGGATTTATTCCACCTGCCCAGGCGCCGACATCTTACGGACTCTTCCAGCCTGGACAGAATGTGCCGTAACCAGACAATTGGAGCCGTAAGACAATTCGGGCCGTTCACAATTGGGGCTTTTCACAACTGGGGCCATTAATAACTGGGGCGATGGACAATTCGGGCCGTACACAATTGGGGCTTTTCAAAATTGGGACTATTAGCAATTCGGGCCATTAACAAATCGGGCCGTTCACATTTGGGGCTTTTGACAACTGGGGCCATAACTATAAGAGCTGGAGTCTTCTTTTGTTTAAAATAAAAAATAATGGATCCTAATTTTATGATCTATTAATAATTCAAATATTACCTATGAAATTTTATAGGTCAAAAATTAAAACCATAGATCAATTATTTAAAACATAGGTAAACTATTAATTTCATAGGTACTATTCTGTAGATCATATATTTTTTTCATAGGTCAGATATTTTTATCCAAAAATAATTATTTTAGAGTTTGATTAAGTAAATTTGTCGAATGATGTCTTGCCTTGCTTTCTGCTTCTTTTTGCAGTTCTTTATAACAGCTAATGGTTGAGTTAATTCCTCGAGAAATTTAGGGTTGCGTTCTACGTCGGGATCATTTTGAAGAAGGATGTTTATTCCTTATGCGAAATAAGAAAATGCATTCGACAGTTCTTTGATGTTAGCTGTTTGCATACAGCAGGCTCTGGATCCTCATCAATTGATCGTTCTTCTTCTAATTGCATCAGTTCCTCGTGTGAAAGGGGTTCTCTATCAACATCTAGTAAATCAAGCACATCACCTTCTTCCAAATCCTCAAAACCAAGATCATTTGCTAAGTTCAATATGGTTGGTCGAATTTCAGAAAAAGAATCAACTTCTGGATCATTAGTTTTTATGCATTCTGGCCATATTTTTTTCACAATTTTTTTTTTGCCGATTAACGAAATATTTTGGGCCGTAAATCGAAAAAGTGCCATAATTAAAGAAGGCCGTTATAGCAAAAAGCCATATAAAGAGCAGCCGTATAGCGAGGTATGAGTGTATTTTGATTATAGTTAACCAAGCTTTCAGGAACCAGCCCAAGAGTTTAGCAACGCTTATCAGATTTCACGCTATTAGTTTAACGCTATAATCTAAGATAAATAATTCTCACAAAAACAGTGACTACAGGTTAACCCCGTTCAACGCGGGGGATACGTTCTGGACATGATCGCGTTAAGCGAAATTTCGCAATTAACGAGGGTTTTTGAAAAAAACATTGTAAACCTCGAAAAACACTTTATTTATTAAATAAACATTAAAAATAACAAAAAGGCATACATTAAATAATTAATAATTTATTTATTTTGTTCCACGTTGCAAAAAGGAATCTAGATTCCCTTGTTTGGCCTCTGTAGGTTTATTGCGCAAAATTTGCCGATAACTGTCAAGTAATGCAGTACAGCCACGTTTAACAGCACTCACCCGCTCGTAATCTTCGTCGTTCTTTTCTAACAACTCCATGCATTGATTGTAATGAGGAACGGCCTTTTCGATGGTTTTAATAGTTAAATTTCGCACGGGAACAGGTTCGTCATTTTCTAGGGACGTATGGCAGTCCATTTCTTGCAGCTCTTCATTAGTCAAAGGTTCACCGTGTGATTTTAACAAAGTCTGAATATCAACTTCATCAAAACCTTCGATGCCTTCGGAAATGGCTATATGACTAATATCTTCAATGATATTTTCAACATAATTTTCATGATTGCAGTGAACTTCAGCAATTTCACTAAACAATTTTTCTAAACACCCTTCATACACGACTGGGTGACTTCATTCCACGCTTTGTCTATGTGTTTGATAGCTTAAAAATCTTAAATTGTCGGTCGCATTATAACGAATCCGCACTAGCCGGGGTCGAATTACCTGAATGTACGTTTGTCGTAGCTCTTATTAAACAATGAACTAAGCTGTAAAACAAACTACACACTTGTAATTCTTTCAATAGAGTGAGAGAAAAACACAACGGACTTGTAAAATATTGTTCAAAAGTCATGTGCTTGGCACCAAAATTTATTAACAACCATATCCTGTGCACACCCTCTTATCACCCAGGAAACAAATCCTTCTAAAGCTCTATGGTTGATTTAACAATATTCTCTCCGTCTATGGTTCTATCTTGGTTACCCGGGTGCAGTTTATCACGACGGCCCGTTCATAGCTTTTATCAGTCGGCATAATAGATTTCCAGCATCTGAGTACCCTTCAGAAACGAGACGTCGTTCACAAACGACCGCGGACAGTGGTGGAACGAACCAAAATAAACCAACATATACAACGATGCTTCAAAATCAACTCTGAACTAAAAGGCGGAGAAGATGTTTTACAACCACTATTCTGTTTTTATTGCAAAACATTTATCAATAATAAAAAACAGGAAAACAAAATGTTATTTTAATGGGGTGTTAATATAACGGTAACTGGAGGTTCTTATGGATTTCTGTATCAGAAACTGTGTACTATAATTTGCCAAAATGGTCTATTAACTCAGGTAAGGGCTGCGTCGATAGGCATGTACGAGATGAGTAAATTAAGAAACCGGACTGGCAACATAGCGTTTGATCTGGCAACATTTGAGAAGCGGGACTAGAAGAGGCGGCAGGTGAACATGTAATACGCCTTCAGTACGAGTTTGAACTCGCTAGAGTAATTTTGTTGTCCGTAGAGATTTTTTTCGTGAAACAGTTTTTTCTAGTGCGTTCTAAAAATGAGTGAAATTCATTTAAAGCAGTGGTCTTTAAACTTTTTTGAGTCGCGGAACCCTTTACAGTCTAACAATATTCCGTGGAACCCCAAAAAAGTGTTGATACCTATGCAGGGTGAGCAGATTTCAATCGAGGTAAACAAAAAAAAAATTTTTTTGCTCACCTCCAAGTGATGAGCAAAAAAAAAGGTCCTCACCTCCATAATTCAAGTAATGAGCAAAAAAAGGTCCTCACCTCCAAAAATCAAGTAATGAGCAAAAAAAGGTCCTCACCTCCAAAATCCAAGTGATGAGCAAAAAAAAGGTCCTCACCTCCAAAATCCAAGTAATGAGCAATAACAAAAAAAAGTCTTTACCTCTAAACTACAAAACTCGGAGCCCTGAGACTCTGGCCCTCTGGCCTCTTTTGCTTCAGACTTGGGCACAGTGCAACGGAAACTTTTGCAAAATTTCAGCAAGCCTACGGAGACAGTGTTTTGTCAAGGACGAAGGTTTTTTGGTGTTTAAAGGCATTTTCAGAAGGAAGAGAGTTGATTGAAGGTACGTAGCAAAAGGCCTTCATCCACAAAAACCGATGAAAATGACAGAATCCGGAATCTTGTGCGTTCAGATCCTCGATTGACGGTCAGAATGATCGAGAAGAGTTGAATTCGACTCACAATACCGTTCATCAGATTTTGACCAATGAATTGGGGATAACAAAATTACGCCTTGTCACACAGCAATATCAATAAACGAGTTTTTGGCCAGTAAAAACATTCCTGTGGTTCCTCAGCCTCTTTATTCGCCAGACTTGAGTCCTTATGACTTTTTCCTCTTCCCAAGATTGAAAAATCACCTCAAAGGACGTCATTTTGAAACACTCGAAAACATTCAAACGTCCCTAACCTTCCAGCTGAAAGCTATTCCAATATCCGAGTTCCTGCACTGCTATGAGGATTGGAAGAACCGTCTCCAGCGCTGTGTGGCTTCCCAAGGAAGTTATTTTGAACGAAACAATATTAGGGTGACCATACGTCCCGCATTTTGATTTGGTGTCCCCAGAGCCTAATTTTGCTCTGTACTTATATTTGGGAGGTGAAGACCTTATTTTTGCTTTTTACTTATATTTGGGAGGTGAGGACCTTTTTTTGTTTGCTCTTCACTTATATTTCGGAAGCGACGACCTTTTCTTTGCTCCATCCCGCATTGCCGTCTCCAAGAAAATGCTCATCCTAGACAATATTGAATTGTAATTCTATTCGAATATATATATATATATTTATTTATTTAACTCAGTCCGGTTGCCTAATTTACACACCTCGTATTTAATAAAAGTTATTAGTTTTTCATGAAACTGTGGTATCGTTTATAATGAAATCTAATCGATTTTGTCTACTTTTACAAACTACTTTTACAAACATTTTATGTCAACCTAAATTGACTGATTTATAATTATGAGGGGAGTGAGATTGAGGAACTGAAAGTTGCGAGTGAAAATTGAGATAAATTGATACGTTAACAATGTTATAAACATATCAGATGAGGTCAAAATGAGCTGCTTTTATTATTACGGAAGTTTACTCAGGAGATTTGCCAGATAATTATATTAATCACATTATTCCTTTCTTTAAAATTACCCAGTACGATCAGAAAGGTAGATTTAATTTAGTAATATAAAATTTTGCTACAATGTGATACAGACAATAAATTGGACACTTGATTATTAAAAATTATGCCAGAATGATGAAAAGGATTTGGGTAGATTGACCATCTATTGGTTTGCTGGAAGATCTTTTGCTTTACCCAACGGAAAATGGGTAATCTGGGTATTGTGACTATTTTAAACGCTTAGCGACCGGCGTCCATTTTAGGTAGTTGCCAAATCGCAATGTATAGTAATTATATTTTTTATTTTTGTATTGGTAGTACATATTTTTATTGATGATGTTGCAGGAAAAAATAAGATTTAGTTTCAACTGGATTATTGCCCGGCCTATTGTACCAATAATGTCAAATGCTATTTAAATCATTGCTTTTCAAATTCTTGGATAAGGCTCGAAGGACCAATTAATGGTCCTTCCTAGTTAGGTCACGAACGGACTTCATTTTGTGGGGATATTTAAAATCAAAAAGTATGGAGCCGGGCATTCAAACGTAGATTCGCATAAGCAAAAAATCATCTAGAAATGCGCCAAAGTAACAAGTATCTCTCAAACATGCGGAGAACTTTTGCACAGGCTTCGGGTTTGCTGGGCACAGTACGAAAATGTCTTTTCTACGACTATTTAGATATACGTTCATTACAGGCGTGTCAGTGATTAGTAAATGTAGCACGTTCCCACTCCTTTTTATTACACACCGCTGACCTGTTATGTAATGAGCTCATTACGTAACAGGTTGAGCTCATTACATAACAGCTTCAAGCAGCAATGACCGACTGTTGCTAGGCAACGTAATAAATAGATTGAAAGCATATGTCAAATTATTGTTAATTTGTGAAGAAAACCAGATTCAAATTAAATAATACAGTTAAAGTTGTTTTGCAAATATATTTTTTAATAGAATTGGTCTTGGTCAGTCAATCAGATGATACAAGTATTGTTATTTAGATTTAACACAATTTAGATTCCATACGACATGTACATGACCGTTGCTAGGCAACTTAATAAATAGGTTGAAAGCAACTGTCAAATTATTGTTAGTTTTTAAAGGGAACCGAATAAAAATTAAATAAGTAAAAAGTTGTGGAAAAATCATAGTATGAAACTTGCATGGAATAGTCATTTCTCTCTCGTATGAATTAACCACTTGTCTGCGGCTCGTGGCCCAACTCTCATACTCATGTGAAATTACCATAATTCCTTGCTCGTTGCATAATATACTATTTTTCACGACTATATAGATATACGTTCATTACAGGCGTGTCAGTGATTAGTAAATGTAGCACGTTCCCCACTCCTTTTATTACACACCGCTGATCTGTTACGTAATGAGCTTATTACGTAACAGGATCAAACAACAATGGCCGACCGTTGCTACGCAACGTAATAAATAGGTTGAAAGCATATGTCAAATTATTGTAAGTTTGTAAAGGAAATCGGATTAAAATTGAATAAAATAGTTAAAGTTGTCAAATTTTGCAAATACGTATTTTTTGATAGAGTGGGTCTTGGTCATTCAATTAAATAGCTGACGCAAGTATTGTTATTTTAAACTAAATTTACATTCCGTATGACACGTACATGACCGTTGCTAGGCAACGTAATAAATAAGTCAAAATCAACTGTCAAATTATTGTTAGTTTTTAAAGGGAACTGAATAAAAATTAAATAAGTAATAGTCGTAGTCGTGGAAAAAGTATAGTATGAAACTTGCATGCAGTATGAATTGCGCTACTCGCCTGCAGCTCGTGGCGCAACTTTCATACTCGTGTGAAATGACCTTCATTCTATGGTAGTTGCATAATATACTATTGTACATTTAATGCACACAGCAAAAGTCTACCAGTTAACATAGCTGTACTCAGAAATCAAATCGTCATATTATTCTAAATGAGACAATTCTTCACCTTGCTGGTGGAAAAAAAAATGGGTATTGTTAGAAAAGCACTATATTATCCAATTTTCCATGCACTTATCTCCCCTTAACATATCACACATCCCCTAAAAATGGTAATAAATTGTGAATTAAATAAATTTCAAGTCCCCTTTTTATTGTTTGTTGGGGACGCCCATGAGTACATTCTAGAGATATTGTCAGAGAGGAAAATGAAACCAACTCTACTGAGAATTGAGGGGAGCATTTCAGCAAGTCAAGCGGAATTGATTAGGGTACATTCCCTAAAAAAGTACTAGCATTGAATTATGTTTTCTCTGCGCAAAGTTCTGAGGGTTTCCGAACGATTTATAAGTTCTTTGTTCAAAAACTTGTGGAAAATAAGAAGATGTTTGAAAAACGAACACAACGTATAAACTTTGCAGTTTGTGTCGGAACTTTTATGTACCAATATAAATTATTTAATAACTTTTAATAGCGCTGGAAATTATGGACATCAACTATATTGCCTATCTTTGTAGTCGAGATATCGTTAATGGGCTTTTTATTGCTGGATACAAAAATGTTGGCAACTATCTAAAGAATAAAATGGAAATGAGTCGGGAAATAAATCTTATCTTTATTATCTAGCTCTTTTATTGAAATTCTACCGAGAATTACTCCACGCGACCTATTGTTTCCTCGAATTTTATTGGGTGAATAAATACTTCATTACTAATTTCACCTCAGTAAGTGATAAATGAAATATAAATTAGCCTAAATATTCCAATGCTGGGTAAAGGCCTCACATGCATTTAGTTTTATTATTGGACAAAAGATGGATATACTGTTTTCTAGGAATGGGTAACGGTTGACAAGACATCGATGTTAAAATCCAGGGCAACGGTTTCAACATTTTTCATTCGCGGACCGGCAAATAACAAGAAAAAATCTCGGACCAGGAAAGTTGAAAGAACAAGAAAAAAATTCGCAACAGTAATAAATATGATCAATATATATAGGAAATAGTTTAAGTAAACAGATTTATTAACCCTTTAACTATGAGTATCGTCAATAGACGACGCAACAAAACTTTCGTGAGGTACGGGTATCGTCAATAAGCGATCTAATAAATTAAACTGGGAACGTATCGCTTATTGACGATGATATTTGCTATTATAAGATATGAACGTGGGATGTCATTTAGAACCGCAGTAAGCATATAAACACGTAATTTATGATTGTTTATTTATAAAAAAAATTATTTAAAAAAAAAAATATATATTTAAAATTTATTTATTTATTTATTGTTTTTTGTTTGTTTTTGTTTGTTTTTATTGTTTTTTTTTTATTGTTTTATAAAAAAAAAATTATTGAGTTAAATTTTTTTGCGTTCCACAGTCTAGCTTTTTAGAAATATACCCGTAGTTAAAGGGTTAATTAACAAATAGATTTGTAAAATAATTAACACTTTGTTTAATTTTTAATGTGAGAGACACTTTTGTACTAGAAAATATGATTATAAATTGATGTGAAGTGTAAATTTTCACACATTTCAGAGTTCGCAGGTATTTAGTAAATGAATGATAATTATTTGGGATGCCAAAACAAATTTTATGTTAATTTTTTTTTGTTAATTTTAGTTCGAATAGCTAATACCATTATTTAGGTTCATAAATATGTGCAGTATTTTTTTTTTTATATAGCATGGTTCATTAAGATTTTGAAAACGGCACCTAATTGCTTCCATTGATTGTTTAAGTCATAAGCTCCGCCGCTCTGATTTCGTATACATTGAAACATAGAATTAAATTATAATTTCAACACGTCCCACTGGTTATTAAATTTACGCTTTTAAAAATTAAATGCAACATTTGCGAAAATATAACTAGAATTTTGAAAAAATAATTTAAACAATATAAAAAATAAAAAAAAAAAAAAAAAAAATATTGTCTCTTCTCGCAGGGTTCGATCCCTTTCGGATCGAGTTACTTGGGTGAAAAACCAGCGTCAAAAACCACTACACCAGCATACACGTTCCAGTGTAGCGTATTACAAAGCTATAACTTGTGTACATTATTAGCAAAAAATCACAAAAAATGCGTTTTTTTCCAAAAACATAATCTGATCAAAAATTCCTGTTGTACTATTCCGGTACACACCAATGTACATTACTCAGAATTTTTTTAGTTTAAACTATCTGGGATACAGGGTGTGGGACAAAAATTTTTTTTGCACAATTTTGGCAAAAAACGCCTCAAAATAAATTATTTTTCAAAAACAAAATTTTTATCATAAATCCTCGTACCTAAGGCTTTCATTTGATACCATACTACGAATTTTAAAAAAATATATTGTTTTTCCTACGAGCAGATTTTTGTTTATATTTTTAGGGGGATATGCTATTTAGATGTTTTAGTATTTTTCCTATGTGCGGGTCAAATTGTTGTATAAGCATCTCAAATTTCAACTCTCTAGGTTTAGCTGTTTTGCTACAATTTTTACCGAACAGACAGACAGACAGACAGACAGACGACAAAATGACGGTATAAGGTATAATTTGTAGGTACAAACCCTAAAAAAGTTCTTCTAAAATACAAATGTTGACAAAAAAGGTTCTTACTTCTAAAATAAAAGTGTTGCCAAACAAAAGCTCATGAGCTGTAGAATTTAAATGCATTTCTTGAAAACAATAAAACCACGTGCTTTTTATTTCTTGTGGGAGGGGGGACTGCTCAAGCCCATGAGGCCCCTCCTGGTGACGTGTCTGCTTATGCCACTACTTTCTACAATTTTTTCCCACTGCATTGAGTTGAACTTTAATATGTTATGTAGTCTTGTGCTTTCATCAAATTTCCATGTTTACCCTATACAATATTCCCCTAGTATCTGGGGGTTCCAACACTGTAACACATGTACACTTCTCAAACGCTGACCACGCTCTATTTATCGAGAGCTTCCCTATAGCAATAGATATCCTTACTCATATGTTGTCGGTTTCACTGCATTCTTTTGTAAAGTATGCAACCATATGTGAGGACGTGTCATGCTGCTTGCCAACAGTCAAGGGGAAACTTTATTAAAATAAATATTAGACTTTTCTGCTTGAATATTTTGTGAAGGGTGTATTAAAGCCTAGATCAGCGATACACAAGTGGTGGCCCGCGAGCCAGGTGAGTATTTGTGGCATTTAGCTTACAAAATATATGATTATTTCTAAAAATGTATGTATATATTTTTGTCAACAGTGTTACTGTTTTATTGTGCATTAACAGCATTTTTATTTTCATAAAATTGAATTACGTGCAAAGTTTGACGGTATGATTGAAAAATACTTGGGATAAGGAAGACCAACTTTTGAACGAATTGAACACAAAGGAATCCGTCTCAGTAAAAAACGAATCTTTAAGAAAACATTTAAGCTGGACTTAAATAAACATATTAATTTTTGGTTAGATTTTATTATTGTATTAAGTTTAAATTCATTCAAAAATTAGAAATGTCAAATTGTCATTAATTTCAAATATTTGTCAAATATTTTGAAAGGTGCCATTACAGAATTACCACTCTAAAGCCTGTAATACATGATGCGATTTCTCGTTTTGAATCTCGTACGATTTATCGTACGATAATTATTCCTAACGGTATCGGTCACGTGACTATGCGCAATAATCTACTGCGTCGATATCTGTTCATTTCTATACAATATTTTAGGTCTGGAGCATAAATATTGGATGGTTTTCAATATCGTACAAGATCTCGTACGAAAATCCTGTAGTACACGATACAATAATTCTTGTACGATAAATCGTACGAGATTCAAAACGAGAAATCGCATCATGTATTACAGGCTTAAGATATTATAAATATAAACCATACAGGCTATTTCAAACCTTTAGGCGGAACTAAATAGGAATTTCGTTCTTTTAGGTTGTTACGAGAAGGGACCTTGCTTGGGTTATTTCATATTTCACGTTGGTATGTGAAAATTTAAAATTCCAACAACGAAACCATGGAAACGAATGACATTTATTAAGCATTTTAATACATTTTCACATATTTTGAAAACAAATAAAAATAACAATAAATGGGATATTTTTATTAAGAATGACAAAAAATTAAAATGTAATGAAAAGGCCATTTTATAATGAAAATCAATTTAATTTAGAATTTGCTATGTGAGTATGATTTACAAAGCTTAAACAAAATGACCTAAAGTCCGAATTAATAGATAAAAATTACTAGATTTCAAAATAGTTACCGCCTAAGGGTCTGGAATAGCCTATAAAAAGTTAAATTTCCCTCTTAGTTACGTATTACAAAATTAAACATATTATTATTATTATTAATATTTATTTATTGAGAACTATCAATATGATAATACATATTGATATTGTTAGCCAGGACAATTTTTATTTGAGAAAATTTCCATGCCTGAACGGGATTCGAACCCGAGACCTTCGCAACGCAGAGCACATGTGATACCACTACGCTACGCCGGTCGGCAAACGTCAATCATCGCTCTCTCCATCGAGCTTTGAGCAACTCGTAATATGATAATAATATCAATATGATAATACATATTGATATTTCCTAATAGGGGATGTTGTTTAATTATATAATCCAAATTTATTATTTTAAAACCCATGAAAAAGCAAAATATAAAAAAAAAGTTAAAAAACTCGTTACATAAGGCTTTTTGCCGCACTTATCGATTAGAAAACTCGTCGTCATTGAAAACTTGTGTTTTAATTTACTATTCTGCGTTCCCTTGTTTGACATTTGTCCGAGAAAAAAAATTTTGGCGAGTCGAAAAGTTCATTTTAATTTCAGAAGAAGAAGAAGAAGAAGCACTCTTTGACAACAATAAATATTTATCTCTAAACATGTATAGTTAGTAATTTTTAACTTATATAACCTACAATAACTGGCAGGTACGGACTCGGATTTTTTTTAGGGGGGATTGAAAAGACAAATTATTTTATTAAGAGCCGCAGAAGCTTTTTGTTCTTTGGGCGGGTTCACGTCCAATTACAGGATAAATGTGTCCAGGTTTTTGAGTGCTTGTGGCGCACAAACCCATGAGATGTCTTGGGTGCGCGCCTTTTAACTGGTACTTATAAAAGTTGCAACTCCCAGAATTCTACAGCATGAGCCACTACTGTTAAAGTATAATTAAATGCTCTATTGCAGCGTTTCTCAACCGGGGGGCCGCGGCCCCCTGGGGGTCCGTGAAGGCTTCGTTGGGGGGCCGCGAAGTCATACAAGATCGAAACATGAAAATATAATAAAAATGCACTCAATCTTGCAAGATATAAATTTTATTCATATTTATAAATAATAATATAAATATACTTTTCATAACATAAATAAAATAAAAATTCTATTTCTTTTTATACATAATATACTTATTTTGACAACTAATTTAAACTACAGGCTATTTCAAACGTTTAAGTTGTCACTAGCTAACTTTATAATGAGGAAATGGGCTTTTACTAAACAAAATTATCAAAAGCTTCATTCAATCGATAAAAATAACTAGGTTCGAAAATCTAGTTCAGCTTTAACCAAAGAAACAGACTTTAAGTAGACTATATCAAGGTCAAATAAATTGTATGTGTCGGTTGATGGGTTTCTCTGACAATGGTTCGCGTTGGAGGTACTTCAAGTATTTTCACGTTGTACTTTGAAGTAGGTACGACTTGAAAGTGTAATATTTTTTATTATATATTTTTAATTGTTCTCCGAGCTACAGATAACACAAGAGTAAGAATGCGAATGTGTTTAAATTAAAATGGAAGGCATTTTGAACACTTGTAAATAAAAATACTTAACGTTCAAGTGGTTATAGGGAATACAATCATCATTTCAAAAAAAATATCACAGTTTTTTTGTCAACTGTAAAAGATATTAAAAAAATGGTTAAGTAAAAGTTGTTGAAAAGCTCTTTACAAAGATATCCAATATGACATACGTACAAAAATTCGGAACTGTCCATGACATCCTGTACTTAATTTCTGTAAAATTTCAATACTACTATTCAATTTTGTAGATAAATTGTAGTTCAAAATGTTTCCCAACTTGCTCCCACGTCGCCTTTTTGATAAAACTCGTGTTCCCATTATCTTGATAATATGGTGTATCAATACAGGGGGGCCGCAGACATTATTTACATAATTTAGGGGGGTCCCAGGCCAGAAAAGGTTGAGAAACACTGCTCTATTGTATATTAAAGACTATTTTTATTTAGAAGGTTATCATAATATTAAAAAAAAATTAATCCGCACCCTTAAAATATCACTTTGCATTTTTTCCTGACTTGATTTTAAATTTAAATTTATCCCCTACAAAAAAATGTATCAAAAACTACTGGGTTATAATTCAAATTTTCCTGGCAAAAAATATGTTCCGCATAAACTAGACAGTCATAAATTCAATGCCCTTTAATTGACATAAATGTATTTAGTATCATTTTATCGGATATTCACCCTCCGATAAAAAATACTAAATGGATTGGAGATGAACGAGGGATGAACTAAGGGAAACCACCCTTTCCTCAGAGATATAAATAACAAGAGGTTTAATAAGAAGTTATTACAGTTGGACACTGGGGACAAATGCAAAAATAATTACAACTCTCCATCTATTTCACACTGGAACTTTTAAACTAATTTAGACGACTGAACAGACAATGAATAATGAGAGGATTTTTTACTGGAAATATAATGTAATTTACTACTAAGGCTGCACTTTTAGATATGAAATGAATTAAGTTAAAACTTTATTAGCCATTCATATTATTTAAAGTTTATATAGGGATATGGCGGCTCGTTCTGTTGAAATCTGGGGTTGCAACTTTTATAGGTACGAGTTATTATGGGTAATATAAGTTACAAGATTCGTTAATGATTAATAGGCTTTTCAATTTAGCACGCTGCCGTGTTAGTAATGTTCATCCCTAGCTGTGCATGACGCATTTGATCATTAATGTAGTTACAGATATAATTTGACATTGACAATTGTTTGACATTGACAATTTCTAGTGTATTTATTATCATAAAATGATTTTTATTGCCACTATTATACATTATTTCATTGGTAAGCAAAAAATAGTCACATGAACAATAGCAAATGTATGTTACTAAGAAATCGCTTTGTCAATGACTAGTTAATTTGCCTTTGAAAATTTCTCCATGTGTGCCATTGGTAAGTGCCAACCTATAAAATGAATGAGCGTAAAATTCAATACATGTTTTCTCGATAAACATTTATTTTCGTACAAGTATACTTATAATAAAATGAAAATGAACTAACTTTCAGACTCACCAACTGCATTATTTCACCCCTTTTCTTCTCTAAGGGGTCGAATTTCGAAAAATCCGTGGCTATGAAACATGGAGATTAAATTTCGTTTACTAGGGATATACTTGTTTAATCAAGTCTTAATAACTTTTTACCGACCGCCAACATATATAAGGGAGGTATTGTGATCATACTGATTTTGACATTTCGAGATTTCGATGGATATCCACGAATTAAGGTCCCTACAGAACGTTTTGACTTTTTTTAGCATGATGTCTGTCGGCCTACCTGTCTGTCTGTCTGTCTATCTGTCTGTCTGTCTGTCTGCCCGTCTGTCTGTCTGTCTGTCTGTCTGTCGGTCCGTGTACACGTGCAGAGCAAATTCGGCTAAAAGGATTTTTATGAAACTTCATATTTAAGCTTTTGACATCAATGGCACGAATTGATCAACTTTTGGTAAAAATCGGTTAACTAGAAATGGGAGTTTACTCGTCTCGGTTTTAAGATTTTTGCGAACATTTCACTGCAGAGAAATATTTCGAAAAAATTTATTTAACAAAAGTTACTATAAAAGCAACAACTTTTATTTAAGAGATTTTTTGATAAAGCAGCATAAATTAAACAAGTACTTTGTGATGGCGGTCGGTCCTGTGGTGACCACAGCTGATTTTTTAATATTGGGTTTAGACCCTTAGTGCCCTTATATTTTATTAAAAAATAATTTTATAAAAAAATATAGTGGTCCATTTTTAAAAAATGTATTTTTTTAAAATAACTCGCTTATTTGATGTTCAATTGTTTTTCGAATTTAATATCCATATTTGTAGAGTATAATTCTTGATTTTTTCTAATTTAAACTTCTTCGTATCCCTTATAATAAAGAAGTTAACAATGTTTAAAACAGTTCCCAGAAACACGGAGTATAATGTTAATTCATAATTAGTAAATAAAGATTTTTTTTTCTGGTCAAATTTAAACTTCCTTCATATTTATCGAAATATTAAGCTTATAAATTTTATCCAACACATTACAAAAAGCAGTTGAGAAAGCAGCAACAAAACCTTATATTAACATGTTGTAGTCTATTAAATTAGGTATTATTTATGTATCATTAAAATGTCAGTTAATATCAGTTTAATATTAGTGGATCCTGTCAGCGAGAAGCAGCAAAAGCAGCAAGGCCTATAAGTAGTGGCGTCTAGTCGCTTAAACGCATCGTTGGGAACATAGCAGAGAGTAATTATCCAGATCGTTACTGTATCAAGTCGACACTCGAAGCAATGTCGGCGTATTAATAAAGCAACATAAAGCCCATTATACAACCTCTCCATTATGTAGGTTAAAAGATCAAAATCCAATAACCATTCAACAATCACACTAATTAACTATCGTCATTATAGTTTCATTGCACATCATATATTCATGATCCATGCTTTTATCTATTGATTCTTATTGAAATTATGGAAACCAAATAACTTTACTACAGAAACAATGGTTTTACAAAGGAAATATGAGGATAGTGACAGGCATACTTCGGTGTATTTCTTCTTTTCTCTCATTGGTGCATGGTAATTTTAAAAGAAAATTTGCTTGCTTGCAGAAGTTGTGGTATAAATTGCACGAAGTTAACGAAACAGCCATTTATGTATAAAAATCTATATACCTAGTCAGCGGCGCACCCAGGGGAGGGGACCGCCCCTCCCTAAAAAAGAAGGTAATAAAAATAAAAACATACAAACACACTAGAAAGTTTTCACCATCGTCTTAGGTAAATATTAGGTCGTCAAAGTTGGTTGATAACTTACAAATATAAGGAATTATTTTATTCATCAAAGTATGCACCCATATTGTCTATACACTTTTGTTATTTAAGCGGCAGGTTGTTCAGACCGGTGGTATAAAACCCTAGCGGACGAGAGTCAATGAATTCTTGGAACGCCAGTTTTACAACATTGTCGGAATTAAACTATTTTCCTATTAAAAAATTGTCCAAATTGCGGAAGAAGTGGTAGTTGTAGAAATCTTCAATCAATCAGTGCGGGCTAGGTCTGGTGAGTATGGAGGATGATGAAGAAGTTCCAACTCCAATTACTATAGTTTTGCCACAGTCATTTGTGCAGTGTGTAGTGTAGCGTTATCATGCAATAAGATAGGAGTCGATCTGTTGACCAATCTAGGCTGTTGTTGGTTGCAGTTTATTCTGCTTTGATCGATGAGCCAGGTTTTTTTTTTGTTTGGTTTTAAGTTGCCTGTACGAAATTTGGCAAACCAATTTGATATTGTCTGCTAAGTAATAACACTAGAGCCAAATACACTATTAATGTTTCGCGCGGTGTGCGACGCCGTAGTTCTACGTAAGAACTCATACTTCATAATAGTGCGAATTTCCAACAATTCCATTTTCAACAAAATTAATTTTTAAAAAAAGTTAAAAAAGGATGGGGGCGCGAAGAGCCGCAAATATAACACTTAATTATTTAATTATTTAAAAAGGACAAGTAGCTTTAACTTTAATGCTACATAAATATTATTCTTCATTATACATAGATTATTGAATGATCTGAGCGTAAAAAACTATATGTATGTATATATTTTAACACTCCTAAATACTACGGTACTGACAAAAACAACTAAACTGAACATATGCAAAACACTAATAAGACCAATACTACTATATGAAAGTGAGACACTCATATTGTCAAAGAAAGAAGAAGAAGAACTCAGAATAGCTGAAAGGAAGATATTAAGAGCAGCTCTTGGTCCAGTAAAAATTGGCGAGAACGAATATAGGCAGAGAATGAACCATGAGATATTAGAAGTACTGGAAGGGAGCGATGTTGTAAGGAAAATTAAGCAACAGCGAGTAAGATGGCTTGGGCATGTATGGAGAGGAGAAGAAACGTCTATAGCTTATTCAGCGTTGCAATGGGAACCAGGGATGAAAAGAAAACGGGGAAGACCTAAGCTAACATGGATGCTAGAAGTAGAAGAAGATCTGAAAAGGGCCGGAATTACGAGATGGAGAAATAAAGTTAGAAACAGACAACTTTGGAGAGAGATCACAAAGAAGATTTAAGGCGAGATATAGGAACTGATAGATCCTGAAAAAGGATTTAGAAAGCCCAAAGGGCGGCGTAACCCCGTAGGGGTGTTTAGCCATTTATTATATTATATTATAACTAATCTTGGTTTCAAAAACAAAAATTAGGGGGCCATGGGTTACTGATTTGAGTTGCAGGGGAGCCGCGACATCAAAACGTTTAAGAAGCACTGATCTAGAGTACGTTCAGGATAACTTCATGCCAGGTCTATATTACCGACTGGGCTGCGCAGAAACCAAATTTCGTCCATGACATTACCAACAGTTGGTTTGATACATTTCAGTGGCGTCACTTACTTTGATCTGTTCTTGACTACGCGTATATTTCGATTTATACACAAAAATATATTATTATTTATTTCTCGTACGTTTTCAGGTATGCCGTGTACTAAAACGAGAACAAAAATTAATTTGAAATACATGATTTTGTTTGTTTGGTATCCACAACAATTGATAAGGCAGAAACCCTTATGTACGTCTATGTAATCAGCTGTTTTCTCGCGCAGGATTGATGACGTATTTTATGATGCCCTGGCATGGAAGTTATCCTGAACGTACTCCTGTATATTCTGCTTTCGTCAGAGGAACCTATTTTGTTCAGACTCATAAGCTTTACCCATTTTTGCCTTATACGCCACTGATTTCAAATACCAATTTTTCATTTTGTTTTCATACCTATCCTATTAAATGTGAATACTATAAAACCCTTTCATCAATATCTCTGACAATATTTTTTTTTATTATCCTGTTCAAATTTTAAAAACTCAAAAATGACGAGATACATATGTCCATATAAATGTGAATGATTTGATTCAAATACAGATTCAATTACATCTTGCACGTTTTCATGTTCTCAATTAAAAACAATTTCCATTTGCCTTTTGTGTTCTCTCTCTTCCCAATTCAGTTTACTTATTCGTTTTGTTTCATTGGTTTTTCATAGCCTGCTCTATTTCTACTGTACTTTTTTGTTCAGTGATTGCCAATTGTTATTTCGTTTTTTACAAGCTAGTAAAAATTATTCACACACGAGCCAACTAGAAGTACAGTGGTTTCCAACCATGGATCTCAACGGTTGAATAGGTATGGAAGTAAAAAGGTTTTGATTTTATTAAAACACTATTATTACATTTTATAAATTGTGGTTTTTATTATTTATTATAAAATTTTATTAACAGTAAATAATGATTAATAGTTTTAGTAATAGTTTCCACATTTAACCAGTCTAATACCAATTCTTTTGTCATCCAACCTTTTTCTTGGGCCCGAAAAAATATTCTTGGATGCAGATTTTCTTTGGGCTTTGTTGAAGCTTCTGTCCATCAGCAGTAACGGCAAGGATGACAGTAATTCTGGACTTATCGTAACCAGTTGACTTCGATAGGACTGTTTTTTCACCTTTCTTATGGTGGTGCGGAGGCATAGGCGTCCTAATAAGAAGGGTTGTTTATATTACATTCCATTACCTACACCTCGAATTTAGCGCGAGTCAATTTTTCACAGAAAAGAATTGGTCAAAAAATATCGCGTTATATTCGAGCTAATACGGTAATTCCGGAAACATGTGGGCCCAGACCAGGGCCGGATTAACCTATTTTGGGGCCCTAGACTTTTTTTCCCTGCCGGGCCCTCACCAGAAATAGACCAAAAAAATACTCACCAAAAACTTAGAAAACAAATTAAATTAAAAAAGTAAATAAATAAATAATGTTCCTGGGGTAGTTAAAAAAACTAATGCATACGTTAGTTTTTTATTAAAAAAAGATTTTTTAATACAAAACAAAATAAATAAATTTTATTTTTTATTCCAATAGAATCTATAGGGAAAAACGACAATTCAAAAATCCTTTTTTCTCGCTTTTAATTCTGCAAAATTATCAATTATTTCATCATAATTGATATTGTCCAAAGCATTTTGTTCGATATATAGTACAGCTAAAGAAGTTAATTTTGATTGACTCAATGAGTTTCGTAAATAATTTTTTACACGTTTTAATACTGAAAACGACCCTTCACCAGATGCATTTGATACATGCAAAGTTAAATATATATGCGCAATAAGATTTCTATATTTGGTAATGGAGATACAGTTTTTGTGGTCTTTATAAATTATAGCATATCAGATGGCAACTTTAAATTTTGGCTTTAACAAATTAACATAAATTGCAACAGTTCCTCGTCCAATTCTTCAGTATCAATGTCTTCATTGTACCATTTTTTTAGCAATGCGGTATGTTCAAATCTAATTGATACGTCGTGATCTAAGTCTGTATGAAATATTTTAAAAATCTCATCAGTGTCTTTGTAACTTTTGCTACGTAGTTTTAGTTCAAAGGATATTTTGTCACAAATCACATAAAAACAATTTTGTTAAAGGCTTCTTGATCCTGACTACAAGAACTTACGTCTTCCTCATCATGATGAACTTCATCAAAAAATCCTTTCTTTTTTCGGGACCTTTTTTTTAAATCGGAATAAGTTTTTATTTCTGACGCGTTACATGCCTCCGCTTCTATTTCGTGAAATAAACTTCTTAATCTATTAACGTAATTAAAGAACTTGTAAAAAATATATTTTTTTAAACTTTTTTTTTACTTTTTTTTTTATATTCAAAGTGTACGGTTTGACCGGGCCCCTCAAAAAACAGGGCCCTAGACATTTGTCTCATTTGTCTATGCCATGATCCGGCCTTGGCCCAGACCACCAAGGATCAAATCTAGTAAAAAGTTCGCTTGTGTATGTCAGGCTAGGACCAGATACATAGGTTTAGACCAAGGGTGTCAAACTGGCGGCCCAATAAATGCATTTTAGCGGCCCGTAACGACTTCTTATACTATAATAATTTTTTATACTATATATAGTATAGTCCGGGCTGCGGCGTCAAGACTTCGGCAAGGGCGGAAAACCAATAGTCAGGCAATAACTGTTCCAGTTAGCCGTGCGATAGTCGGTAGATCAGCGATTCCCCGTGATTCCAAATAATACTCTCGTAAGCAGAGCTATCAAATACCACTTTTCTATAGGTGCAACTGCTGTGTACAGTACCACTACGCTGATTTCGACCCGTTTTTGTTTTGTTGTTCGATAAAGCAAATATTTTGGCAAAATTTAATTGTTATTATTTAAATGTTATTTCCTTACTTCCTTCAAATAAATATTCAGAAAAATGGAGGAAAATAAAAAACAGAATAAGTAACAATATAAATATAGGCTATTCCAAACGTAGAGATGGAACTAGATTTTAAAATCTAGTAATTTTTATCTATTAATTTGAACTTTTGGTCATTTTGTTTAAGCTTTGTAAATCATACTCACATTGCAAACTCTAGATTAAATTGATTGTTATTATAAAATGTCCGTTTCATTTAATTTTAATTTTTTGTCATTCTTAATAAAAATTTCCCATTTATTATTATTATTATTTTTTTTTTTTTGGCTTCAATATATGTGAAAATATATTCAAATTTTTAATAAATGTCATTGTCTCTATGGTTTCACTGTTAATTTTTAATTTTCACATACCAACGTTAAACTTGAAATTATCCAAGCAAGGTTCCTTCTCGTGACAACCTTAAAGAACGAAGTTCCCATTTAGTTCCGCCTAAATGTTTGGAATAGCCTGTACATAACGTGCGGCCCGCGTAAATTTTACTTGTTATAAAAATGGCCCGAGGCTAAAATGAGTTTGACACCCTTGGTTTAGACCATTACAATTTACACGGAGGGCATATTAAAAAGGAACTAGATCGCCGCTTTCCACATACGAATGAATTTTTTGCGGTGGTCTCCCAAGGATTAAATCCAGGAAAAATTCCACTCGTGATGTCTTGTCATAATAGTGTTTTTGGTAAATGCAGTTGCTTCGGTTGAGTACCTCTGTGTTAGAAAGAGCTACGAGTTTTTCCCGATAATAGAAAACAATGAAAACAAATAAAATTACGTATTCTGTTCATGTACTCACATGTCGTTCCTCTGTTGAATTGAGACCTGCAGAATCCATAGCAACGAGAGATCATGGCATCGCACCAGGCATCCAACGACCAATCAGCACAGGCCATGGAACAAATCAGAACAAACACACATGAAATATCAAACTACAAATGTACAAAAAAATGTAATTAAACTGTCGCGGATCACGTCGACCATGCATATTTATAATAGCATTATCAATTCTACTATAAATTAATTAAAAATTTAACCTGTTTTATAACTAGTGTGCCAACGAGAGTTTATGACTGAATAAATTAGATTTTTGCATTGTTTTCAACTATTCATAAACTAGAAATCTTCAATCAATAGAATATTTTGACAAAATAAAATTCCCTACTACCAACGTCTTCTTGGTCAGTGGTAGGAGAACTTTATTTTTGATATTATCCTAAAATACAGGTGTCTGGAGGAAAGTTCCAAACTCCGGCAGTGTTGCTACGTGATATCTCCAGAATGCCATGGATAGTACAATTTACTTTCAGTCGATAAACTGTAGAGGAACGCTATTTTCTAATATGCTAGAGGAACACTGTAGAGGAACGCTAAGTCCCTGGTTCGGACCAGGGACTTCAGAAACTGAATCATAAAATTGATGTGAAGTGTAAATTTTCACACATTTCAGGATTTTGTAGGTATTTAATAAATGTAAGAAGCCAACATAATTCACATGAAAATCAACAGTTTTTTGAAAAACACTTTTATTCGTTATTTGAGAATTAGAACTTCTTGTCAAAAACCCCAGAGTTTTTTTCTGCATTTGCTGCGTATTCAAGTCTTCATTAGATTAATAAGAAATATTGATAAATGGCTACATTTTTACCGACCGGCAACATATATAAGGGAGGTATTGTGATCATATCGATTTTGACATTTCGAGATTTCGGTGGATATCCCCGAATTGAGTTAAGAACAAAAGTTACTATAAATGCAATAACTAATAAATTTTATTTGAGAAGTTTTTTGATAAAACGAAAAATTTTTTTTGTAAAATTATTTAAAATTTTTCAAGTTTCAATTTTTTCATACTTATATGTAACGTTTCCATGGTCATGATAATTAATTCCTAACTAGTAAAGCAAGCCTTGGACAAAAATTTGTATAGAACATAATTTGATGTATTTTTGAAGATTTATCTAAATATTATTTTTTTTTTTTAAATTTACATTTTTTTTTAAAATTTTTTTTTTATGGGAGGGCAAGTCTAGCGGAGGTTTCCCTGCGCCACTGGTTTTATTTTGTAACGCTGCAAGGCCTAAGTAAATAAATAGCTATATAGTACAATTTACTTTCCGTCGATAAACTGTAGAGGGACGTTATTCCCGAACAGGGAAATGAGGTAAAGTAGTTCCTTTTTTAATCCCTTTTTATTTTAATCATAATTAGTTTTAATTCCCTGGTAAATGAAGATCCTGGTACAAGGTACCTAGAAAGATAACCGGCACTTAACAGAACAAGTTATTGAAATCAAGTGAGTGAGATACAACTGACCCAATTGTGCGCTAAAGGAGACGTATTAATAATCTTGAGATTCTTAAAAATGTTTATCATTGTTAAGTAAACGACTAAAATCTCCATACATATTCTTTTGAAAAAGATCTGAGAAACATATAATCTCAACTTGAATTTATAAAATAAATAATAAAAAAGCTGTTGTGAACAAGCTAGAATCAGTTGTCGGTACGTGAAACGAGAGTCTCTTGTTCGTCGTCATGCCAACAGGGATGCTATAAGGATCCGACCCCATTACAGTCCACTGCACCGCTTTCGAAGAATAATCATGAAATAGGATGTTGTGGGAGGGGTAGGACGTACACCTTATTTTCTTTCTTTTCCATTTCCCCGCATAAGGACCTTTGAAATTCTGCAGACCGCTCAACCATGCGCTTCAAGTAGATATCGACACGTTCAGACCTTAATGACGTTACAAAAGGGGTAATAGTAAAACGGGTTTCACTTTATTTCTTTTAAAAAGACACGGAATTTAATATTACAGCATTAAAAATAACAAGATGGGGATGTAACAACACGAAGCAAGACAGATTAATTGATAACAAGTATTAAGACGATGAGAACCCATTGTAATAACCACAGTAGTTCGGGTACGGGTACGTACGACCATATGGCACATCTAGGGAGGAACTTCATGAGCGTAAGCAACTGATATAAGCTTTTTTTTTCGGTCATGATGTACTACGTCGTCAAGGATGAAATTTGTAGAAAAAAGGCAAAGTTGGCTAATAACTTACAAATATAAGGAATTATTTTATTTATCAAAGTAAGCAACCATATTGTCTATACACTTTTGCCATTTAAGCGGCAAGTTGTTCAGGTAATATAAAACCCTGGCGGACGAGAGTCGATGAATTCTTGGAAGGCCAGTTTTACAGCATTATCGGAATTAAATTGTTTTCGTATTAAAAAGTTGTCCAAATTGGGGAAGAAGTGGTACTCAGTGGGGGCTAGGTCTGTTGAGTATGGAGGATGATGAAGTTCCAACTCCAATTCCGGTAGATTTGGCACAGTCATTTGTGCAGTGTGTGGTCTAGCGCAGCGTTTCCCAAACTTTTTTGACCGCGACCCGGTACGAGGTTTTAAAATTATTCGCGACCCATCTTATGAAAAAAAAAACATTTATTTACAAAACTAATTTTATTTTAAAGCAGTAGCTTTATAGTAATAAAGAATAATAAATAGTAATAAAGAGTATAGTATAGTAATAAAGAATATAGTATAGCAGCGGTTTCCAAAGTGGGGGGCGCGACCCCCTGGGGGGTTGTACTAGATTCACCAGAGGGTCGCGGGTGCAGGATTTTCCACATTAGCTGTTATTAAAACAAAATATCGCGCACGGTTAATAGTGGAAAACGAAATTAGAGTGGCTCTTTCTTCATATAAACCGCGATTTAACGAATTATGTGCGAAGAAACAAGCCCATACTTCACATTAAAATTGATTTTTATTACATTTTTAATTTGTATTACATATTTAATATTAATATAATTTATTTTTATATGATTTTCGTGATTTATGTTGTGAAAATAAATATTTAGGAATTAGAGAAACTATTTACATTACATATTTTTGCTACTTTTGTGATTATTATTTCAATAAAGAAATTATTTACAAATTGTTTATAAATTTCCTAAATAGGGGGGGGGGGCAGAGATGGGATTTTTTCTAAGGGGGTCGTTACTGAACAAAGTTTGGAAACCGCTATAGTATAGTAATAAAGAGCACAAATACACACTATTCTAGTGATTAACTGAGGTAAAAAAAATAATATGTAAAAAAAAAATCTTTTTTGTGTTTTTACAATGTTTTTCGCGACCCGGCAAAATTTTTCTGCGATCCGGTGCCGGGTCGCGACCCACACTTTGGGAAACGCTGGTCTAGCGTTATCATGCAATAAGATAGGAGTCGATCTTTTGACCAATCTAGGCTGTTTTTCTTTAAGTTTTAGCATCATTTCTTCCAGTTGGTTGCAGTATATTTCTGTTGTGATCGATGAGCCAGTTTTTTGATTTTTTTTTTTAAGTTACCTGTACGAAATTTGGCGAACCAATTTGATATTGTCTGCTGCGTAGTAACACTAGAGCCAAATACACTATTAATATTTCGCGCGGTCTGCGATGCCGTAGTTCCACGTAAGAACTCATACTTCATAACAGTGCGAATTTTGTCAATATATATATATGCTGTGCATTTGGCCATTTTAATTTTACCTTATCCAAAACTGATAGGTCGTTTTCCCGTTCTTATCCCTTGGACGCCGGAATTAATTTTCTTGCAATTTTTAACTATTTTGTTCCATGATATCTATATATTTAGTAGCGCCATTCATTGAACTTCGCGCCAAATTGAAAGTAGGGGCAATATTGCGAACAGTTCATCCATCTTCACTTAAAGCAACAGCTTTGGACACGTCTTCAGGTTGAATTCCCCCATTTTAATAATAATATTTTAGTAATTTTTATATTACTAATCCGAATATTTTGCTATGCCGAGTGTACTGCACATTTCTTGACACCATCTGAATTAGTTTTATTGCAATAAATATTCAAAATATTCAACATTTACATACAGCAATATATTATTCAAAAGCATATTTGCATTATTGTGAATTTCTAGTTCACTGCAGATCATATATTTTTCACAGAAATGTAATATTTGTATTCATGAAGTGTATGAAAGATAAAAACTGATTGCAAAAGGATTTGTATCAAGAACACCAAATCAAGGTGAACTGTGTATGACAAAACTGTTAAAATTATCCTTAAGGCACCTACAGACGATGTGCCAACGTTTGCCAACACTAGTTCTGATGATTTGTCAGTGCCGGCCAAGTACAAAAATAGCGAACATGGGCCAGCGCTTGTAATATATTAGAGATGGGTCGTTCATGAACGAACCGGCTCAGTACACTGACCGAAGTGACACGGTTCACCAAATTGAAATGAGCCGGCTCACGGCTCATTGTATAGTTTCAAGTTTCAAGAATACGATAGGTCAGGCGATTGTGAACAGTGACCGGAGTGATCCGGATCTGGGTCGATGTCATGTTGAACTTCGCGAGAACTTGGCTTGTAATGTATTATCATAAAGTGTATTTTGTCATCAATTTGTAGGGCAGTTTATTTGAAACTAATCGGCTTAGTCTGTATTTTCTTACAACCATACTATATAAAAATATTGCCCAAATCCCAGATGTCCGATTTATAAGGGCAATAAACATCGCCATAAACTTAACACATCTGGTTTAAAATACAGTAGCTACATAAAGTGAATTGTTTGTTTCAAAAATGTTAGATAAGAGTCGGGGCTAAACGACGTTCTACCTACGACCGAACGACCGGCAACTGACTGACCTGTGTCTCGGGATCATGTTTAAAAGAACCGGCTCTAAGCAAGAGTCGGTTCTAAGCGACGTTCTACCTACGACCGAACGACCGACCGACCTGTGTCTCGGGATCATGTTTACAAGAACCGGCTCTAAGCAAGAGTCGGCACTAAGCGACGTTCTACCTACGACCGAACGACCGACCGACCTGTGTCTCGGGATCATGTTTACAGTTCATATATTGCAAGAACCGGCTCTAAGCAAGAACCGACTGTAAACGACGTTCTACCTACGACCGAACGACCGACCGACCTGTGTCTCGGGATCATATTTACAGTTCATATATTGCAAGAACCGGCTCTAAGCAAGAACCGGCTCTAAGCGACTTTCTACCTACGAACTAACGACCGTCCTGTGTTTTGGAAACATGTTTACTTAATCGGATCACTGAGCCGGATCAATGAACCGGCTCAACAAACTGAACGACCTCCACTGATCCGGTTCCGCAAACTGAGCCGAAATTCCCATCTCTATAATATATATGGTGTATAGTACGGTGCTAACATGCATATACAAGTCTGCACCGATGTCGGTCAAACTCCCCCCTACCCTGTACACCCAATCCACGGAGCTAGATAAGTATAAACATTAGCCGTGACTTGCCACACCGTCTGTAGGCACTTTTATACTAAGCTCTGGGCATAGGCAAGTGTGAATTTGAAATATGTTGACGTATTCAACTGGTACACATCCCAGAAAAAAATACATCCCATCAAACCAAATGTGCACTGGTAAGCTCCCAAGTCTTCTCTCTTTTCTTGGGTAACCAGAACAGCAGGCATCACATAGACGCATTTGAAATGTGGTGTTGGCACCGCATATTACGAATACCATGGACAGATGAAGGTACACATGCATAAGTTCTTGGAGAAATAAATCCTACGTAGCGTCTTTCAAGTCTAATCTCTACAAGAATACTGAAATTCTTTTGGCATTTAACCCACCACAATTTCGAGAGATTTATTATGCAGGGGAAACCAGAAGGAAAGCGCCTCCATGGTAGATCACCTAGTCGATGGACCAACCTCACAGGGAAGAGTGTGGTAGTTTTGTGATAGCTGTTAGAGATGTCGAAGATAGAATCTCTTGGCGATAGGTGGTCCAAAAGTATTAAACAATGATGATAATGTTGGAGAGCGATCTCCCAAATAATTTATATAGACAATTCTATAGTAACATCATCATAGTGATGGTGTGTGAAGGATGTTATGATATTGAATGATAATATATTTTGTATTGGACTGTCATTCATGTCCAAAAAGTAGTAATAAACATTTACATTGATAGAACATTCCTTAATTAATACATAATTAATACATAATCATGTGATCTATACACGTAATTCGATATAGATAAAGTAGACGGCACAGATATTTACAATTATTTTTCGTTGCAACTTTAAAATTAGGCCTTTTCATCTTAAAAAGACTAATGGCTAGAAAAAGTCTAAGCCATTAACAGTACAAAACGGGAAAATAAATTAAAGAAAGGCCATCTAGGATTGTATTGATGATGTCTAGGTTCACTGGTTGAAAACCACTGCTCTATTTGCATTTGATCCAAATTTAAATAAATACCTCCTTACTCAATCTTTTATTCAATAAATTTAAACAATCATGAACAAGTCATTTCAATAAAAATTCTTGAAAATCACCATCAAATTCTCGTATTTGAATTTTTAGAAGGCGGCGCGAAAGTAATCATGAACGAGCCACAGCATTAATTCAAGCGAAGCTTGTTCAAAGCTCCGCAGTGAATAGAGCTTACAGCGTCGCCGACACTTCGCCCCCACAAATAAAAATCTACCCTTTTCATTTCAAGTTCCATCAGTGGCGGAACATACCACATTTTCCCAGTAGAAAGTTTGGTGTAAGGATAACGATAATGAAGATCAAAGAGGACAAAGTTATAAAGAGAATCTGATAAAGATTTGAAAAAGAAGAATCTGTGTGAAGTAGTAAAGTTATAAAAATGAGATTCCAAAGGAGGATAGCAGGAAGATAGGAGGATAGCAGGATAGTATGACAGAATTAGAAATACAATACATCTTTAGAGAAAAATAGAAATATCATATATTGTGATGTATAATTGATTTATCTACATTTTTCATTGATTCAACAGACGCGTATCCGGAATTAATTCTTATATTCCATGAAAAAATCTTTGAAAATTCGAAATTTTCAAGACGAAAAAATGATAGTGGGCCGCTTCCATCTTTGAAAGATGGTCCAAATCGAACTAAACATATTTTTTAGTACTTCTTGGGAGGGGGACTAAATTTCAAAATCTAGTTCTTCACGAAAATGAATTGCGAAATGAATTGCGAGGGCTATTTTTTAAAGTTCCGTTATGGGAACAATTCCATGTTTTTCTGGGAAGGTCAAATCCATTCGGAGGTTCTTCGTGGTTAAATAAGGAGTGGAACTCAGCTGGGGTCTGCTCCACCCATTTTTGCTGCCAGGTTTCTTTTGCGTTGTAACCAGTTGCCGTAGTAATCCTTGCTGTAACAACTGATGGGTGGCGGGATTTAAGTCTGTGGTGTCGGTACTGGCCAGGTCCGCATGTATAGGAACTTCTGCATTTTCATTAATTTTCCCATACACTCGCAAGAGGGTTGACAGGCGGCGTATATGGGATGGCTGAATATGAGCGAGAACTGGAAGCCAGTAGGTAGGTGTTGACTTAATGGCGCCAGTTATTATTCGAAGCGTTTCACGGGAAGCATCGTTTCGCATTTTCGGGAACGACGAACTGATGTCCATGAAGAGGGTCAGGGAAGGAAGTCCATAGCAACAGACGACATTGACGAAAAAGTGAATAAAGTGATTCGTGAGAGCCAACGGTTCACAATTTCTGAATTCTCTACAGAAGTCTACGGGGAGCAATACAGAAAAAAAGGAGTGGCATGTTGTCATTAGGCATTGTCCTTCTTCATGACAATGCACGCCCTTATATCGCAGCGCAAACAAATGAACTGCTCAAGAATTTCGGATGAAAGATTCAGCCATCCGCCCTACAGCCCGGATTTGGCACCAAGCGATTTCCATTTGTTCACCAGGATGAAAGATTGGTTGGGAAAGAAGCAGTTCAGCACTAATGAGGAGCTGAAAACTAATGTGCAACATTGGCTGAGAACCCAAGCGGTAATATAGGAGGAGGGTATACAAAAACTGGTTTCTCGTTACGACAAATGTCTTAATGTTAGTGGCGACTACGTTGAAATATAATTTAGATGTATGAGTAACTCTTGTGTATATTAAAATTTTTCTTATTACCCTTATTCGTTTTTGTTAACACAACGAAACTTAAAAAAAAATAGCCTTGTATATTCGTTCGAAAATTCATGGCTTCCCATATTAACCTGCAATGTATTGTTAAAAATTAAAGCGCATCTAATAATATGTGTAGTGATTGAAAACTTTATTTTTTTGTTACGCCACTGTATTAAAATCTACCCTTTTCATTTTACGTCTCTCGTCTAGTCACATCTGCATTTAACACGGGAAATTCTCTATCGGAATACTTCAGTCATTGTTCAAGAAATTATAAGGGAAAACTCAGTCCGGGAAATTTTCACACATCTGCGCTTTTCAATAAGGGAGAATCAACAGTGTGTTTTAGATGATGACGTTGCTGATGGAGGTTTTATTTAAATATGGGGAAGTAAATATTAACCCAGAGGTTATCAAACTCTCAGCATAGTAGACATGGCAATTCCTTGGTAGCATTTCTACTCCATATTTTTCGGTTCCAATGATTTGGGTGACCAGTGTAAGTTCATTTTTCGAGAAACAGCTTGAATGCCGATGTCAACCACTTTAGTAATAGTTCGCTCTCTTTAACCCTCTAATGCCGAACACCACCTCGAAGCGAATCATTTATAAATCCATGTAAAAATACAATACGTGCAAATTTCATCGAAATACCCGTAGCCGCCTACAGACGACTGCACAATTAAACACTAACAAACACCAATTAAACAAAATAAGATGTGTTTTTGCTAAACACAATCAGTTCATTGGAAGAGTTGTTGTATTACGGATGTCCGCCATACGTTATGCCAATCATTGATCTCTCCATTTGTTTCTGTGCGATTCTCAACATCCCTAAAGGGCGTATCACACTAGAACGCTGTCCAAGTTTTATTTTGTAAGTCTTTTTCGAGGTTTCAATTCTTCACGTCTTCAGCTATCACACGCGAAACAGGGAAAAGTAACTTGCGCCTGCGTACATAACGTTAACAATAGACCCGTCTCACTTGATCTGATTGAGAGGGCGAAGCCGCGCACGCGCATTTGACGATTTAGATTTTGTCTGTCTTCTAGAGACAGGGGAAATATATCTCGATGTATTTGCTCAGACTTAAAGACCTAGGTTTTTTGTCATGCTATCAAACACACAAGACTTCGATTCGAACGCAAAGACTTTAATTTTCCAAGTTTAGACTTGAATAATAACTCAAGTGTAATAAGGCCTTAAGTAGGCTTTGGTGAGTGTTCAATTTTATGTACGAGGGCTATTCGGAAAGTAACCTCCGTTTGGCTATAAAAATAAAACCAGCATAGATTTTATTATTTACATCTTAAAACTACATATTTTCTTTATTTTTCCACCTAGTCACCATTTAAATTTAAGCACTTGTCATAGCGATTAACCAGCTTTGAAATTCCTTCTAAAACTCTGCCGGCGCCAGAAAAATTTAGCCAACCTGTCACAGTGTTTTGAAGATCATCATTAGCGAAGTGCTGGGACCCAAGCCAGTTCTTCATGTGGTTGAACAGCTGGAAACCACTTGGAGCCAAGTCTAAAAGAAAGTCTAGGGCGGAACCCATTCGTTTGATTTTGTGGATCTCCGTCAGCAGTTTGCTACCCAACGAGCACCAAATTTTCGGTAGCCTAATTTTTCGGTGACTCGTACAAAACGGTCCGAGAAACTTGAGGATATTTTTCGGAAAGTTTCAAGATTGTGAACCGACGGTTCTCTCTAACATTTGGCGGGATATTCTGTTTCGACACTCGTGTTTTGAGGTTATAACAAGCGAATACTCGGCAGTACGACGCTCCCCCTTGCAGAGCTGGAAGCTTACTGAATCACTGCAGGCGCCTATGTAACAATGGTGGCGCTCCTCCGCCTACTACTCACTCTACGCAACAATGCAGGTTATTTTCCGAATAGCCCTCGTATCATACAATAGGTCTGTTCGTTTCGATACTTTGCGTCTACGGTTTAAGGCTGCGTCCAAATTTCCTGTTCGTTTGAATTGAAAGTTTACTGTTAAGTTATTAGATGCTGTTTCACTAAAACAACTGATGGCAGTAAGACACCACCCAGTAAGAAACTATGTCGTATTCGTCTTTTTAAGTATTCTTTTTGGTTCGGTCTTCCCAATTCTATACGCTGTCCTCGGTAGATGTACTGGTAAACACGTTTTTCTCGTTTCCCACATTGGCTTCTGCTGTGTTAATTAATATGTAGGGCATATTTTATAGAGTAAATAATTGATAATAAAAATATGTGATAGGTCTTGAGACCCTCTTTAGTATCCATAAATGGCAAGCATCTCGAAACGACTTTAAAATGCAAAAACCCAACATATTTCTTCCCGGATTTGTCAATAAAAACTAACTCACGTACTTGAGCCAATATACATATTTGCAGAAACGACAGACACTCCACAATATATCAGGTTTCTTATTTAGTTTTCTTATCTCCTTCTGGTGTTTCCCTCCTTCCATTTCCTCTAAATCGATCCACGCATATATAATGGCATAAATATCGATGGATTTCATCTCACTCAACCTGTCAAATTCTTTCGACGAACCCTGTTAGATTTAGAAGTGAGATGCCGAAAGAATTCAACATTACTTCTAAGATTTATATGCGGGTTCTCAAAGCATTTTCACGGTGAATCGTAAGGAATATATTATGGGCTAAGAGTTTCCGCAAAAGTTTGAACGAGATGCGGAAATGAAATTTGAATATCTTAGAGTTAGTTATATTACGCGGTAAGGTTGGTATTGATTGATATTTTATGAAGTTGTTTGTTGTCGGTTTTCTCAACTATGTTTGTGGCATATGATAACTTTATTCTTCAGTTTATTATTACATAAATCTCGCAAGTTTTAAAAATGTTTAATATTGAAGTTGACGTTCTTAAGAGTTTCTTGGGATTTCATAAAGGTTTACTTTTTCTTTTTCTTTATAAAGAATTAAATATCAACATCGGATGCTTTATTAAATTTTCAAAAGTATCGTAACAACCCAATTCAAGTTATAACTCGAAAAGTAATGTTTCTATGTCAAACAAAAATTTATATCCGACCATTTCTTATTGGCTACGGTCTCTTCTTCATGTAGCACTACAACACGATGTAGTTCTTGGCTCAATAACATCCTGTCAGGACTTATCATTAAGATTAGATAGCCAATTTCAAATTCCTATTGTCTTCAGGTCTTCAATTACTTCCATTTTTTCCTTCGCATCTAATTCATTTCTGCTATGGTGTCAATTTTGTAAAGTATGCAGTTATTGAACACATTGAAATTTAGTACTGTTTAATCGCACAAAAATTTTGAAATGGCCAAAAACTCGTTTATTGAAATTGCTGTGTGACAAGGCGCATTGTCATACCTAATTCATTGGTCAAAATCAGATGAACGGTAGTGTGAGTCAAATTCAACTGTTCCCCGATCATTCTGACTCAACCGACGATCTGAACGCACAAGATTCTGGATTTTGTCAACATTTTCATTGGTTCTTGAAGATGAAGGCCTTCCACTGCGTGATTCATCTTCAATCAACTATGTTCCTTCTGAAAATGCCTTAAACCACCAAAAAACCTGGGTCCTTGACAAAACACTGTCTCCATTGCACTGTGTCCAAGTCTGAAGAAAAACCTGATAGCACACCGTTGCTCGAAATGAATATCACTCATTTTTAGATCCAAATCATGAAATTTTCGGAGCCCTAGACACACTGCTAGACGAAAAAAATAAAAATAAATCCCTTGAGATGTCCTACTTACTGTAATTATCTACAACCAACTAACTAATTAGTAAATTTGCTGGTGACGTGGTGAAGGCGGTAATAAGACGAGAACGGTCGAGTGAAGAGGTTCTTCACCTGCTCCGAGCTGATATGGACGTGTCGTGTCGAATGTTATCTGTAGTTCAGTCCGTTGAGAGTCCTTCAGGATTTTCAAGTATACTACTTCAGACACGACTACACAGAATTTTCTTTCAACTATCTCAAGAGCTTATTGTCTTTACAAATGTAACTTTAGGAATACACTCAATCAAAAATAAATTAATACTAAGAAAACTAAGAAAACCGCCATATCTAATTTAAAATTATACGGGATGACCCCGTAACAGGCGCAAAAAGATGGGGGCGCCGTCTTGACTATTTTTGTAGTTGTCAGATTGAAGATATCATAAAATAAAATAGAAAACAAAAGGTGCCTTTTATTATTTTTTGAAAGTATTTGAAATAATGTATTTCAAATAATTTTAATGTATTTGAAATATAAGAATTATTTGAAATACTACAAAATATTTGAAATAAAATATTTAAAAAACAGGGAAATATTTGAAATAATGTATATCAAATAATTTAAATGTATTAAGCCTGTAATACATGATGCGATTTCTCGTTTTGAATCTCGTACGATTTATCGTACAAGAATTATTGTATCGTGTACTACAGGATTTTCGTACGAGATCTTGTACGATATTGAAAACCATCCAATATTTATGCTCCAGACCTAAAATATTGTATAGAAATGAACAGATATCGACGCAGTAGATTATTGCGCATAGTCACGTGACCGATACCGTTAGGAATAATTATCGTACGATAAATCGTACGAGATTCAAAACGAGAAATCGCATCATGTATTACAGGCTTTAGGATGAAATTTGTAGAAAAAAAGGCAAAGTTGGTCGATAACTTACAAATACATATAAGGAATTATTTTATTCATCAAAGTATGCACCCATATTGTATATACACTTTTGCCATTTAAGCGGCAGGTTGTTTAGGCTAGTGGTATAAAACCCTGGCGGATGAGAGTCAATGAATTCCTGGAAGGCCAGTTTTACAGTATTATCAGAATTAAACTGTTTTCCTATTAAAAAGTTGTCCAAATTGCGGATGAATTGGTAGTCAGTGGGGGTTAGGTCTGGTGAGTATGGAGGACGATGAAGAAGTTCCAACTCCAATTCCTGTAGTTTTGCCAGAGTCATTTGTGCAGTGTGTGGTCTAGCGTTATCATGCAATAAGATAGGAATCGATCTGTTGACCAATCTAGGCTGTTTTTCTTTAAGTTTTTGCATAATTTTGTCCAGTTGGTTGCAATATATTTCTGCTGTAATCGATGAGCCAGGTATTTTTTTGTTCTTTGGTTTTTAAGTTACCTGTACGAATTTTGGCGAACCAATTTGATATTGTCTACTGCCGAGTAACACTAGAGCCGCGCTATTAACGTTTCGCGCGGTCTGCGATGCCGTAGTTCCTCGTAAGAACTCATACTTCATAATAGTGCGAATTTCCGACCGTTTCATTTTCAACAAAATTAATTTTTACAAAAAGTTTTTGATATTTTTTAAAGCATACAATGATTTCTTTAAACTGGCGAGATGTGTAACTTACCAACAAAAAAAAAAAACAAAAACAAAAACGGTAAAATATTAAGCTAATGTCAAATAATAAGCTGTTAAAGTTGGCAATATTATTAACTACAAATTTCGTCCTTGACGAACTGATATTTGCAATAGAAGAATTATTTAAAATTCTAAGAAATATTTAAAATAAAATATATGAAATAATAAGAAAATATTTGAAATACTGGGGAAATATTTGAAATACTGGGGAAATATTTGAAATACTAGGAAATATTTGCAGACATATTCAGACATTATTTTCTGTCTTAAGAAATTTTCAGACAACAAATATCAAATACAAATACCACGGAGAAAGTATTTACAAATCCAAATATGAAGAGCATTTTTTGAAGTATTTGAAATATAATCTTTCAAATACTATAAAGTAATTGAAATACTTTTTCAAATACTTAACTTCAAATATTGTATACAGTGTTAAAAAACTTACCGCTATTTGATTTTACGTCATCATTTCTATGTAGATCCGGTTTGCCTCCTAACATAGACAAAGGGTGTTGTCCAGGTGCTCCTAGGGCACCTGACAGTCCTAATAGGGACGCCGCTGAACTCGGAGGACCTCCACCTAGGCTCGGATGCGGCATCATAGGTATAGGCGGCGCCGCATGAGATGGTAACTGCTGTGCATGCATCTGTTGCAAAAGCCGCGGTAAATCCGGCCTTTGTTGCTGCAAAAAAAGAGATTAGTATCATTAATTAGGATTATAGAATTATATTCTGTAGAAAAAGGTCAAAATAGTTATTAGTCTCATGAGCAGATGGCTTTGAAATTAAAATGTCATATTATAACATTTCGATGTTGTCAATTCGGAAATGTCTTGGAAAGTTCATTGTTTCTGAATAATTATTATTAAATTAGTGCTTTGGTTTGTTTTAGGGGGAAGTATTGCAAAGTTTAATTCCTGTAGGACCAATCTGAAGTTAGTCCTTTATTAGGGATCACAAGTTAAATTTCTACCGGGGAAGTCAATTAATTAATTTATAAGTGTTTATTAATAAATTGGTTTGTCTATTGAACATAAAAAGAAAAAAATATTCTAGATGAGAGATTTACTTAACAATGAAATATTAATTTTCTTTTTATATTTTTTGGGGTTTCGTAGGTATAAGCTGTTCACTTTTGTAAGAACAAACTAAGAGGGAATTTTGTTTTCAATAGTTTGCACCTTTGAAGCTGTATGTCATGTTGGTATTAAAAAATGTCACTTTTTACCGACCGCCAATATATATAAGGGAGGTATTGTGATCATACCGATTTTGACATTTCGAGATTTCGATGGATCTCCTCGAATTGAGGTCCCTACATAACGTTTTGACTATTTTTAGCATGATGTCTGTCGGTCTGTGTGTCCGTCCGTCCGTCTGTCTGTCTGTCTGTCTGTCCGTCTGTCCGTCCGTCCGTCTGTCTGTCTGTGTACACGTGCAGAGCAAATTCGGCTAAAAGGATTTTTATGAAACTACATATTTAAGCTTTTGACATCAATGGCACGACTTGATCAACTTGTGTCGATTTTAAGATTTTTGCGAATATTAACCAACAGAAAAATATTTCGAAAAAAATTATTTAACAAAAGCTATAAATGCAATAACTAATAACTTTTATTTGAGACGTTTTTTGATAAAACGAAAAGATCAAGATAGAGGATTAATGTGAGGCCAAAAGACAGCCCAGCTGATTGTGCCCACAGGAGAAGTTATTGATATAATTTTTAAACCTTCATATATACATATATTTTTAATTTTTATTTACAATAATTATTTAAATAAGAAACTTTAGCTCTGAAAATATATTGTTTGTTTTATTGCTTTACTTAAACTCTTTTAGCCAAATCTCTCTTTTTATATATAGTACATAATTTTTACAATTAATATTTTTTTAACTTTTTCAAATTCCCCATTAAACTGAATTTATGTCGTATAAATAACGTAAGTGTATTATCTGCCTTGTTTATTTCAATACACTATTAACCTTTTTTAAATTTAAAAAAAAAAATCCCTTGCTAACCCAGTTACTACGCCCATGTCCTAGTTGTAACTTATTTTAAATTTTCCGCTATACTGTATTTGTTCAGTGTAAATCGTACTCGATTCGCAGCGCTATCTACTTTTTTTAAATTTGAAATAGACCATAATGTTACCTTAACGCACTTAAAAAATTTAGATGATAATTCAAACAGATAATGTTTTACAGATAATTTTGTTTAAAAAGTGGTCATTGTACCAACCTCTCCCCTACATATTTCATTTGAACTATTTTTTTTTTATCAGAGAAAAAACGTGTTCCCTCTATCTTTTCACACCCCGTATGCATACTTATATGACAAGTTGATTCTTGTTTAAAATATGATCGTATTGTCAAATAAGTTAGCGTTTTCGTTCGAGTGAATTAATCAATAAATCAGTGAATTTTCAATTTAGGGATCATAAAGAAAAGAATAAGCGTCAGGTTGCATTTGCGGATGAAGGGATAAAAACAAGCACTCAAGTAGTAACGTAACCCACACCTTAGGTCGGTATTATACGAGCCCGGAAACCCCTTCTATAATACGTGAAGCTTTTAAAAGATTGAGCCCCAAAGAATAAGAGGTTTTTATGAGAAAAAAGAAGACTAACCACGATTTTATGGTAGCGTTCAGATGCGCAAAGGAAGTAAAACATGTCAGCAGTAGAGTTATCCAAGGCAAATGCAAGATAATGTACAGTCGGTATAAATAATAGAAGAACATTTTCTGTCAGAAGGTATGTTTAAAATTTGTTGGAGGTTCGTGAAAAGCTTCGTTTGAAATGGAGACGTGCTCGACGCCTTGGCTCCGGCGTAAGCTAGACGCTTTTGTTATTCACGCGGCGTCTTACATCTGGCAAAGACATCCAAGCTGCATATTATCAGATCTCACTCCCGCACAACACAGTGGCGTACGCCTACAAAATTATTTCGATAAAAGGATACACCAATATTTATTTTTTGGACAACCAACTCAAAAACAGTTCTTTTTTATCATCTAGTACCGGCCAAAAAGTAAAGGCCGATGTTAGGGAGGTAATTTTGGTATTATTTCATAAATAAATTCAGTATAATCATTCAATTAGAGTAAAATATTTAAAATGTTAAATGATAAAAATAATCTATTTCTTAAAAAGGGTATTCAAGATAAGGGTAGACTTGTTTATTGTTTTAACTAGACACTTTTGAAAATGTAAGTGAATCGTAAATTGTTGTTTCAAAAATATAAGTCAACCATAAGCACATAAATAATAATTAAATTCTGTCTGAAATATAAATATTATGATTGGGTTATTTTCTAATGGGATACTTATCTAAGTTATCACCAATAAATTGTGAATTTTAAGATAGTACAAGACGGACAGTTAACGAGGTGTTAAATGACATTTAACAGTTGGACGATGTAAGCTTTTCAGGGTAGTCGCGTTTTAAGTAGTTGATGTTAAACCATCATAACGTTAAGATGTTAACAAAAAGTTGAGCTTAAACCGTCGTATGGTTAAGACAATGTTTAAGAGTTGATTTTAACCCGTCGTATGGTTAAGACCATGTTTTGGAGTTGGTTTTTAAGAGACATTGGTTACAGACATTTAGAGTGTTTGGGCGAGTCGAAATAAAGTAACAATGTAATTCCGTATGAACGTTAGTGTAGTGACCAGCTAAAAAGTGGAGAGACAATATTTAGAAACATGTAGTGGTTAAATTAGTGTTTGGTGTAAAGTGTGTCTAGTGTGTGCGAATGTGTGTCTCATTTGGATTTAGCTGTATCGACGTAATTGTAAGTCTAGTGTAATTACTGTAAATATTTAAACCTTATCGTAATTAAAGTAGGTTAGTTAAAATGTTGTAGCAGCGGAGAATATAGTTGTTATAGGAAAATAACGCGGATTAGAGATACAAAATAGAAGAAAAGAATAAAAAAAATAAATAAAATAATATAAAAATAAAAAGTGTGGAACTACTGTATCTGAGAAATAGAGAAAAACTCAAGAAAACACAAAAGTAAAAGAATAAAATGAGGCTGAGGGACAACAGATTAAGAAAAATTGTAGTGGAAAAAGAATGAATTAAAATCTAGTAAAAAAACTTATAACCTAACTTAATCCTTGGAAAGTTACAAAAGAAATCCTGTACCTAACACAATTAGTACCATCTTATTTATACGTAGATAGCAGACTGGACGAAACTTCGTTCTGTAATCTTGGTAGACCTGATAAGAATATAACAGTGCGCCTCTGTTGGCAATCTTGCGTATCTAACCGTATACACTCAGCATCCGTTCCTAATGGATCTCATATTAAATAAGAGATTTGCTTCATTGCAAGTTTATTAAGAACGTTGTTTTGCTGTCGATTTCAAGAAAATTTACACTTTTATGAATTTAGTTTTTATTAAAAGGAATTTATGTTACGACTTTGTAAGCCATTTTAATAACTAACTCATTGTAAATTTAAAACAAATCTTGAAACTTTCAAAAGAACTACTAATTTAAATATTTAAGAGTTATGAAAAGTAAATTAGTACTAAAAGTTAATGTTTCATAATATTATTTTTAGCAAATTATTAATTCTATAAGAGAAGAGTATTGTGTTCGAAATTTTTTACTTATCGAGTTGCTATGGGGAGAGTAGAAACTTTAATAAAGGAGACGCAATAACAGACTGTAGTTCCATGAAGAAAAAGAAAAATAAGTGATATTACTCTATTGGTGTTTTGTAAAAAATACCGACCTTCAAAAACACAAATCACAATCTTAATTGCTGTATCCGTGTATTATAAAAATTATGAGGTAGCAAACATGCAAAATACCAATTATCCAACAAATTATAACTAAAAAAAACCTTAAACTTGTTAAACGTCACCTCACAGGCAAGAGGGAGCTATTGATGTTCTCTGTTATGAATCTCCCTTCGGATCTGATCTGTAGACGTTTACATAATTACGTTGCTCGGATTGATCGCAAGCTTATGTCCTTTATCACGAACACTCCGTGCGTTTGGATGTAACGACACCATAACACGCACTTACACATACTGTAATCTTAAACTAACACGCTAACTGCAAAGCAACGCTGGTGGCAGAAGTGGGATGGGACATAGAATGCCTGTTTAATAATATGGTTAGGTGTATTTGTTTTTTAACATCCGGTACATTTAGATTATCAGAGAAAAGTGTATTCGAATCAGTTGAAAACGCATTATTGAGGCTGGAATGTGGTATCTTTTGTGTGGTTTTTATCGACAGCTTAGGACTGTATGTTCTAACGTGAATGGGGTTTCGTATAGAGCAGTTTTGACGAACCTATGGCACACGTGTCATAGGTATGTCATAGGTGACACACCAAGACATTTTGGGTGACACGCATCGTTTACGAATGGTCTTTGGCCAAGATCAGTGAACGCATCGGGCCTCACGTGTTTGTCGACTTGAGGTCCAAGCTTGAAAATCTGGAAAGAAATCGTTTGGAAAATGAAACGGAGTACCACTACGAACAGGAAATTTGAAACTGAACAGATTACCGGAAACTTTTAGCCTTTTGAAAAACATAGCGATGGCTTTATTTTTCCTCTACGTACTTTAGTGAGACCTTATTCTTGGAGTTAAATAATATTAAAACCAATAAAAGAAATTGACTGACAGATGAAGTTAGTAGTGCTTGCTTGACCTTGAAGTGTACGAAGTACCAACCTTCAATTGAAGATTTAGCAAATGCAAATTAGCAACAAAAAATCATTAATGTAAAGAATTATTTGTTTTTGCTTTTTTAACAAATAAATATATCAAAAATATAACTATTTTTTACTATGGATGCAAATAACACAAAATTATGGATATTTCTAGACGTGACACGGTATCCGAGTTGAGCCAGTTTTTTGTCTCAATTTTGACACAACGTTCAAACAGTTTGCAATGTAAGTATGATTTACAAAACTTAAATAAAATGGTCAAAAGCCAGAATGAATAGTTAAAAGTTACTAGATTTCAAAATTTAGCTCCGCTTAAACGTTTAAAATAGACTATAGCAATTCTTTTATTACTATATAAATAAAACTATGTAATACTTTTAATTGCTGTTTAAAATTTTACAACGTAGGAAAGGGTTACCAACCTTTGGAAGCCAAATATAATGACTGCGTAATATTTTCATGTTAGATAAATTACATTCTAACATTGGCAACTAAATTAACCAAGTATGATGTTATTTCATAGTTATTGCGAATGAACTTTGATGCTTGTCTTTAATTACTCAGTGACGTCATATTCTTATAAAAAATTGATTTATATTTTTTTTATATATAGCAAGGTTCATTAAGATTTTGAAAACTGCTCCTATGTATTCCATTGGTTGTTTTACGTCATATGCTCCGCCCTTCTGGTTTCGTATACATGACACATAGAATGAAAATATAATTCCAACAATACCAGCTGGTTATTAAATTTACGCTCTTAAAAATTAAATGAAACATTTGCCAAAATATAACTAGAATTTTGACAAAATAATTTAAACAAAATAAAAATGAAAAAAAAAACCATAAAATTTTCTCCACTGCCCGGGTGCGAACCCTAGTTTGGTGCGTAGCAAGCGAGCAAGCTAACCATTAGACCAGGATGCGTCTTCTAGTATAGTGTGTTACATAACTATAACTTTTGTACATTATCAACAAAAAACACAAAAAATGCGTTATTTTCCGAAAACATAATCTGATCAGAAATTCCTGTTGTACTATTTGGGTTCACACCAATGTACATTACTTAGATTTTTTTCAGATTTTTAGTTTAAACCATCTGGGCTACAGGAAGTGGGAAAAAAAAATTGCACAATTTTGGCAAAAATCACATCAAAATAATTTATTTTACAAAAATAAAATTTTGATTGTTAATACACATACTAATGGCTTTCATTTGATACCCTACTCAGATTTTTTTTTTTTTTTTTCGATGAGCACGTATTTGTTTATATTTTTAGAGGGATATGTTTTTTAGATGTTTTAGTATTTTTCCTATGTGTGGGTCAAAGTTGTATAAGCATGCCAAATTTCAACTCTCTTGGTTTACTCGTTTGCCTACAATTTTTACCGCACAAATAGACAAACAGACAGACAGACAGACATACAAACGACAAAATGACGGTATAAGGGATTTTTGTCATACCTACAAAACCCTAAAAATCGACTATACGTACAATTTTTACCGCTGGTTTGTAGCTGCGGCCAAAAAATCGCACAGTCCTAAAACCACTAAGATGATATCATTCTTGATTAAGCTGTTAAAATTAAATTGAATTTAAAATTTTAATTTACTTCGTATTCTTTAAATCGCTGAAATATTATGTTCGAAAATCCTTTTCCCTTTTTTTAAAAAAACAATCACGCAAAATCTTTCTCCTACTAAATTATTCCACCCTTCTAAACCTAATACAAACGTGATCATAACCCAAAACGTATCCATGACTCCCACCCCAGTAATATCCATAACACCAGTATGAACCCCCCCCCCAATCGTCTTCCATAACATGCCATCTCTGTCTAGAAATAAGAGACGCTGCAAACTAGACACTATATATTCTAGGGACTTTTAGCCAGTGTAAGATTTGCTCAGCAGTGACACGTAACGTTGCTTCTGTGTGACCTGGGTGGAAATTTCTCACTTCACTTAATTTTCCCGGCAGGAATCTATCCCCGAGAAGCTATTGTTCAAGCATGCGGCCGCGACCGCTCGATAAAGTTACGTAGAAGGTGATTGGAATGTTGATTAGAGAGAGATGAACTGCTACGACGGAGAGAAGATTCATGCTCCTTATCGAATCTGTAACGACAGCAGTTCACAAACTTTTTCAACTAACACTTCAAAGGTTAAATTGAAACAATTAAACTATAGATAAAAGGTTTATTTATTTATAGCCCAGTAACATTAGGACTATATACAAGGTGTCTCAAAAGAAATTTTATATTTAGTGGATCGATTAAAAAAAAAGTAATCCGTATATAGAAAAAATGTTTATTAATTATTAAAATACACTTTTTGGGGATTTATTTCTTAAAAATAATATCGTCTAAATGTAGACCCTCGCGTTCTCGGCACTCATTGAATCGAACAGTAAAATTACGTATGACGTCTCGGCAGGTGGACTCAGGGATGGCTGCCATTTCGTGACGGATATTTTCTTTCAAATGCGCCAGTGAAGTCGGTTTATTGGCGTAAACTTTAGATTTAAGATAACCCCATAGGAAAAAGTCCATAGGGGTTAAATCTGGACTGCGTGGAGGCCAATTTATGTCACCTCTCCGGGAGATCAATTTGCCTGAGAAAATTTACGAAATTAAGCCTCTGACTGGCATCTTGGGGCTTTAATTCTTGCACCAATTTTGTAGGGGTGCAGCTTTAGGGCTTTATGCATAATGCGGTGTAATGATGATCTATGCACAGTTAAAGCACTTGCGCGCTTCCGAATTGAAAGGTTCGGGTCGTCACGAACAGACTGATTAACATTCTCCACGTTTTCTACCGTTCTTGATGACCTAGGTCGCCCGGATTTTGATTTATCCAGCGTTGTACCAGTCTCTTCAAACTTTTTAACCCAATGTCGAATGATAGGAATGCTTGGCGCATCATTTAAGTGGCGAAAACCTCGAATACTGCAGAATTTTCTACGCGCTACAGTCGCCGAATCACCGTTTTTGTAAAACTCTCGCACGCATAACGCGCGATCTGCTCCCGAGAAACGCTCCATAGCGACTGAATTCCCAAGAGCCAGGCTACCGATTGACATAACCCCCGCGCCCCTCGTATACGTTGCGTTCACGCAGTAAGCTAAATAAATATAAAATTTCTTTTGAGACACCTTGCACTTCCCACCAAGCTGGATTTTTGCACACAACTTTATTTAAGCGTTATAAGTTACGTCTCCATTGATATCATGTTTGCTTCGAAGGTTATTCAGTCAAAAGTCACAAAATTTGTTTCTCGCGGACGTCTCTTCTTATTGGTCGGACGACAATTATGGTTATTATAAAAAATATAGACAGAACTATAGGGGTACCAAGCTACTTGAAGGGAGAAAGAGGAAGGTCAGGAGGGATGGTTAGGAGGATTGCGAGGCTAAGGTGCGGGAATGAAGAGAGAGGAAATAAATATTGGAGGAAACAGGAGGATAAGATGTGCAGGATGTGCGGGGAGGAGGAAGAAGATATAGAGCACCTCGCGAAGAGGTGTAGAGAGATGACAGTATGGTCGGGGAGCACATTAGACCTGTTGCACGATGGAAGGGGGGAGAGGTGGTTGAGGGAATTAGAGGCAAGAAGGATTGAGATTGGGGAAGGATAACAGGAAGGGGTATAGGAAGGAAGGAAGAGGGCCGGTGGGATGCAGAAGGGGAGCAATGGAAGGAAGGGGGCTGAGGTTACCTGGAAACGGGGAGGAAGAAAGGGAGATAGGAGGAGGGGTGAAGAAACGTTTGGAAGGGAAGAGAATGGAATAAAATAAATTAAAGATGGGCGAGAGAACTGGAAGCAAGAAAGAAGGAGATCGGAGAGGGAAACCAGAATGAGAATAGGAAGAAAGAGAGGGACACTGGAGCAAGAAGAAAGAAATGAGAAAAAATATTGTAAATTGTATTGTATTGTACGTTATTTATTTTTGATTTATGTTTTATTTCTATTTGTAATTGTTAATACCCTGAACGCTGCAAAGCCTAGGAATAAAGAATATATATAGGTACAACATAAAAAATATAGATTGAACAATTATCTATAAAAAAGATCATATATTTTTCAGGTACGAACAACTTTTTCACATTATAAGGCCCCACCCAGAAAGCATAAATTATTTGTTTCCACCTTAGAGGTACAATTGCTACCTCGTAGGACTAATCTTACTAACTATTATGACTCTTTCTCGTTGTCTGTAACCTCTGGCAACTCTACCTCTTCTTTTTCTTTAGCATCATCTTCCTGTGATATTGTCACAATGATAATCTTAGGTCAGGATTGCGATTGTTTGATTAAAAAACAATTTGTCAGCGTCTAGCATATGTTGGCACATCTTATGTAATACATACGCGGTATTTTCGTAATAAGGAAATATTTGTCATGACGAATGAATATTGGAACTAGGTCAACCACTAGTACAAATGCATGGACGTCGCACGGTATCAGGACCGAGAATCCTAGCCAACTCCTCTATATGCACTGGTCCACACGATGACGACCCAGAGACCGACGCCAGATACTCGTACAGCTAGTGCGCCAAGCAAGCAGTACCATGTGAGTGGGAGAAGGTTTCTCCAGGCTCCTCGACTCCCTGATGGGTAACCCCCGCCTCGGAGATAGGTCCAGATCCTGGCCAATAGGGGGTGGACCGAAGACTTCCCCAACTCCATGGGCAAATTCATTACATTTTAAATTAGTTATATAATTAATAAATTTGTATTGTTAAAACCAGGAGTTGTCTTCAATCAAACCACCCAGGTAACAAAATATTAGGTGATAATCGATGGGGTTCATTTGATCGTCTTTTGTTTTTAGGGTTTTATAGGTATAAGCAAAAAACCCTGATAACGTCACTCATGTGCAGGGGTGTCACGAGTGTACCACCCGGGGTGCGACCATTATATTGCCGCCCTTAAAAAATAAGTACGAGTTTAAAAGTCGCAAGAAAAACTAATTTTGATTTTTGAAAGATGACCGCCCGGATTATAGGGTGTGCGATAAAAGTTTCTTAATATATGTGTTAAGAGCTTTCTTTTGATGCCATACAATAAATTTAAAAAACTATGATTTTTATGATACAAAAAATTCTATACTTTTCGAAAAACTAATGTCATCAAAAATAATTGTGACGTATAATAAAAATAACTTTGAAACTTGTTGAAGCTTCCTGGTTTATGCCCTAAAGAAATGTTCCCCCTACCACATCAACATTAATATTTTATCCTGGTTTCGTGAAAATTCGCGCGTTATGTTTTTAGATTTTTCCCGGAGTTTTTTTCGTTGTGTTCGGTCGCGGAATGGAAAAGCTAAGAGGATTTCTGTTAATTTTTTAATGAAGAGAAGTAAAAAGTGATCTGAATTATAATAGAGTGTATAAAAAACGTTTTTATGGTAATTTACTGTAAATGAAAATGTTTTATGTTAATTTTATGAATAAATTAATGTTGGTATAAATATAAAATGATATGTTGTAACATGCTTCTAAACTGATTAAAATCATTAAATTATTATTAGTCGTTATGAAAAGCGATTGTACCACATTAAGAATGAACCATAATTAAGCCAAATTGGGGCAAAAAAAAGGTCTCATGACTGTGAATTTCCACACATTTCAGGATTTTGTACGTATTTGATTAAACCGAGTAAGCGGCATGGGGTAGCACTTCCCACTTGAGTGCCTCCAATGTGTTGCAAACTGCTTTTGCCTTATGTGATGGAGCGTTATCGTGAAGAAATATTACCTTGTGCTGTCATCTTTCGTATTCTGGTCGTTTTATGAGCAGCGAATGGTTCAATTCGATCTTTTGTTGTTGGTAGTGTTGTGTATTAACTGTTTCACCAGGTTTTAACAATTCATAATAGACCACATCCTTTTGGTCCCACCAAGTACAGAGCATTGTCTTTTTGCCAAAGCGATTCGGTCTTGCAGTTGATGTGGATGGTGAGCCTGGGTTCACCCATGATTTTTTGCGTTTGGGATTTTCAAAATAAATCCATTTTTCATCGCCAGTAATGATACGATGCAAAAAAGACTTTCTTTTGTATCGTGCAAGCAAAATTTCACAAGTGTTTTTGCGTTTTTCCACCTGCCTCTCATTCAATGCATGTGGAACCCATCTGCCGACTTTCTGGATCTTACTCATCTCTCGTAGGCGATTGGAAACAGCTTGTTGACTAACGCCTAATTGCTCTGCTAGTTGTTTTTCTGATTGATTATCGTCTTCCTGTAGCAATGTTTCCAATTTTGTATCTTCATATTTTTTTGGAGGTTTTCCATGTTCTTTGTCTGTAAGATCAAAGTCACCACTTTTGAAACGCCGAAACCATCGTTCACACGTATCTTGCGATGGAGCATATTCACCATAAGCTTTTCGAAGCATTCGGTATGATTCAGCAGCAGTTTTTTTCAAATGAAAACAAAACAGTAGTACTGTCCGCGAATGCTTTTTATTTGGCACAAAATTTCACATTTTTAACACAGTAAAACAAAACTATATGATCACTTTTCAAATTATAACCTATACGAATTTGACACTTAATGATAACTTAACAAAACGCCATATGTGTTGAAACTTTGAACTATACACTCTGTTTGCGCGGCAAGTTTGAAAAAAATCCGCATTTCATACTTGTAGACCTGGTATTAAGGGAAAGTCGGCTTGAAGTGAACCAATCTTTAACTTTCACCATTTCCAGTTCAGTATTTCCCGATACATAGATTGGATCAAGCGCCAAAGGATTTTTTTTATGGGGATTTTTAAAATCAAAATTTTACATTGTTAAGAAATTTAAAATTATTAAAAGACATAATATCTTTACAATGTTCTAAGACAGCGGTACCCAAACTTTTTTGACCGCGACCCGGTACGAGGTTTTAAAATTTTTCGCGACCCACCTTATGAAAAAAAACAGGCACTATTCTACTTTAGCAAACCCACTAGACAATGTTGCCAACTATAGTAAAATTAAAACACGTAAATTTAAACTAAAATCAAAATAGAATTAAAATTATTTGTATAATAATGCTTAACTTTCAGTTAAATAAATCACATTAAATTAATATTTCGGTATTTTATAATAAGAATAAATAATAATATTACATTCACAGCCGATTAAAGATTAAAAAGGGGGAACATAATTTAGTGCACCTAAAAACTGGGTGATTAGGTTAGGTTTAGTTAGTAAAAGTCTAGGACAGCAGAAGCCGAAAAGCTAAAAGTAAGCTTAAAAAGGTTTGTGTAAAAAACGTTTTTGCGGTGTAGGATGTAATTCAGTAGTTATACCTTGTTGTTGTTATATTTTGTAAAGTGTATACATTCTTTATATATATATATATATTTTTTTCACACGAACTCCTTTATGTTACTTTGAGTCTTTCGGCTTATGTTGTCCTAGATTTTTACTAACTAAATCTAACCTAATTACCTTGTTTTTAGGTGCACAGTACTTAATTTTCCCCCCACATTAGCCTAATTAAAATTGTGTATCATTGTGCATACGTTTATAACATGGTGGTGCAGAGGGCCAGTTCATTGTCCACCTGAATTAATTTTTTTTTTAAATATCGATACAATACATAATAAATCACTACAACAGAAAAAAGTGAATAAATAATATTAAATTAAATTTAAACTACATTTATATATTAAAACTCTAATCACAGTAGAAATTAAGGGAATGTTACTTATTTCTATATTTCTTATAAATAAACTCATTTAATAAATTGATATTAAATTTAAATTATTAAAATTGATATATTACATTTTACTATTGCCAACACTGCACGCATGCGCAGTAAGGTGGGTTTGCTAAAGTAGAATAGTACCAAAAAACATTTATTTCCAAAACAAATTTTATTTTAAAGCAGTAGCTTTATAGTAATAAAGAGTAATAAAGAGTAATAAATAGTAGTAAAGAGTATAGTATAGTAATAAAGAATATAGTATAATAATAAAGAGCACAAATACACACTATTCTAGTGATTAACTGACGTAAAAAAAGATAATATGTACAAAAAAAATCTTTTTTGTGTTTTTACAATTTTATTTCGCGACCCGGCAAAATTTTTCTGTGACCCGGTGCCGGGTCGCGACCCACACTTTGGGAAACGCTGTTCTAAGATATTATGTTATCAACTAGCCAATGTTCTTTTTATGCCGGCGTTCTTTTTATGATAGATTATAATAAAATATGACATTTTCGTCAAAATACAGATAGCCGTGGAAATAAAACATAAAACGTTATTATATTTTTAATAATAATTTCTGTTTAGTATTTTGTTTCAGTACTTTGTGTGGACGGTCGGTTCTGTGGTGCCAACAGCTTAATTTTTTGCATGAAAATAATTTTCTCTTTGTCATTTTTCTCATTTGTAGTAACTATTTTAAATATTTGTTATTTACGAGTTTCAGTAGATCTTAAAATTGGGTACAAATTATTTCGAAATCAAAAACGAGTTCCAGATGTTAAAATTTCAGGAATTTGTTAAACGATTTACAAAATTACAAGTAAAAATGACTTGGCAACTATAACAAATACTTCAAAAACTTTAAATTTCAAAGACAAATTATGAAATAGAAAATTACGACCTATTTTTTTAGATTATTTATTATTCTATTTGTAAGACAATATTAGCCAAAGAATTGTACAAAACAATATTGGTAGATAATATTTTACATTGTCAGTTGTGCAATTTTACTATTTATTTTTACGATTTGTTCAAGAGTACTATACTAAATAAAGAATGCAAACACTTTTAAACAATAATTAAGAAGTATTTGTATTTGTTTATGTAATTTGTGCTTTGGTTATTTAACTTGTTGATGGCCAACTACAAGGTTAAAGTGCCCAAACTTTTAATCGATACGTTGCCAGAAGACGCATTTAAGATGTGAGTTGTTAATTTTCCCATATTTCAGAATTTTGTAGGTATTTCGTTATAATTGGCGCGACAGCCCGAAGTGAGGCTAGGCCTCCTATTACCAGGTTCTATGACTAGGGTGACCAGACGTACTCTTTTTTAGAGAATTGTATTCTTTTTTTGAGTAATATTCTCTATACTCTTACTTTTTGTAAAAAAAAACCTGAATATACTCTTTTTTGCTGGTTATTTGTTTTTATCACTCTTTTTTTGCTCATTACTTCTATTTTGGGAGTGAGGACCTTTTTTGTTTTGCTCGTCACTAGTAATTTTGAGTGAGGACCTCTATTTTTTGCTCATCATTTGTATTTTTGGAGTGTGACTTTTTTTTTAGTATACTTTTTTTCTGTAAAAAAAATCTGGTCAGCCTGTCCATGACCATATTTTCAGACTGTGTACTTTCAGGAGTAATATGGTCAGTATTACGTCCATTATTTAGCTTAAACAAATAGGCATGTGCAGTTTATAGCCGGTTGCGAACGGCTAAGATGAACCTGTAAATTGTATAAATTTATAAAAACAAGTCGTTTAAATAGGGGATAAATCAGGTGAATACGGGCAATGAGACATTAATTCGATGTTCTTCTCCTTCATATAATCAATTGTTTGACGTGCTGTGTGGGAGCTTGCATTGTCATGATGAAAAATGATGCGATGTTTTTGGTTGTTTTTCCTGATTTTATCAATGACTTCTGGCAAACAAATTGTTATATATCATTCAGCATTAACTGTTCTCCGATCTTCTAAAGCAGGAGTCTCCAAACTACGGCCCGCGGGACAAATCCGGCTCGCAAGAAGACATAATCCGGCCCGTGGATATTTTTTAAAAAGTTTACTTTCATAAAAACGCAATTTAAAAGCAAAATATAACATAATTATAATTAAATAATATCCGAATCTAAAAATTATTATTTTTTTAATAATATCACCATTATTATTAAGTTTGTTTTTAAAATCAGGCGCCAAGAGCCCAGCTGAATTATAGTTGTCCGGCACGCCATTTATTTACGAAATTTTTGTGGCCCGCTTCTGAAATAGTTTGGGGACCCGTGTTCTAAAGGAATGGTTGCGTCATGTCCAGTAGAACCGAAGAATTAAGCGATCATTATCTTGGAAGTGCTTCGTGAACGAACAACTTTTGTGGGTTTCGGTTCATCTTGGACCAACAGTAGACCCAAACAGTAGATTGTTGCATAGTTTCAGGTTCATATGAATAAATCCAAGTTTCGTCACTTGTAACGATGTTCTATACGGATTTTGCAGTGCCTAGGTTGAATTTTTTTAGCATTCCCTTACGCCTTATACCAATCAACACGGGTCTTTTTTTGAGCTTCAGTCAAATGATGCGGAATCCATCGGGAACAGATCTTTGCCACAGCTAAATGTTTATGCAAAATAGACTGTATTGCAGTCTGCGATATACCAAAGCATGCCTCTATCTCACGGTAAGTCACATGCCGATCTTCTTCAATCATTTTGTGCACAGCATCGAGGTTTTTCTGAATCACAACCGATTTTGGTCGACGAGATTCATCACTACGGGCGCACGACCACGACGAAATTCTGCAAATCAATTGTAAACAGTCTTGATGGTGCTTCATTACCAAAAGTTGAACGAAGCGAATCTATGCATTGTTGTTGAGTTAGGACTTACTAAAATCGTAAAAAATCATCCAACGAAAACCTTCACGAGTAATATCCATTTTTTTACAAACTTGTTTTTTTTAATGCTCACTGTCAACAAACTACTCGGTCCATTTATAAGCTGCCACTGATTTCACAATAACAAATGTAAAATTTTACGACTATAGTAACACATTTTAATATTTCCATCTAATTAATGCTCATTTGAAAAAACATAAAAGGTAACCCTCCTATTTCCCTGCAGAATTATACCTGACCTTGAAGCGATGTCTTTTATTTGTTATACTATATAACGCTTTCTTGATTATACCGACATAACCTTAAAAAAGACAGGCTTAACGTTCAATTTATCCCGTTCGCATTTTATTCACGGCACTATAACAAATGAAATTCAGTAAACGTCGATATTTTGTATTCCGAAAGGCACTTTGAATCTATAAATTAACTAAAAATACAGCTAAATTTAACAAATTTTTTTTATTGTAACGAAAGCGATCAGTAGTAATTCCGTAACACAGCAGAGATTCCTGCTCAGTGAAGCGTGGAATAAACGCAATCACCAAAGTCAATATGTAAATTTTAATTTTTGCTGCAATCACAACTGCAATCCTAAAGGATTATGCGATTAAGAGCTTTGATCTGATCCTCGTGACATTTCAATTATGATTTAGAATCGAATGGAATTTTAAAATTTAATCCTAAAAATTGATATCTATTCGTTTCATGCATTTTTTTAGTCATCGATGTAGGTCAGACATCCTTTTGACAAAGAACCATAAAAAGATTCATCCGCACTCTATATCTTCTATTTACTGGGCCCTGTCTTTTTGTTATGTTAAGTGTCAGGTCTCACCAGATAACTGGTTAGATTTTTCGAGAAGCAGCAAATGTAATATTAGGTCGTCAAGGATGAAATTTGTAGAAAAAAAGGCAAAGTTGGTTGATAATTTACAAATATAAGGAATTATTTTATTCATCAAAGTTTGGCCCCATATTGTCTATACACTTTTGTCATTTAAGCGACAGGTTGTTCAGGCCGGTGGTATAAAATCCTGGCGGACGAGAATCAATGAATTCCTGGACGGCCAGTTTTACAGCCTTGTCGGAATTAAGCTGTTTTCCTATTAAAAAGTTGTCCAAATTGCGGAAGACTTGGTAGTCAGTGGGGGCTAGGTCTGATGAGTATGGAGGACGATGAAGAAGTTCCAACTCCAATTCCTGTAGTTTTGCCACAGTCATTTGTGCAGTGTGTGGTCTAGCGTTATCATGCAATAAGATAGGAGTCGATCTGTTGACCAATCTAGGCTGTTTTTCTTTAAGTTTTTGCATCATTTTGTCCAGTTGGTTGCAGTATATTTATGCTGTGATTAACCTCCCATGAAGCTGGATTTTTATCTGTATTGTAATCGCGAAAATTTTCGATGTCGAGATTTTGACGGATGACCACGTTTCATGGTCCAGGGAATCCAAAAAACCTATTTTCGAAGTGCCGTCCGTATGTGTGTGTGTGTGTGTGTGTGTGTGTGTCTGTCTGTCTGTCTGTCTGTGTGTATACACGATAACTCAAAAACGGTTTAACTTAAAGAGTTCGTTCTGGTACTAAAAAATTCTCTTATTAAATGGGAAGAACCCTATTGTTTTTTATGAAAATCGGTTGACTAGAAATGGGAGTTTACTCGTGTCGATTTTAAGATTTTTGCGAATATTTAGCAACAGAAAAATATTTCGAATAAATTTATTGAACAAAAGTTACTATAAATGCAATAACTAATAACTTTTATTTGAGACGTTTTTTGATAAAACGAAAAATTTCGAATTTTTTTTGTAAAATTATTTAAAATTTTTCAAGTCTCAATTTTTTCATACTTATATGTAACGTTTCCATGGTCATGATAATTAATTCGTAACTAGTAAAGCAAGCCTTGGACAAAAATTTGTATAGAACATAATTTGATGTATTTTTGAAGATTTATCTAAATATTATTATTTTTTGTTTTTTAAATTTACATTTTATTTTTAAATATTTTTTTATGGGAGGGCAAGTCTAGCGGAGGTTTCCCTTCGCCACTGGTTTATTACTTCGATGCATTTTCCTTGTGTTGTCATTACTTCCATACGTCTCATTTTATAACCCTCCCCCCTCATGAAACTAATTTGCGTCTTTTTTTTTTTAACCAAAAACTATTTTTTTAAATAATTTTAAAAAAGACTCATATTAAAAATGAGGAATTAGAAATTACTTTTTGATCTTTAATATATTTCATCTCCTGCAACATTTGCCTACACTCATACATACATATTTTATATATATTTAATTTATATAATTTTCTTTACTAATCTTCTTCATTTTCTATTATATCTAAAAATCACACTTAAAATCAAATGTCCGCCATTTTTATCTTCATAAGAACTAAGTTATTACTTATAAATACCAGCATTTAGTAGTTACTATGATAGGAACTTTTATAGTAACATGTTACTATATATTGTAGTAACTTTTGTCTTACGGAATACGAAATACCCCAAAGTTACTATGATCATGGTAACTGAGTTACAGAATTGGTGTGAGAATCAGACCAATTCTGTAACTCGGTTACTATGATAATAGTTACTAAATTCGTCACTATGAGCAAGGTCAGTTACTACCATGAATGAAAGGCATTATATTTTTTATAATATTTTATGTTGTGGTAACCTTATTACACAGTAACTTTTTACAGAATTGATCTGATTGTCTGCTGCGTAGTAACACTAGAGCCAAATACACTATTAATGTTTCGTGCGGTTTACGATGCCGTAGTTCCACGTAAGAACTCATACTTCGTAATAGTGCGAATTTTCGACCGTTCCATTTTCAACAAAATTAATTTAAAAAAAAGTTTTTGATATTTTTTAGAGCATACTATGATTTCTTTAAACAGGCGAGATGTGTAACTTTCCAAAGAAAAACAGAAGGGTAAAATATTAAGCCAATGTCAAATAATAATCTGTTAAAGTTGGTAATATTATTAACTACAAATTTCATCCTTGACGACCTGATATTTAATTTTATTTGATGTATTTTAGACACCTCTTCTATCTTGATAAATGAATCAAGCAAGCCTTGTAATAGAATTTAAGAAACATAAACAACCAGTAAAATACTGTACACACGTGGTTCTTCATTTAAAATTCTGTCCAGGTCTACAAACCATTATACAGGATTAAGTTTAAAATTCAACACACATCACTTTTTCTAAAGACTTTTTAAAGGAAAATATTTTTGTTCCATAACTCTTAAAATACGTACAGAATCGTTGGACTTCCTCTTCAGTGAAATCCTTTTATTTCCTGCAGCTTATACAAGCCGGTGTCTGGGGATTTTCGAAACCACTGCTCTTACAGCTTAGCTGTTACATGCTCCAGTGACGTACAATAGGGACTCACGATACACCAAAATAATTTACGTGAAGTTTGAATTTTTACACATGTCAGGGTTTTGCAGGTATTTAGTAAGTGATAACGCTCAATTGGCCAGCATGCTGAATATGTAGGACAATATTTTTTGCTTAGTAATAAAACACAAGAAAATACAATAGAAAACACTTATGTAGATTGTTATCTCTAGGTTCAACGACCTTAATAACTTTAGACGTTTTACTTAATTTTATATTTTATAATTTAACAAATGGTAATCGGCAAGAATAATGTCAAGCACGAACTGTATCTCCAAGACGTAAAATTGGAACAAATGCAGAATTTTAAATATTTAGATAGCCATTTTTCAGAGAACGATAATTTAGACCTAGAGATTAAAGATGCAACAACGCCGGAAAAGTCTTCAATGCACTGAAAACTAAATTTTTAAACATAAAGGAAATCCCCGAGTTGCCAAAGGTGGCAGTGTACAAAACAATATACTTACCAACATTAATATACTCTAGTGAATCGTGGACTTTAAGAAGCAGACCAGAAGCAGAAAAGCAAGCTTTAGAGTATGGAAATGAGATTCTTTAGTAAAATTAAAGGGAAAACAAGACTAGATAAAATTAAGAATACCGTATACAGAGAAGAGCTAAACACAAAATCAGCAGTATGGCCACATAGTAAGTCAATCAGAGGAAAGAATTACAAGAAGAACATTCGAAGGTAGATGTACCGGAAAACGTCCAATAGGCATCGTCGAAGCACTCACACGAATATAATAAAATAGATTTAATAACACCTCAACACCTCCGGGTAAAAGAGGTTCTTGATTATGTTTGTATAATTTAACGAATAACTATACTGACTTTTAAATAGCTCTGATGATGATTTGAATAAAATCGAAACGTTAGCTTAGTTAAATAAACTTGTTTTATTTTTTACTGGTCCGAAGCCTATTAATTCATTAATTTTATTACTTATGTAGATATAACTAGTACAGTTTAATAATTTTATTTTGGTTATAATATGAACAAATCTTGTTCAATGACGATTTAAGGAATATATTGGTATGTGCCTGGGCATGATAAATATGTGTCGAATGCCTTGGATGGAAAGATGTTGGAAATAAAGGGTGGATCGTCATCTAGATTTGATGCTACTTTTTTTCAGATTATTTAAGGAGTTTAATTCACGACGTGTTTTTAGAGATTTGGTGGAAATAATATAAAGAAGTGTAAGTAATAAGACAGGTCGTAAGGGAGGTAAAATTCTATACCTTTGAAGTAGATGAACTTCAAGAAGTTATATTGCACTTTTTCAATGGCATTCTTCTGAATCTCATAAATTGGATCCCACACTATTGAACAATATTCAATTTTAAAGCGAATCAATGCATAGTAAAGAATAAAGATAACATTTTATAGGAAGAAGAACAACTCTTATCTATGTATATACGAGTTAAAAGTAAGTCTAGTAAGTCAAACTCTATGCTCAAATCTCGGGTCTTTAGCAGCGAGTAAGCAATTGGTTAAGTATCGAATAGGGGAAAAAAGTGGGGTTATGTTTGAGTGTAAATGTAAGAATTTTGCATTTAGAAAGACTGAGGTTAAGTTTGTTTAAGATGTACCTATTAGTGATATTTTTCTAGTTGTTTTGAAGAATAAGGCAGTCATTATTTGAAGAGATAATTTGAAAATTGTTGAGATCGTCATCAAAAACTAATCGTTCGCTGATTATTATATTATTAACATCTCAGGTGCGAATACGTGTAAATTCGGGTTGGTTAAGTTGGAGAGAAATCCCACTGACTTCTATGCGATAAGCGTATGCCCATCCACCACAAATCTAAAATATACAAGACAATAATCCGTCCAGTCGCATTGTACGGATCTAAATGCTGGCTGACCACAAAAAGCACTGAACGTACATTGCATTCCATGGAGGTGCGCATGCTTCGTTGATCCATGGGTATTCCTCTCTAGCACACACCGAATGATGATATTTGGCAGCAGATTGGCGTGGCATCAATTCAAGAAAAATGCAAGAAAACGCCGTGGTTTGGACATTCGAGCAGTACCTAGTACTGTTCCCTTCTTCACAATTTTACAACAGATGGCAAGCGCCCTCGCGGTGACCAAAACAACGATGGCAAGATACAGTCGATGATGACATTAGGGTTGCTCATCTACGCCCGGAAGAAGCGTTTGATCGACAAAAGAGGGGTTCAAAAATTCAAATAGCGAACCCCGCACCAACGGAAAAACGCTAAGAAAAAGAACTATAAATATTAAAAAAGACGAGGACCTAAATTTGATCTTTGTTTGACTATCACAATTTCTACCGAACAGACAGACACATGAATAACGGTGATATGAGGTTTCTTGGTAATATCAATGAAACCCTAATATATATATATATATTAATGTAAGATTTTTACAAAACTCACTCCAATTTTGTAATGTCATATTTGATCTATATAAACATCTTCCTTAAATTAACTTTGCAAACAAAAAGATGAGATCAACTTTTTATATAAAACTTTTTCAAAGTTTAATTTTTCTGAGATATCACTACTTCACTGGGTTTTAGAGACTTCTGTATTCTGTATTCCGACCGTGTAAGCCAAATTGTTTTACCCCTTAGGGACGGTACAAGAAAATTGGACAGTCATTGTAAAATATTTGTCGACCGTCTTTGTTTTGATTGGGTTATATCCTTGTACCTATACCGTATAAAACGGTATCCTTATTTGACATTCTTGGTTCACGGTTCGATGCTTCGACAATAGAATAAATAAATGAGGAAAATAAAAATCATTCTCATCCTGATGAGAATTCAGAACAGTTTTAGTAAATATATTTTCACGATTCAACAGAAAACTGTTATATCAAATATTGCTCAGCACAACGGTAGAGAAATAAATGGTATGTGAACTGCACTATAAAGCTGCGTTCAGAGCTCTTAAATTAGTCGACTATACGCTATGACTTGGGCACTGTTGATTGTCACTAACAAGTTTGTCATATGGTAACGCGAACAATCGTTCAGAGCTCGTAAGGGTGCTCAGAAGCCAGTTTTTCTTGGGGAGGCTCAAATTCAATTTCAGGATAAACGTGTCTATTAAAAATTTATGTGAAATGTGAATTTTCACACATTGCAGGGTTTCGCAGGTATATAATAAGTGAGGGCGGCATGCTGAGTGTGTAGGACAAATTTTGCTTTGTAGTAATCATGGCAAAATGAACGATATTTTTAAAATAGTTTATCGTCTGTTAATCTAAGAGCTTTAAAAACAAATTTTATGTTAAAATACATTTTAATTCGAATACCTAATACCATTATTTAGGTTTCTAAATATGTGCAGTATTTTTTTTTTATATAGCTAGGTTCATTAAGATTTTAAAAATTTCGCCTATGGCTTCCATTGGTTATTTTAAGTCCTATGCTAATGAAAATATAATTCCAACAATTCCAAATGGTTATTAAATTTATACTCTTAAAAATCAAATGCAACATTTGCCCAAATATAACTTGAATTTTGACAAAATAATTTAAACAAAATAAAAATGAAATAAACAAACAAACATAAAATTGTCTCCTCTGCCCGGGATCGAACCCTCGTTTGCCGTGTAGCAAGCGAGCAAGCTAGCCATTACACCAGGATACGCTTTATAAGTATAGTGTGTTACATAACTATAACTTTTGTACATCGTCAAGAAAAAAACACAAAAAATGCGATATTTTCCGAAAACATAATCTGATCGAAAATTCATGTTGTACTATTTCGGTTCACACCAATGTTTTTTACTTAGAATAAAAAAAAAATAGAAAAAAAAATAGACTACAGGGTGTGGACAAATTTTTTTTACACAATTTTGGCCAAAATTGCATCAAAATAATTTAATTTGCAAAAATAAAATTTTGATCGTTAATCCAAGTACAAAGGGTTTTCATTTGATACCCTTCTCAACATTTTAAATATATTTTTTTTCAATGATCACATATTTGTTTATATTTTTAGGGGGATGTTTTTTATATGTTTTAGTATTTTTCCTATGTGCGGGTCAAAGAGTTGTATAAGCATGCCAAATTTCAACTCTCTAGGTTTAGCCGTTTGGCTACAATTTTTATCGAACAGACAGACAGACAAACAAACAGACAGACGACAAAATGACGGTATAAGGGTTTTTTGGTCATACCTACAAAACTCTAAAAATGTTGTTATTAGTGTTGAGGGGGGCTTAAAAATTTGGAGAAGTTTATATTTAAATAAAGATATTCGCCTATTTAAATACAACGAATAAATATCCTTAGTCTTGATATAGACTTTGCCTAGAGTATTTACTTAAATAAATAATTATTTGTCCCAAATTACTATTTACATGCGACGTAAACATTGAATTTGTAAATATTACTTGGTTAAATAATGTACGAAAAAAATTGGAGAATAGAAAAACAGTCATAGAAGTCTCCGATGTATGACGCTAAATCACAAAATAAATAGAAATTTGATAAATAAATAGTAATAACTAGAATTACAAAACAAATTTGGATGAATATTATGTCACAACACAAATAAAGTATACAGTTTTAAAAATTTATTGACGTTTTCTATTACCATTGGACTGTTGAATGGTAAAATTTAAGAATTAGGCATTAATAATTTTAAATTCGAGATTAGTGGTTCTTAAATTTAGGGCCACGACCCAAAACTGAGTCGCGTGGATTCTATTTTGGGTCGCAACATATATTGAAACTAATAAAATTGTTACTTGTTTCCTTAGGCTAGAAATTCATGTTTAATTCATTCTATTGGTAATTTTATGTATTATGATCTATGACTTTTAGTCAAAATTAGTCTGGTGGCCAGTTGACATACAGTCAGTAGATTTCTTTCGCCCATTTCTCGCTGCGACATACACATTTACTCAGTGTATCCCAGGATGAATTTTATAAAATAATTGAAGGAATGCACCCTGCAGGAAAAATATGAAAAAATTAAGGACCACTGTTCTAGACAATTTTATGAAATAGATGTAGGCTAGAAATAGGGATAGACGTCTTGTCATCTTATTCTGCATACCGGTAACGGGTTTGCCTGGTACTTTTCCTGGTACTAGATCTTCTTCATAGTTTCAGTCATAGTTGAAAAATATTGTATTTGAATCTAATATATTTTCTTAACTCATCATAAGAACGAACATTAAATAGGCGCAGTCGGTAGGATCTGTTCGACGAGGATAGACAAAAATTGTGATTATCATGTAATTACGAACAAATACAAGGTCAAAGAGTGAAAAAAAATCTAAAATTCCAAGTTAGAGTTGAAAGAGGAGAAACATTGCCAAATACAATAAAGACAGACAATAAGTTTGGTTTATCTTGACGATATAATTATCTAAGCCAGTGTTTCTCAACCTTTTTCATATCAGAGAACTTCCTGTAATGTCTTTTTAAGTTTTCAGAACCTTATCCAGATTCATTTGACTTGCCAGATTTCAGTGTGTTGCTTTTTCCATCATACGAAGACCTTCAATTAAGTAATTCTCATTTATTCCCCATCTCAAGGATTTTATGGGTGGCACACGACTGGAAAATGACGACGAAGTGAAAACAATAGTGACAAACTAATACTCAAAAAATTGATGTGAAGTGTGAATATTCACACATTTCAGGGTTTCGCAGGTATATAATAAGTGAAGGCGGTATGCTGAGTGTGTAGGACAAATTTTACTTTGTAGTAATTTATCGTCTGTTAATCATATAATAAGACTGGTTATTAAATTTACGCTCTTAAAAATTAAATACAACATTTGTTAAAATATAACTAGAATTTTGATAAAATAATTTCTACATTATAAAAATGCAAAAAAAAAAACAGAAAAAATAAAATTCACTCCGTACTCGAACTCGAAACCCTTCGTTTTCCAGCAGTGCTCTAACCCATTACGCCATTACACGCCATGCATGTGATTGTCTTACATTAGTATAACTTTTGTACTTTGTGAACCAAAAACCACAAAAAATGCGTTATTTTCCGAAAACATAATCTGATCAAAAATTCCTGTTGTACTATTTCGGTTCACACCAATATACATTACTTAGAATTTTTTTAGATTTTTAGTTTAAACCATCTGGGCTACAGGGTGTGGGACAAAATTTTTTTTGCACAATTTTGGCAAAAATCGCGTCAAAATAATTTATTTTGCAAAAATAAAAATTTGATCGTTAATCCACGTACTAAGGGCTTTCATTTGATACCCTAATCAGAATTTTAAAAAAATATTTTTGTTTTCGATGAGCACATTTATATTTTTAGGGAGGTATGTTTTTTAGATGTTTTAGTATTTTTCCTATGTGCGGGTCAAAGAGTTGTATAAGCATGCCAAATTTCAACTCTCTAGGTTTAGCCGTTTGGCTACAATTTTTACCGAACAGACAGACAGACAGACAGACGACAAAATGACGGTATAAGGGTTTTTTGGTCATACCTACAAAACCCTAAAAAATAGTCATACATTATGAAAAGTGTCTCAATCTAAATGGTTTATCCTTTCCACATTCCATACTTTGTGGAGGAAAGGAAGGCTCTCCCCGGAAGAAATCCTTAAAAAAATGCATTAAAATAATAGCATTTTTAGCGTAGTTTTGTCTTCGGAGTCGCATTTTTTACTGACCACTTACGTGCGGGCACACGTGTAGTGCGAAGAAACGTTAGTTTTTATTTGTAGCTATATTTATTTAACGCTTACTGCACATAATTGGCCCGAAAGGTATAGAATTAATAAATAAATATGTATTGAAACAATAAATTGATTACTTTTTAGTTTGCGAATTTTATACAAAGTAATTTATTTTTTGTGTTGAGTTTTTGACAAAAAAATGCAATATTGCACTTACAGACCCCTTTGACACAACTTGTCAACCCCCGATTGAGAAAAGCTGATCTAAGCCAACTAAAGCCATGTAAGGCCAAGTGGTTTGTTGTCAAGTATCACCTTTAGTTATTAGATGTCATTCATGCGTTCGAAATGGTCATTCCATTCACTCTCCCTGCTTGCTCTATCTCATCGTATAATATCGGTTATGAAACATATTTCTGACGTTGGTATTTTTAATTACATCGATTCAAATTTTACTATTTTACTGACCACATTAAACTATAATACTATAAATGTCATAGTGAATTATTTGCATTTATAACCTTAGCTATAAACCGTCAGTAAGTACAAAACAAAACTAGACTTTTAAATTCATTCTATCAGAAAAGTTTACAGTCTAGAAATAATTTATAAAAGTCTGAAGATCCAACATTGGAGGACGAATAAACACCGCAGGTCTATCCCGAGGGATTGACAGGCGACCAGAGGCTTGCAAGCACGGGCTTTTGACGAGCTTTAGAGTTCCTGAGGGAACGACAAGCCGCCGGAAGGATGTAAAAGAGATCATGTCAGTATAACGCTAGGGAACTGATCACAGGAACGTCTAAAGAACAACTTTTAGATGTGTTCACAAAATTTGACGAAGGGTTTCTTACAGATGGGTTTAAAGGAAAGTTTTTGTGAAAATATTTAGTAATTTATACATGAAAATAAATGTACATTTTTATATTTATGTGGAAAATACTTGACAACAAAGAACGCGAAAAAGGAAGCTATTAATATTAGAATATATTCCGGAAAATACAACCGGGGCAGAGATAAGAGTAAAATATTAATGTTTCCATTACTCAGCCCGCCAAAATAAGGTTTATTAACGACAGATTAGATTTTAAGAACGACAGAAAAATGCACGACATATTAATCCCGTAACTACAAAATATTTATGTTATTACAAAATGTGGATTTTGTCGTGTCCGTAAATAGGTTAGTATGGAAAGGCTTGTACGGGTTGCGGACATAAATAATGCTCCTAGATCTAGCTGACCAGTTTAAAAATATCTTATCTTCATCAGAGCTACACAAATAAAAATCAGAATTTAATATATAATAGCTGATTATAAAGTTTTAAGTTATTGTACGAGGTGTGTAAATTAAGTAACCGGACTGGCACCATAGCGTTTGATCTGGCAACATTTGGGACGCGCGACTTGAGCATGTAATACGCCTTGAGTACCAGTTTGAACTAGCTAGAGTAATTTTGTTGTCCGTAGCAATTTTTTCCGTGAAACAGTTTTTTCTAGTGCGTTCTAAAAATAAGTGACATTCATTTCGAGCAACGGTGTGCTATCAAGGTTTTGCTTCAGACTTGGGCACAGTGCAACGGAAACTTTTGCAAAACTTCAGCAGGCCTACGGAGACAGTGTTTTGTCAAGGACCCAGGTTTTTGGTGGTTTAAGGCATTTTCAGAAGGAAGAGCGTTGATTGAAGATGAATCACGCAGTGGAAGGCTTTAATCTTCAAGAACCGATGAAAATGTCGAAAGAATCCGGGATCTTGTGCGTTCAGATCGTCAGTTGACAGTCAGAATGATCGGGGAAGAGTTAAATTTGACTCATACTACCGTTCATCAAATTTTGACCAATAAATTGGGGATGGGAAAAATCTCGTTTTTTGAAAAATTTCAATAAATGAGTTTTTGGCCAGTAAAAACATTCCTGTGGCTTTTCAGCCTCCTTATTTGTTGACTTTAGTCCTTGTAACTTTTTCCTCTTCCTAAGATTGAAAAATCACCTCAAGGTACGTCATTTTGGGACACTCGAAAACATTCAAACGTTCGTAACCGACCAGCTGAAAGTTATTCCAGTATCCGAGTTCCAGCACTGCTATGAGGATTAGAAGAACCGTCTCCAGCGCTGTGTGGCTTCCCAAGGAAGTTATTTTGAGGGAGACAATATTGAATTGTAATTCTATTCGAATAAAATAATTTCAAAAAATCAGTCCGGTTACTTAACTGTTTTAAGATACCTGTACGAAATTTGGCGAACCAATTTGATATGTAGACCAATTCTGTAACTCAGTTACTATGATCATAGTAACTAAATTTGTCACTATAGGCAAGGTCAGTTACTATCATGAATGAAAGTCATAATACTTTTATTATATTTTATCTTGTAGTAACGTTACTACACAGTAACCTTTTACAGAATTGATCTGATAGTCTACTGTGTAGTAACACTAGCGCCAAATACACTATTAATTTTTCGCGCGGTCTGTGATGCCGTAGTTCCACGTAAGAACTCATACTTCATAATAGTGCGAATTTCCGACCGTTCCATTTTCAACAAAATTAATTTCTAAAAAAAGTTTTTGATATTTTATATAGCATACAATGATTTCTTTAAACATGCGAGAGGTATAACTTTCCAAAGAAAAAAAAAAAACTGAACGGTTTAATATTAAGCCAACGTCAAATAATAAGCTGTTAAAGTTAGCAATATTATTAACTTCATATTTCATCCTTGACGACCTGATACATTTTAGTGTTAATCCATCCCTGTCTTAGCTCAAAACGTCTTACACACCCCCCGATCTCAGGGGTTGATGTTAGGGGTTGATCTCATGGGTTTTATTTTATTTTTCACCCAACATCATATATTCATATCTTCAAACCGAATTTCTATCGCATCGATGGAAGTAAAACTTATTCTGAAAATTTTTAGATAGCATTTTATTAGGTTTTGTTGGGGCGTAGAATCAATTTTGAATATTCGATATTGTCATATATGTATGTTTCAATATTTTTATTTCATTTATGCACGAAGTTTGTAGTGTTCATGTCAAGAAATGACTTGGTTATTTTACAAGAGACGCAGTTGAACTCTGAACTGTGAAGAGAAATGATCAGGTCGACGACTACTTGACTTGACATTGTCTGCAAGTAAACAGCATTCCATAAAGACTAGAAGTTCTTTATTATTAACAATCGACTACAAACTACAGACATATTATGAATTTTCACAAAGGTCACGACTTAGATGACTTTGGTGAATGTAGAATATTTATAGAAATATACTAATTGGTATTAGTTTTTAGCAAAAGAAAAACCATTTATTATGGTAAGATTTTATGGTACGTAACTATTTCTCTTATTCCTATTTTTATTTGTAGACCGGGAGCTCATGACATTTTTGGTCTCCGATTTCATACAGCATGCCTTTTGGAAGAGAGAATATTTACCCTGTGACAACAAAAAAAGGGATGGTACTAAACCCCTGCACGCTTTCCAGTCATAGGGAAAATTGCATTTCCACTTGCACAAAATTTTTGTGTATTTCTGATTTAATATTGCTTGCCCTTTTGTCAAAAGAAAGTTATAACAAATTTAAAGTCTTTTAATTATAGGCATGCTGTATGAAACCGCGAAAAATCATATTTTTTTATTACAAGATCACATGACCGTTTGAGCCCTTTGGGACCCTCCGAATCGCATGCATATATTTAAAAGACTTTAAATTTGTTATAACTTTCTTTTGACAAAAGGGCAAGCAATATTAAATCAGAGAAAAGCACAAAAATTTTGTGTTTAAGTGGAAATACAATTTTCCCTATGACCGGAAAGCGTGCCGGGGTTTAGTACCATCCCTTTTTTGTTGTCACAGGGTAAATATTCTCTCCTCCAAAAGGCATGCTGTATGAAATCGAAGACCAAAAACTGTCATGAGCTCCCGGTCTATTGGTATAAATTCGAATTAAAACGGACAGACGGACGGACGGACGGACAGACGGACAGACGGACAAACGGACGGACAGACAGACCGACAGACATCATGCTAAAAATAGTCACGTTATGTAGGGACCTCAATTCGTGGAGATCCATCGAAATCTCGAAATGTCAAAATCGGTATGATCACAATACCTCCCTTATATATGTTGGCGGTCGGTAAAAATTGTCGTGAAGTGTGAATTTTCACTCATTTCAGGGTTTTGTAGGTATTTAATAATAATAATAATGTGTAAGAAGCCAACAGAATGTTGGATGTCTGGGACAATATTTCTTTTATCACATCAAAATAAACAGTTTTTTGAGAATCCATTTTATTTGTTATTTGAGTACTAAGAGCTTTCATTCATTATTTTTTTAACTAAAATTTAAAAAATTCCTAACAAAATTAAAAAATCCCAACGATTTTTTTCTGCATTTGCGTATCTACGTCTTCATTAAATTAATAAGAAATGTAATGATAAATGGCTTCATTTTTCTTTTTCAATTTCAGAAACATATTCATTATTAACAATGTGTTATTTGGTTTATAAGTATTTTACTTCTATAAATGTTTTTTTCCTAGAAACTTATTTAATGATCTACAGTAATTTTATATTAGAAAA